>CAUJNA010000191.1:1222507-1407507 GCA_963377175.1 Effrenium voratum | reverse complement strand
GGAGCTCTGTAGAACTGCCTCGGCCCGTGAGTCACTGATCAGCCACAATTATGCGACGCAAGCACCTCCTGAACTTTGAGCCACTGGTTGGCTTGCAGCTGCACATCCAAATGTAGAGCGCGGGCAGTGTCCAAGAGTATGATCAAAAGGGAGCTGTCCCAAGAAGCTGCTAACCTCTCACTTTGCAGGATGAAGACTTGGCCATCAAATTCACTTGGCAATCAATTCCCGGTTGCCCACTGTCACCCGTTGTTCCCTTTTTCGGGGAAGAGTTCCTTTAAGGTCAACCAATTAGAAAGGAGGGAGCCCTTTTCCCATTGCATGGCCGGAGCATCCATACGGAATGGAATGCTGAAGCCGTACGCTAGACATGAAGACAACGGGGCATGGTCTGAAATGACAGATGAGCAACTCACGGCGTCCGGCTTGGTGTACGTATCCTTTTCAAGCCAGGGAGAGAGAGAGAGAGAGAGAAAAAAAAAAAAGTCTCAAAGAATCCACTGGATGGTGGATCCGCACCAGTTTCAATGGCAAGTCTGTGTGGCCTTCTCATCTCCGGGTTCCAGAATCGTGCTGCCCAGTAGGAATAGTTGATGAATTATTTGGCTATTCTTTAAGCATGTTCCCAGTTGATTTAGATGTTGACCTTTGTGTCTTCTGTTTGGTCCGAACAGGCCTGATGACTACTGAATTGGTATTTTGTGCTTTTGGCACCTTGGGCACATGGAAGTCGTCAAACAGGTTGAGACACTCAACCAAGCAACGCCCAACGCCCCATTGGCCATTTTAACAGGGGGCTTTGCTCACTAATTTTAACCACCTTGGACCTTGGTAGTATCTCGGGGTCGGAGTCACTCTTTTGCGGGGCTTCGATCTCGCTTGCGAATGTGTGGAAGGACCTTGGTAGTGTCACCAAAAAGACGATGGGTTTGGGCGCTCCTTATCTGGGTTTTGGCTTTCCGGCACGAACGTGTAGGCGCCAATACGCTCAGGTTCCCGCGGATCCTGCAGAACATGATCAATGTCTTCTCCGTGCTGATTGGCGTCTTGATTCAATGGGGCAATCGTCCAAAAAGGTTCCCCTTCTGAAACCATGATGACATTGTGTGTGTCTGCCGGTTTTCAGGAGCGGGCCCTAAACAACTAGCTATTTGTGTATACCCTAATTCGGGTCCTGGAATGGCCCATACGCTGAGTGGCCGGTGCTGCCGGGAAACTGGGTCTCAAGAGGGCCCGCACACCTTATTAGATGTTCAAAACAAACATGTTATTTGCATATCTCATTATATAGCTAAGTGTCACGTAGAGCAAGTTGGAAACGACCAGGCTTTTTGACCGCAGGTCTTTCCTGGGAGATCTGCTTTGAGAGTGGCGTCAGTGAGCTTTCAATGGACCGCTGCTGTCGGCCGACCATTGTCGGGAGGATGAAAAGACTATGTATCACTGTTGATGGACGGAGTCCCGCGCCAGTTACTAGGTTGTTCATCTCGTATTGGTAGGGTTTCATCTGTCCTAGGTGTTGCAGGATGTTGTCAGATGTGTTTATGTTCCCTGTTTGTTATCCACTTTAAGGTTTGGTTTATCCACAAAATCTGGCCTTGAGTCTTTGTGTGAGATTTGTGTGTTGAGATTGCCTCCTGGGAAGGAAGCCCATGGGTTGTTGCAGCGTTGTCCCAAACTGTATTGATCAGCCCTGGGCAATGGAAGATGTTCGGCACACGCTGGTGGAGGATATCAAAGTTGTTACCACACCGAGGTTCTTGTTGACAGCAGGATGTAGGTGCTGTTTTGAGCTCGAACAGTTCGATGTTGAACAGGAGTTGAATTGCTGATGATTGTCAATGTTGCGCGGAACCAGCACCATGAATGGCATGCAGGGCAGGAAGCCATTTACATTCCACAAAAAGCATGGCATTGATGCTGTAATTAGTGCTTGCAATTTGCTCGCAAGGGTCTTTGCGCTTTGGACCCCAGCAGAATCTTCATAGCAACACGATGCGTGGGAATGTCCTTTGAATCATGCTGTCATGAATGGAGTGCCTGCAAGTCACGTGAGTTGTTCAAAGCGCTTTTTGCCGCACGTAGTTCTGGCTCTGTCCAAACTTCATCTACTTGATAACTAGGCTTGTGAACCACTGGCCAAGCAGGCTTGTCATGCAAGCGCCCGGGTTTTCCTTGTGGCTGTTGGCTCCTTTTTGTTCGGGCGGCAACGTACGTGCCGCAGGAGACCGCCCACCCCACGCGGATGAAGCTGATCTTCACCATTTGCGACTGCCTGAGTTTTCCAATGGCTAGTTCCCGGCGACAACATGTGGCACGCCCGAATATATACTATATATATACACGTCGTGTGTGTGTGTGTGGGTGTGTTTTTGTTTATCTGTGTTTGTCTTTGTTTGTGTTTTTGTTTGTGTCTCTTTGCGTGTGCCTCCGTGCCAACAAGTTGTCCATACGTACCCTGGTGCATTACCATGATTCACGTGCTTCACCTCGTGCCTGAGGTGCTGTAGGCATTGTGCTGCCGGCTTGGCGGTTGCTGGGGCCCCGGTCTCCGAGTCTCCGGCGGAGCGGCTCCGCGTTTCGCGCAGCCAAAGACCCCGGCATTCAACAGGTCAGGAAACTTTCTTAGGTGAGGGAAGGGTTTTGAGACCTTTCTGGTGGGTAGGTCCCTAATGTATCTCCCCATTACTTGCCAGTGCGAAGCTGACTATGCCGCGCCTTTCGCGGTCTCAATTGGGATTCCTTGTTACTTGCGGTTTCCTGGGTGCCGCGACCTCTACGCTGCGGATTCTCGCACTCGAAACCGTTGCGAGGCCTGGCGGAAAAATAAAGGAGAAAAACAAAGGAACAAGATGCCCATGCAGGTCCTTGGGCCATCCTGAGTCAACTGTGCCCCATTGAAGTCAGCTCAGAGGAAATGGGCTGACCCTTGTGCACGGATCCTTGCCTGGGGTCTTCAACATTATTTTATCATTGTCCAGGGCCAGTCTAGGGCTCACAGGAAGTGAAACAGATTCTGACAGAACAATGAGTATCTGTGTACCACAGATATATTATTGGCATTTATCGCCCAAGGTTTGAAAGCAACAAATGACACCTGAAGACAGGTCTGCCGGCCGCTAGGGTCGGTTCGATCGTTTTGCAGGTGCCACTCCTGCCATATGAAAACGGGGGGTGGCATTGGCGGTTGCTCACCAGCAGTCACCTTCCGTAGCTCCCAGCGCGGGAAAATTCAAATGGCATAGCAGAGTGGCAGTCACCGTGGGGCTGCAGCAATGCAATGATTTTCTTTGGTTTCCCTGACGCCCCACCCCAGTCGTTCTCGACGAAACGGGCCTCGTCTCAAAAACGGTTTCCAGGGGTTCCTCATGGGGCAATTCCCCAAAACCTGAACTGGGATTCTGGTCAGGAAATGTTGAGGCAAAGTCAAGTGAGGTATGTGGTGAAGCGAGTCTACGACCTGAAGTGCAAGGCCATCGAGCGGCTGGAAGCCAAAAAGAAGGCCATGCCTGGGAGAGAGCTTGCTATCTACTCCAATCATTGGACACTGATGATTGGGCGGTTGTGTGTTGTTTTTTGTTGTTCTTTTTTTGGGCGTGAGAGGCCCGCACTCAATTTCGGTTTAGCAAGCATACGCAAGCATATAGGTTCACGCAAACAATGAATCGGGGGAATGCTACGTGTTGACGTGTTATGCCACGCTGTTTTGGCTCAGTAGTTGGAACATGGTTCCTGGTTTGTTGCCCTTTTGGAAGACATCACTCGTTGAAGCTTCATGAAGATATGCAGTGCAACGTGTGGGAGGGATTACACTTGTCCCATCAACATGGAAGACCTCTCCCCCCCCCGTCAGGTTCAATTGCAATCTTGATGGGGAGGGCCTGGGAGCTTGCACGAGCTCACTTGGCAAGTGGTTAATAGCCCTGGGCCCAGTAGGATTCACGGCACTTGACAGGCTTACCACTTGGGGGTTCGCTGCTCAAGAGGGCGATGAAGCCTCGCCAGTTGGAAAGCGGCTTCAACCCCGCTCTTCAGCACGTATTCAACGGATCGGATCACGACCAGGCGCGTCGGTCGAATGGGCGGTGTAATCAATGTGCATGGGGTCATAGGGTGGTTTCCATTAGGCTAAAATGGGGTACTGAATTGAGGATGGCTTCAGCTGGCTGTCTGACCACCTGGCTTTCTGCCTTGCTTCGAGAAGGTTTCCTTCATGAACACAAGTCCATGGGTTTGGGGTGATGCTCTGGGACCAAAGACGCGGCCATTTTGAGAGGAAGCGTTTTGGAAAAGGAAGCCACGAAAGGTTGCTGCCATGTTATGTTTTGCAGACATACGCTGCGCCGTGGCACGCGGCTTTGGGTGAGTTTCCGGGGCAGGCTGCTTCTTTTTTTTTTCAGAGGGCTGGTTGCGTGCTTGCTTGCTTGGTTGCTTGGTTGCTGCTTGCTTGGTTGCTTGGTCGTGCTGACTGGTTGGCTGGGTGGGTGGCGGTTTGGTGCATGTGTGGTTGGTTGGATGGCTGCTCGGCTGGCGGCCAGATTGTTGTTGCTTGGACGTGCTGAGATTGCGCAAACATTCATATTCTGTCGTAGGGCTTGGTCTGCTGCAAGCTACCAAGCCAGCTTTAAAAAAGCAACCCATCAACACACCCAAAGCAACCACCCCACCACTGCAATAATGCCGTTAATCAACTATCAACCGACTCTCAACCTGCCCAAACTGTTTCCCAAATTGACTCACCTTTGTCGGACCGTTTTGGTGATGACCTCTGAAGGAGCGCCAAGAGGACAAACGAAATGCCGAGCGGGTATTGAGACACACCAGTAACATCACAGGACCATCAATTCGTTGATCTCGGACCGTTGGCAGAAGATTTGGCATCCCAAACGGTTCAAAATTGGATCCCTTGACACCTGCCCTTTCTCACGTGAATGGTTACCATGGCTAAATAGACCCCCCCCACCCCGTGACAGCCAGGACTCCCTCATCTCAAGGCAAGATGAGGAACCCAAGCCGCAGCCTGGCAGCAAGCCGCAAGCTTCAAACTTGTCATGTTTGAGTCATTTCTCCCTGCTGGTAAAGCGGAAATGCAAAGGGAACCCACCCGTTTTCAAGGTTTCCTCAACTAGCGCCTGGTCAACTGTCCTGAAAGGTAGCGAAAAGCGCATACGCTTGTTCTAGAACCTCCATTTAGTGCCCAGTAAGCCTCCAGTTGTTACTTGCCCGCGGTTTGAGAGAATTGGTTCATGCAGGGGGACCCCCTTATGACCGGAGTGCAAAACGTCTTGTCCCACGTCGGAAAAGAAATGGATTCCGGCAGGGAGATGGTTCCAACAACTAGTTGTCCAAGAATGTGATCTTTTCATCTCTTTCCGAGGTGGTTAAAAAGCAGGTTTAACCGGATCCTGGTTGTGACAGGTGCCCCTTATTCTGTGTGATCAGTTTGGGTTCCAGGGCTGAAAGCAGCAGAAGCCGAAGGCACGAGAAGTAGAGACCACTGGAAAACTGTCTGTCAACTAATGCAATCCTAGTTTTCTGGCCGACGGAGTGAACGCTATGGACAACGGCCGGTATTTTCCCTTTGGGTGACTTTGACCATCACGTTTGGGCCAATTTTGTGGTCAGTCTCCGTTTGGTGGGGTGATGTTTGCAGGGGAAGCATAGGGAGCCCGATTTTCGGCATGCCGCTTGCTTGGTGGTTAGATTAGTTTGCGGATTGATCCCCTGGTTGTTTGTTTGCTAAAGAGGCCCTTGACCATCAATATGCCGCCACCAATTGGGGGAACATAAGTGGCCCCATCACAAGGTGATTTGCGTTGCCCAGGCACCGCTCCTCGGGGATCTTTGGCTTTTGGTGAGACCTCAGGTGGCGTGTAAAAATTACCCAAGCCGCAAACTGGGCGGAGTTTCTGAAATTCGTCTTTCCTCACCCAAGGCGAGATGTCTTAGATGTACCTGTGTCATTCCCATGCTTGCGCTGAAATTCCGCCTGCACTTTTCACCGGGCTTGTCACCGGACTTTTCGCCTATCGGGCAACAGGTTTGTCAAAGCCGAGCCTCCAGCCCATTTTGGAAGCCAATGCTGGACCTCCGAATTGGGTCGAATGTGGGGCATGCAAGAGCTGTAAGCACTTTTCACTCACTGCAGATCGCTTGGCTACCCCTGGGTGCCTCTCAAGTAAGTTGGCAACTGCCTGCCTTGAATCATGTAAATATTCGTAACAGGAATCCTTCCTACTCTCCTGCAGGTTATCATATGGAACCCGACAAATGTCCAACAGCATTTGGAGTTCCTCTCCCCTCACGTCACTCCCCTCACGTCAAAACTTGCAAGACGTCCTCCAGCATCCGCGGTTGGCAGACAAAACATGCCGACTAAAATGTGGCCTACGGCCAATGCAAAGGGTCAAATGACCCATCAACGCATCCTACGGTGTCAAGGGCCCCAATGATCCCGACCAACCCTCGGTGTGTTGTAGCGCTGTTGGGAATGGCATGGGGCGCTCTTTTCAGGGGGCCCTTGGCACGCAGAATTTGAGCTCTGTTCAGGTTGCCGGCTTGATGTGGCACTGTGGGATAGTGCTGCGGTGCACGCCAAGCTACCAACCTGAACCCAAGCGAGCAACCAGCAGGACGTGCAAAAAGCAAATGTTGAGTAGTACATGGTAGTAATGGACATTGGCGTATTTAGCTGAGCCATTTTTAGGGGACACCCTTTGATTGGGTTAAGGGGAGCCTTTAACAGGAACCCTAGTTTGAGGGCTATCAAGAACAAATAGGTTCACATTTACAGGTCACGGAACTCACAAGCGGGTAGGGGATGCCTCTAACGTCTAACACCATTTGTTTTTAAGGTCCTATTCTTTTGCAGGCCTGTAGAAATATACTCCAGACGAACACTCTAGCAACAGGCTTGCCCAATGGCGAGCGGGTTTGATGCCTTGGTGCCTTGGTGGTTTCAAATTTGGATGCTTGGGACTCACTTCGCACCTGCTTTTGGACTTTGCCTCTTGGGAAGATGACACAGGTGGAGGCACATGGCGATTAGTTTGTTTGAATCCTCTTCGGGGCGAACATGATCCAAACCAACGCGATGCATGGCTTCGAAAGTCCAGTGTTATTCCCACATTCATGACTAAATGGTTGGATTTTGGTCAGGTGACACTGGTGCTTCGCTAGTACTTGCAAGCTGAACTCAGTGATTGGGCTTCATGCGGGGCCATGCTCAACTAAGTGTGCGGGGTGCATCCACCTTCCGATTTCCGCTGCCAGCTGTGGCTCCCGGGCAAGTTTGCACTAATTATCTGGTTCTACAACCGGAGTGTAGCCCTGCAAAGTGGCTATATAATTTGAAAACCCAGGCTGCACAGGATACGTGTTTGCGCGTTTTGCTGTGACGAACATGAAGCGGAACAGCATTGTCAGAAACGCAACAGGCTTGGCCTAGCTGCAGTCACTGCAAATTGTGATCATTCTGACCTGGCTTCAAACTTTTCCGGGAACCAGGGGGGATCACAAGGGAGCGTGCACACGCTATGCCCAGCGCAGCCTGTCCTGCCTAGGGCTCAGTGGGAGGTGGAGTGGGACTGGGCTGCAGGACTGCCATCCCGTTGATGGCAACAACCAGTTGTACATGTGGAGCTTCCTTGCCACTTCGGTCGTAGCTTCGGAAAATTTATCCCATTGCTCCATCCTCCTTACCTTTCCCCGAATCTTGAGGTGGTCACAAGGGCACATTGGGATCGTCATTGTACAAGGATAGGCTCTGCGGGAGGTTTGGTATGTAAAACCGCCATGTTGAATAATTACCGTTTTGCTGGTTTGGTCTGGGTTCAATGATTTGTTAGGCATGTTGTTTGGTCAGTGTTGCATTTTCTAGGCATAGCCCGTGGCTGGAGCCATGTGTTCTTCTAAGTCTGGTGTATTCAGGTTGTTTCATAGCCGCGCCCGCTGAACGACCGTTGCTGGGTCGGGGTCCATCAATCGTCCATCAGATTCCCTCGAGTCCAATGGCTTTGTGCCTTGGCGAGGTTTTCAACTTGCGCCCTTCCCTGGACGCCGCAATATCCATTTTTGGCAAGCTGTTGCCAATCCATGCTGAATGCAACGGGGCCTCGTTGGCACAGTTGACAACCTGGCAGTGTCGATTCCACTGCTGGGGTGTTCAGAGAGGAGCGTGTTTTGCTGGGGCCTTAGAATTTGGAAGAAGATGCAACGGCCTACTTTCACAAGGCAAAGGCTACGCAGGCCAACTTTTGTCAAAAGAAAACACGTGAACAAGAGTTGACGCTTTGGACAGCAAGCTTGAAGTTCTGCATCTCAGCTTAAGAAACAACAAGAGCACACACACACACACACACTGTTGCCAACGATGCTGGCCCAGTTTGGTCCCGCTGACGCCTCACAGGCCCGAGTTTGGATCTTCTCGTAACCCAACTAATCGCTCCCTGTCAATAAGTGTTGGCTGGCCAAACGATGCTGATTAACAGGGAAACTAGGGTCAGGTGAATACCGGCTGACCAAACCCAAACAAAAGCAAAGTGCTTTTCCCTTTCAAAGTTTGTACTACACTACACCCCGTTTCAAGAAAGAAAGACCGACAGCCAGTGAAGTGTGCCCCTCTGGGACCTTCTACAGGGAGCTTGGGTCCTGGACTACCCGCGAATACGACTGGGGCCGGGTTTGGCAAGCGCTCAGCCGGTTTATTGCTTTGGAATTGAACTACTCTAGGGGCTGCAACAATCCGGCGCCCATTTTCGTCGGCTTTGTGTGCTCGCCGCATGCGAGGCTGCACCTGCTCAGGCGTGCCTGGGTGGGTGGAAATTGCAGACCAGCGGCTTTGGAGGTGTTTCCTCCGGGGCCCCACTTTGGGTTAAGCTCATGAGAGACTTTGCAGGACAGGGAGGTTCTGGTCAAGGAACCCACCATAAAAATGGTCCAACGGGGAGCTTTTCGTGTTACTCGGCCAGGGCATGCAGTGGAACTCTTCGGCGTTGCCTCTGGCGGCGCAAGCGGCACAGGCCAGGTGTCAGAACTTTTGGGAACGGTGCCACAATAGTACACACATGTGCATATAAATATATAACACCGGTGTTTATGTATATATATATATAATATATACATATTTGTATGTGGTATCCCCCCAAAACCAAAAAACAGAAAGAAAAGAAAACACGCCCCGACAAAATTGGTGATTTCCAGCCGCCGCTTTCAGGTACCCCGCCAACTTTTGAGCATTTCACCGTGCTTGTGACTATATCCGGCCAGAAAAGCTTCAAAGCGCTGGACCTAAGATGAACGATTCAAAGTTCCCGCATCCAGTATGGGGCGCCAAAAACGCGTTGTAGCTCTTTCATCCAGGTAGCTCGTGGATTCAAGATTGCACCCTTGGAATCTTGAATCTTTAGTCTTTGCTCCAAAAGTGCTTTAAAATGCTTTGAAGCATCTGCTTTCAGTCGTTCCTCTATGGGAGTGCACCTGATTGACGTTTTGGACTTGCGCGCGGTAAATACGGTTGATAGTTCACCAGACATTCCTGGAGGGCACGGCAGGGGAGGTTGGTTTTTCCTTCAACTGGGAGTGAAATGGTTCATCTGCTTTACTCTTCCCGAAAACGCTCATCGTTTCCTTTCTTTGCCGAACCTTTGTTCAGATTGCCCCCAATGAGCTGTTTGGACTGGCGGTTTGTAGAACCCGTGTCCTTCCTGCGGGTAAGTGGGACACTAACCTCCCACCCTATTTGGAGGAGGCTGACCTATTCAGCGCCCATGACATTGTCTTTGGGGGGTTCCCGCCCCTCAGGAAACTGCATGCCGTGTTTTTTGTTGTTCTCCCTTTCGCGCGAGGCAGCGCAGATGCATGGCGCAGCGGCTGCTCAAGCAGCCGGGGGCACTTGAAGATGCGTGATGCGTGAGCAACGAGCTTTGCGGCCTTTCCAAAAGGAGTACTGTGTTCCAAGCTCTCCTGTCAGTTGTATGACTTTAGGGAGGGCAATGGCCAGCTTGCCTTATGAAGGTCCTGGTCCCTTGCGCAGCTTTACTTGAGGATTCCTGCAAGGCATCAAACGCCTTCACCTTTTGCTTTGTTTTGCCATGGCTTTCCATCACTTTGTCGCGGAACAGTCACATTCGGATGGCCTCCGCAGCTGTTCCCCCGGGGCCACTTGTGACTCACAAGCCCTGCCTTGCAGACCATTCCGTCGATCAAACATCTATCCACTGGCTGGGCGGAAAGCCACAAACAGGAATCACTGCATGGATCTGGATGGGAGTTGTTGGGATACACTTTCTAACAAAAATGGGGGGGGGGCAGCGGGCACAAACCACCAAGATTCAATCATTCCCTGTTTCGCTGATGGACTGGTTGAAGGGTGTTGGACCTTTGTGGGTCCTGAGCGCCTTTCAAAACCATGATTTTCAACAGGGCTCCACAACGGTGCCATTTATCTAAGGCCCTTTGCAACATGTCTGGGTTCTGAAAATAGCGGGGCAAAAAAGGGCCAGGATGTCCTGTTCGTTTGCATACAGCACCCAAAAAGGGTCTTTTCAAAGAAACATCCATGGGCAAGGGGAGTCCACTCTTATAGGCACACGCTGCTTCACTGACCGAGTGAAGAGGCCGGAGCCGGTTCGGTTCAAAGCCTGAGGACCAGCACCGGTTTCGGCACATCCCTAGCCGCCTCGCCGGCTGGCCACTTCCAAAAAGCGGTTGTTTTGACACATGCCCTTCCATGTGTTGTTCCTGATCCTTTTTATGCTGACTAGCCCAACATCGTTCATAATCCTAACGGACCACAAAAGGATGTGTGTTTCGTTCTAGGCCCTCCGCTTCTTGGCTTGGCAAGCATATTTGCTCTAGACTTTAAACATCCTCAGAGTGCCGCTTCAGTTCCTGCAACACCACTCAAGCCAGCCACACGGAGCACAAAGAAGCAGAAGAAGCATTCCACCAATATAGCCGTGAGAGAGCATTTAGAAGATCTATTTCCTCTTGAAGGGATACATTAGCACAGGCACCACTCGTTGCAAGGCATCAGTTCAGGATCAGTTCAGATCTCGCCCGAGCAGGGGGCGCTCATGCTGGCGCTGCTGCTGGCAGCTGTCTTGGCTTTAGCAGGTTGCCGCTACCTGGCCACAGTGCCTTGGAAGATACGAGCTCCGCGATCCAGGTGGTAAAACGGGCGATTCTTTGAAGGGCCCCATGGTACAAGCCCTTTCTTTGGGCATTTCCTGATTTCCCCGGTTCCGGAATCAGAGTGATGTGTATGACAGGTCTGATCGTGCCACCTTTGCGGAATGTCAGGAGATGGCTCCTACACATTCTGGCCATAGGGGCTGCCGTAGACCTACGAGGAAACACAGCACCTATCCGATGGGTTTTCCAATTTGGGCAAAGGTATATCTACATTATATATAATAAAAATATATATGTTTACAGGTAAGGCGCTTTCTAGGGTGCAAGTGGATGACGCAACTCCCTGCGCCATCTACTTGCACCCAAGCGGAATTAGAACAAGGAGCTCCAAAAACATGTGCTGAGTAGGCGGCTCGGACCTGCCTGAGCAAGGCTGCGGATCGAAATGGATCTGGGCGCAACTGGACATATCTGGACATGCTTTTGGGATCTTTTGGACCACACACATTTTCATGCAACCTGCCATGACCATAACTTTCTTTGGGAGGCTCAGTTGGGTGTTTTTCTGCTCTGGCACATGTCCCTCAGCTTTTCTTAAGGAGCCCTCAAGGTTAGGCGTTCAAGTGGGTGGAGTGGGCAAGGCGCTTGGGGTCAGACATTCCACGTGCTTGTGACGGACGCTTTCTATTTCTGAGGGTGCTTCACCCATTTTCGGGGACGGCACAAAATCGGCCGGCGAAGCATCACTCAAGAGGCAGCAAGTTGTTGAACACAGTGGCCAGTCGTTTCTTCTTTGAGCAACTTTTTTGTTCAACTACTGCTTTGATTCTTGAAAGTTCGATGCAGAAGTGCACGCAGGACGCGTTGTACCGACCTTCGCTCAAACCAACTGGAGATTCTGTGTAATGTTGCTGGGCAAAGCCTCAAAAGCAATGAGGATGCCAGTGAGAACTAGAGCAACGTCCTGGAATACTCCTTGGGAGCCTCTTGAAACATACATTACTTCATCACGCGCGAGGAAGAAGATCCTGCTCATGTCAAGCACTTCATGCATGTGCAACGATTGCGTGTCAATATGGAAGTTGACGCTTTCTTGCACCGTTTTACCACGGCGTCAACCTACATGCTGACCCCCACCCCCTACTTAAGGCATAGGGACAGGGTGCACATCCATTTTCAAGGGCTCCATATTATAGAATGTCCATAGGTTTCCCTTGGTTTCGAGACCGAATATACACAAACCACTCGCCTCATGTGTTGCTTCTCACCTCTTTGAGGCCCTGGCCCTCTGGGGCGGCTTCTGCCTCCTGCGCTGGTGGCGAGAGCTTGCCATCTTCGTGGCCGGGGCCTTGGGGCCTCCGATGGCGTGGCCAACCGAGAAAGCCAACCGGAGGTTGGACTCTTTCCGGGCTGCCCGTGCACAGCATTTTTTGGACATGGGTACATCCCTGGCTGACCAACAGGATGTCCATTTCAGAAGAAATATTTTTTTTCTCGAGGGAAACACCCGGCAACCAATGACAAGTGCGTCACGCGTGGACCTTCGCATGTTCGGCTGAGGATGGAGTCCAGATCTATGGCAAGGCCAAGAGGGCAGCCAAGGAGTCTGTGTGCACAATCCTTTGTTTCTCCCGACCATGGGACAAAAGCGACCTGTCCACTGAAACAGGAACCCCGCCCCCACATAGATCACCTTCCCTTTGATTTATTTGGAGGGGTTGCCACTGAAGTTGTCCTCACCAGTATGCCCAGTTGGAGAAGTCAGCAGCGGAGGCCAAGGGCGCGCAGGTCACAAGGTGTGGGTCCCCCACCCCCCTGGAGGACCCGCTCTCCCCGAGGCCTCGAAAAGGCGTGATGGCCTAGCGGGTTGGCTGGGCCGGGCTTGCAATGTGAAGGCCTCTGCGCAAGTAATATGAAATCATAACGTCACTAGGAGGGTTTGCAGCGTTCCATGATGAAGGTTTCTTTCATAGCAGCCTTTATGTTCGGTTGGTGAATTATCACAACATGCCCACATGGCCTTTCCAGTTTCAGGATGAGCTGTTTGGCGGTCAAGAGCTGAGGAGTGCATTTGTTAGTACCCAAAAAGACTTAAAACTCGGGTTCCCTCTTTGCGGGCTTGTGATAGGGCATATTCGCAAACTTTGACGCTCCAGACTCTCGTCAAGCTGTCCGAGCTGTTGATTTGGTGTAGAAAAGTGATTAACTTGGATGAGCCAATCACTGAGTTTGATGATGCCGCGCGGGTGATTGAATTTGAGCAGGTGTCTTCCAATACATTATGCTTTGGGTGTTTCTCCGCGCTTGTCTTCTGCTGGCGTTTGTCAGTCTAGAAGCTGCACGGCAGCGCTGATGCGTGTATTTGCGTACCCGCATGTGAGCAAGCTATCTTGAGAGCAACGACTAAGCAGCTCTTGAATTGTCTTCAGGCAGGCAGGAAGTGATTCTGGCCTTCCAAATGGGTTTCCGTTTGGGTGGACTGCAACCCGTGGGTGCTCTTGGCCGGCACGTGCCACTTGTCCATAGGCCGCGAGAGGGACCCCGAGGGCTTTTGCACGCCCAAGTCGGAGAAGGAGCAGGACGGTAGCCTCCCAAGCCCGCAAGCCCAGTGGCCCAAGCGCAGTGCTAGACTTGCCACTTTGGTATGCCTTTATTGTCACTTTCAACGAGCAACCGCTAGTTTTGCAGGTTGTCCGAGTCTGGCCCAGAGCAGTGTGCGACACTTGTCCGTTGTTCAACTGCCAAGCTTGACCAAAACGTGTAGAGCCAGCGACTCAGGCATGGTGGCTTCTAGTTCAGCAACCTCATTTCAGAACACTATTCTAGAATACCAATACTATGTCAGTTCTCCAGGTACGGCAAGGCTCAGATTCTAACGAAATTCCACAGTCTGCAGTTGTTCAGTGGCACCCCTTTCCCCTTTTTGTTTGGTGTAATCCCACAAGGTGTTTCGCTTTTCCACCAGGTCACTGAAAGTGTCGCTACACGTCGGCCTTTTCTGCCAGGAATTCGAGGAGTGGGCGCCCTTCTGGCCCTCCCTCCCACTGGGCCCGGAGCTTCCAGGCAAGCCTTCCATCGGAGACGCCGGTGTTGACCGACACAACATGTAACACTGCCCACTTCTCGACCCTGGCCAGCTTGGGTGCGATTGGTCACC
Source organism: Effrenium voratum (assembly GCA_963377175.1). Classification (NCBI taxonomy): domain Eukaryota; class Dinophyceae; order Suessiales; family Symbiodiniaceae; genus Effrenium; species Effrenium voratum. Next base: position 1,393,217 of record CAUJNA010000191.1, on the reverse strand, counting down.
ATGCATGCCGTTGCATGTAGCTCAAACCAACTTGGACATCTTGAATTGTTTGCACACGTTTCTCTGGATGCTCCGTTCACAGGCCCCGAGACTTTGCAGCTGCCTTCTGAGGCGGAGGTGGGGCGCTCAAAACAGGTGTCTCATGTGTCTCCATGTTTCCTGTTTCGGTGGTTTTAAGCCTTTGCGGCACTCCCAGGTGAGTTTCCTTGTGCACATGTGTTCAGGGGATTTACGGGGAACCCTGGAAAATCAATCCTCAATTCGCATGCCAGATAGTAACAGTGTCCTTTCTTCTATCGGTGTCCCTTCTTGAGAGCGAATACTGTTTTGAGTAGCCCATCTTGGGCGGTAGGTTCTGGGAAGGCCAGCAAGGGGGTGGAACAAGCGGGGGGAATTAAATTCTGTAGTGTTAACAATTGTTCAATTGGGAGTTCTACTCCTGGCGCGGTGAAGAACGGAAGTCAGGCCTGTGCAAACCTGCATAGGACGTTTGGTCGAACCAAACGTCCTTGTATGTTTTGCCACTGCTTATTGAGAAAAGTCCGCGGTGCTGAATCTTGTGCAGGTGGTGGGCCCTTATTTGGCATGCAGTGTCTGCCTGCAGCAACACAACCCGTTGTTTCAGAACACTGGGTTGGCCCCACATGAGCGCCCGCTTTTATTTGCGCACATCTAGACTAGTAAGGGACTGGAAACAATTTTCTGGACAAAACACATGTGCCTATGGGAACGAAATAGGGAGGAGCCCAAAAACGAGATGGGGAAACAGTTGCATGACATGGTGGTATAGAAATTGAGGACAGCGTGAAAAACGAGATCAGGAAGTCGGCCTAGTACTAAAAATGAATGAACGGGATAGGGAGGATCCCAGCAAACTGTTTCCATTAGCGGAAGCAACAAAGAAAAGGCCGCCGCTCACATGGCTTCCCCTCAGGGCTTGAGCCCCATATTTTGGTTCGCCGAGCAAATGGCAGGAAGTTACATATTTGCCATTGATTGAATTGTTGGTATTGTGGCGTGTTGTTTTCGTGATTGCACTGGGCAGTACGAGTTGTATGTGCAGATTTTAAGCCTGTCGTGCTTTTAGACTGCTGGCTTGTGTTGGTTGCACTGGCTATCCTACGGTTGCACTGGTTTGCTCACTGGGAGAAATCTTCTTTTGGGCAAAGTGCCCCCTTTTTGGCTGTTTGGCAAGCCTATTGGGTTTGGGCTTTTATACAAGCCCCATTTGGGCCCATTTGATGATTAAAGCCCAATCCATGTTGATTTGCCGGAGGGTAAGTGGATTTTTGTATCCTTCAGGTTCAGCCGTACTGGCTGCGCTGCGACGCATCGGTTTTCGATGTGCCTAAGGCGGCACTTAGCTGCTGAGATGTCCCACACCGATGTCACTCCCATTCAAGTGCAGCGCTTTATCGAAGCACAACGTCAGGAACACCGACTACAACGCGCTTGCGTTCCTTCTTATTCATAGTCAGAGAAGAAATGCCATTCTCTGCAGAAAGAAGCGTGTTTACCCACAGCTTTTTCTCTGTCATGGGCGAATCATCTTGTGATACCTTCTGTGAAGTTCTTGAGATTGTGCTGCGCAGGAGTTTTTTTGGGCTGCATTGCAGTGTGCAGGTCTTGACGGCACAGCAACAGATCCCAAATCATAACGGAGACGAGCTGACCCATGAGAAGGTCCGTTACATACGGATTCCTGACTTACAATTTCTGAATTACAGCAATTACAGTAATTACAGTAATGTGTATCCATTGTCCTTTCTGGTGAGTTTAGCTGACCATAGATGGCACTAGTTACTTAGTTTTAGATTCATTTGGTTCGAATCGTTGACCCATGGCAATTTCTTCCCAAAAGCATCGCACAGCGAAAACACCCATTTCAACGGATGTGCGATATATACACAAATTAATGCACGGATTGGAGGGAATCCGAGGTGCGCAACGTGGGCTACCGGCAATCTAGAGAGAAGGTGCCCTCGACCTTTGCCCTCTACGAATGCGTGGGGATGGACGTTGTGACGCCTGGCGGAAGTTGGTAGTGTGTAGAGCCGACAGGGTTTCAGCCCAACTCAAGGGGTGCCAAAGGCATCCAAACCCCATTAAGTAGGCCAATTCCCAAGCCTTAACATGCAAGGCACTCATGCGGTCATGCACGCGTTCGTGAACATGTTCGTTCCTTCGGTGATTTGTTTGTTCATTCAGCCAGGCAGTCAGGAGCATAGTTGACGAAATGACCAGAAACAAAGCAACAAGCATACGAGACCTCAGGCGCGACCACCGAAAGATTGACTGTGCCTTGGCTGCAAGCTGTTGGCTCGGCCTTTGCATCGCATTTTGGTCGACTCATTCTGCTTTCGAGGACTTTTCTCTTGGGGGTTTGTTTGCTTTTGAGCCGCGAGATTTGTGCAGGGGCCTAAGTCTGGCCAAGAGCAATGGAAGAGGCGCTATGGCTTGCAGCAAATGAAATGGGGACACGTTTTGGGCAGGCCGCTGCTTGATTGAGTTTTTCGCACAACTTTGCCCAGGAGCCGGGCACCGCGCAAAGCCATCCCTTTGCACATGTGCAGTTGGCTCGTTCCCAGCACCGTCCAACAATTGAGATAGCTCCTACCACTTTCGTCCAACCACACCAGGCGCCCAAACACACTTCCCGTTTTGGCTCCCCACAGGCTGGGGTGTGCTTGGGGATTGCTCTGCTTAGGGGTCCGAGCAAGAAATGACCCTTACTTCAAAGTACGTGGTGGGTCGCAGACACAGTGCAATTAAGGCATCATGGATCGCTTGCCGGGCGGCTTGCCGGGCGATTGGCCCGGAGCGAGGCGGAGGGGCACGTTCTATCCAAACAGGCAAAGAGTCCTCAGAAGCCGTTAGTAAGCGGGTTTTGGTCTGCTTGCTCGCCCACCAACTGAGAAGTATCAGAAACGAAGCCAAGAGTGGATGTGCCACACCCCGTCTTTCCCACCCAGGCATGTTGCAACGTCCACGTTTGCTTGTAGGAGTCTAAGCCATGATGTGAATTCAGGGCGCCGAGAGAGTTGTCCACTAGCATATTATGTTCTTAAACTACAAAGCGTGGTCTTTCATTTTTCCAGACCTCCGTTTCACACGGCTTCACTCTCGAACATCGGCCCACCTAGGCAAGGGACTTTAGAGCATGGTGCCGCCTATCTCCGACTCGCTGGCTGGACAGAGCGAGAAAGGGAAGTTGAATCTGGGAACGCCTTCCGCCGAGAGAAACGTGGTTCAGTTCTGTCACCCGTACTTTTCCCTGGAGATCAGCCCAGTTAGCAGTTCCATGTCCTTTGAGTGGGTTATAGGGTAAACTTTACTGTGTCTTACCGACTAGGGCCAGGTCAGTTACCAAGCTTGCTGGTGCTCAGTACATAGGGGATGGTTTATGGGGGTCATTCCATTTCTCGTTCCCTGCTGAGCACCAGCAAGCAAGTGGGCTCATCCCAAGTGCCCACTTCGCCCCACCCCGAAGCCAGCGGCCAAGCCTTTCAGGTGGGACGCCTCGTGGGCCGTGCCGCGGGTACTGGTCTTCAACTGCCAGGCGCGGGACCTGGGCGTCATGGCCAAAATGTATGCTTTTAGAACCGCAGTACAGTCGTTTTAAGACTTGGCAGCTTCTTCTTGCCTTGATTTGAAGGAACACCAAAGAAGAGTCACCTGCGTCTGTCTAAGCAGTTCTGCGCAGGCCCTTGTTTTACCAAATGGTACCTACGAGCGTATGGCTTGAGTACCGACTCCTAGTTAGAACCCTGCGGGGATGTGGAAGGAGCGGGGATGCGGGTGGATTTGCTACCTTTTGCTATGCTTCGTTGGGAGTGATTTTCGATACTCCCCTGCATTCCTGCCAGTTTGTTCCCCCACGTAGGGGCCCCTTTGCGGAGAGTGTTTTAAGGGAAGAAGACTTGTATTCTTTCCAGAGTTCGCCAAGACACCAGCCCTCACTGCAGAAGTCAGTGGAGCATTTGAGCTGCAATGTTGCAGTGCGCCAATTTTGGAGACGCACTATGATTGGGTGCGTACCTAGCGGGGAGCCAAAGTCCCGCAGCATGTTAAACCATTGTGTTGCAATCTAAAACCACCTTGCTCTGGTTTGGATGTGAACTCCCGGTTCCATCGAAACTGGCAAGGGAAGCTGAGCAAAAATGCACCAAATGGGCCCATCAGCCATCAGCCTTAAGGTCGCATTATGCGGCCTACGCAGGTGCCATACACCGCCGGCAAGCTTTGGGGCTCCTATCCCGAGGAGGATGGCGGTTTTAGCCGCCTGGCTCATCGGAAAGCCGCTGGATGCTGGCGGTGAAGCCGACCAGTGGGTTCAATATATTCCATTGAGTCCCGTGGAATTTCGAGACCAACAGTTTGACCATGGCGCATACGATCCCTCCATTTCGCTTTGGAGCTTTGCAGTTTGGCTGGAATCCATCCGCCAAATGCGACGCAGGGAAGGGGACGTGCTGGTGCTGGGAGCACCGCCGAGTTTGAGATCTTATGTGTGTGTGTGCTGTTGGTCCAGGGTAGTCAGTGAGAACCAAGCAAACCTGCAAGCTGCGATGTGCTGAACCTAGCCGCTTTACACATGCATGTTGCACAACCAGCCCTGAGACCCCATTGAGCACCCCACAGGATACTTCCTTTTTGTAGGGCTGCCTCAGGTGAAGCCTCGCGGTTAGCTTTCTCCTGCCAATTTGTTGCGGCTTCTTTCCTCAGACTCAATTTGCGGGATCTGGGATGACAATTGCTTGTTCTCTTTGTTTTGCATTTGAACATGCAAGCACTTGAGTTGAATTCTTCCATTCGGCATACGACATGGCATACCACTCAAATAATGTTTGCGGTTGCCCCTTGATGGCTTTTTCCCGGCGCATGCAAGGCATCCTCAACTACTTTGTGCTCTCCCGCCAGGCGCGGCCGGGTAGCGAAAACCTATGAAGGCCCCTGCCCCTGTTCAATCGCTCTTGGCTCGGATGCTAGGATTGGTGGCAATTTGAACCCTCTTCCATTTGCTTCAGGAAACAATCTTAGCCCCCTCAATGCGAAACACTACGTCAGAGGATGAACGGTTCGGGATTAAAGGGCGACCCACTGACAACTATGTCATTTAGGCTAACAGAGCTCGCTTGCGACAGCGGAGGCTGCAGAAATCCTGGCCAGAGATGAAGCGCACGGGTCTCCCAGACGACGCCGTGCCGGGGGGGTCCCTTGATTTCCTTTTCGGTGTTTCCAACATCACGTTTTGGGGCCACTTTTGAAGCACGCAATTTAGGATCTCCTTAAGGCCTTAGTAGGCCTCTTCCTCTTGTCCTTTTGGTCTCTGGGGGGTCTTTTGGCTTCGTAATGGCGGCTGCTCGGAGTTCCCTTCAAGCTGAAAGTCGGGAAGCCGAGGACGCCGTCCTTGCAGCTCCTGCGGCGCTTCGTTGAGGAGGGCGCCTCCACGAAGGAGTGGGCGCTGCTTGGAGTTCCGGAACTCCCCAAAAAGGGTCTGGGGTAGACTTAGGATACATTTTACATTGTATCTGTGACTCAAAGTGAGGCAAACAATAAGATATACATTCTATAACTGATCCTCACTCTAATCACGGGGTTGCAATCCTCCTTTTGCCAGGGTTTCTTGCAGTTGCAACAGATGTTGACTTTGGGGCCAATGTCAATTGACCAAAAACGAGTGGCGCCGAAGGGTTGCTGCCTTCTCGAGCGTGACTCAGCCTTGGTCCTATGCGAACATTTGTTGGCTCCAAGCCTAAGTGGCAGGGCCTTCCTTTTTCAAGTTTCACACATCCATTGCCATGCATCCAGTTGAGTTCATCTCAGCATAGGCCACCTCCTGGGGATGTTTGCCCGCGCCCGTCTTCCCAAATGCGATGCATACCCATGAGAAAGTTTGTTGGTATCCAAAGGGGCCGAGAAGATGATCAGGATACCTACTGCCTACTGCCACTCTTTTGTCAAACATCAGCCAAATTGCGCTGCCCTACTCCAACAAATGTTGCACTGAAGCTTGGTCGCGTGTGCCTGGCCAGGGCATGGCTCCCAACCCAAGGTTGTTGAGAGAGCCATGTGTCAGAGACGGATTCCGCTGAAAATTCCGAGCTCTGGCGTGCGACCAATCGTTTCGCTGCAGGAGGGCATCTCCCTGAAGGTTCCGAAGGGTGAAAGAGCGGATGCGTCTTGTGCACGGTGTGAATTCGCTTGGGCGCAAGCGGAGCTTACCCATGAAGGTTCTCTAGCCCTATTTTCAGGTCGAGAGTTATAGTGAGCGTTTGCTTTGAATGTTGCAGCGCTTGCATGCAAGGTTGCAGTATGTATATGTTGCGGAAGGTACCAAGAAGCTTCCTCACTTCTTTTGTAACTTGTCATGCTGCATCATCGTTTGCCAACACATATGCTACCATGTTGAAGGAGACATGAATATTTATATGTCAAAACAAGTGATTTGTCCTTTGGCTGTTCTCTTGGTGCAGTTGGGATGACTGAGCCATGTGCAGGTGGTTGGGCGTGTGGAGGACCTGGACAAACATGAAGTGCCTGAGTCTTTCAAGCGCTTCTCGGACGAGCAGCCTGTGCGGGATGTGGAGAGCATGGGTAAGGATGTGCTATATCTGTTTGACGTGCTCAGTTGCCTGAAGCGTGCTTTTTCATCGGGGTGTCAGGCGAAGCCTAGGTCACATGCCTTGAAGATAGATGCGATCCTGCGGTGTGTTTGCAAAATGGGTTGGTTTCTTGACTTGCAGCGAACAGGTGCCATCCTCGAGGTGGCAAGTCCAAGCTTTGCCCTTTTTCAGGATGCGGCGCTTCAGCGGAGGCAGTTGGTTCAACAAGCTGAGGGACTCTCCGATCCCCGTCCCGAGGCTTCAACAACAAGCCGGTGCTTCTGACTCGGAGCTGCACTGCGCCTCGAAGGAAGGCAAGTGCCTGGAAGGGTTGTCCATTTCAGGACCCTGGGCACAACATGCACCTGGAAGTGAAGGTTAACGCATGTCTTTGGCTTGGAGGCCTTCCTTCCTCCCTTCCTTCTTTCCTTCCTTCCTTTTTTCCTCCCGTCCTTCCTTCCTTCCTTCCTTCCTTCCTTCCTTCCTTCCCTCCTTCCCTCCTTCCCTCCTTCCCTCCTTCCCTCCTTCCCTCCTTCCCTCCTTTCCTCCTTCCCTCCTTCCCTCCTTCCCTCCTTCCCTCCTTCCCTCCTTCCCTTCTTCCCTCCTTCCCTCCTTCTCTTCTTCCCTCCTTCCCTCCTTCCCTTCTTCCCTCCTGCCCTCCTTCCTTCAACCTTTACCCTTCTTCCTGCCCTCCTTCCTTTTGTAGCGCCCCTAGAAGCAAGGTGCCCATCTAGAATCACACTTGGCAGGGCAAAACGCACTTCGGAAGGCCCCGCTGAAATCCCAACCTGCTTTGGAGTCGTTCGGGGAACAGTTTGGCAACCGTGCACCGCTTATAGAGAGTTGCCTACGACCAGCGTCATAAGTAGTACAATTGGCGTCAGGTCAAAACTTACTTACAAAGCAGGCTGAACATCCAAGCAAGGTGAAAGTAGATGGCACCATGTCCTTTACGTCCGGAAGTAGTGAGGTTGATCGCACTGAAAAGAGGAGGTTGTGCCATCTATTTTCATGCAACTGTACTTGAGTTGTTGGTTGCTGCTCCCTGAATAACCATGAGTGACAAGCATGCGAGTCGTATCCTGCACCAGCCGAGGTGTACAAAAAGAAGCTCCCAGAGGTTCTGGAGATTGAGCCTTGGCACATGACTTTTTTTAAACGCCTCCTCTCTTTCCCCCTCCCCCATGCACGGACCATACTGTACTATGGAAGGTGACCCAAGCAGCAGGTTTCTGTCGGGCTCCTCTCTAAACCGGCACTAGGGTGTTCTAGCCGCCTCCACTTTAAATTTGATTTTGGGCGTGTGCAACGTGTCCAGGAAAATGCTAACTGTCGATGTTCCACCCTCGCAACACACATGCAACAAAGTGCACATTTTCCTACGGCAAGACTGCAAGGGAGCCTGTGCACGTCCATGGTGATTGGTGGGAGGGTAACGCCTTGCAGTGATATTGTTCCCTTTCAGAACAATGATGAAGCTCAAGGATTCCTGATAGTCATCCGCCTGGGTTCATTTGAAGCGGACATCATCCTGATTGCATTTCAGAGGCAGGACAACACCAGCGAGGAAAGCAGGATGCTACACATCCATTTAAATAAATTCCTCTATGCCAGTCGATGTGCTCTTATCAGTCTAAGGACCAGTGATGCATTTTAGGGTTCAGTTCATTTTGGACCCCCCCATCGACCAAGAGCCACCCTGTTGTTGGACGACCGTTTTGCAGTGCTTCATCATTCGTACAAGTTGGCGACCAGCGCGTGGAATCTGTTCGGACAGGATTTCGATGTGCGGTGGTGGAACTATCCCACGCGCGTGGCCATGGTGAATTACCACACGCGGGCGCGGGACGCAGAGGTCGAGATCGGGTACCTCTTGGAGGGAAAGGCCCGCTTTTGGAGAAAGCATGGCTCTAGGTGGCCACTTTGTCAGGGAAGTGCCTTCAAAGCGGGCATGCCGCTGGCCCAGGTTGGTATTAAAGAAAGGGTAGGGGTGTTGCGTTTTCTTGTAGGGCCCCAATCTCTCCTTAAAAATCCCCCAAGGTATGCCAAAGATGGCCCTTTTTACACACCTTCTTGACTTGGGCACATATCATGGCCCCCCAACCATGACCCCCCAAACATGTAGTATATCTTGGGGAATGCGAAAATTGCTCAAAGGCAAAAGGTCAATGGAAGAGGTCTGTGGAGGTGAGCCATGCTTTTGGCGCTGTGTGGTGTGTTGGTCCTCGTCCATCACCTCCAACATGCTTGCCCGTTCTTTCGAAGGAACCGGGATTCCTCTGAGCTCCGGTTGTTTGCTTGACTTCTTTCACTTGGTCACTCCGCAAAAAGTTCGCCCTTGGGGACTTTCCGAACCAGTGTTTCATTCTTGTTTCGTCCTTGGCAATATTGTCCACCCGAATTGGGGAAGCAAGACGGCCCCTTGATTCCCGTTTCGTGGGGGATCGACTGATGAAACCTAAGAGCCGGCACGGATCACGGGGGGGGAGGAGGGTCGGGGCGTCAGAATTCTTTGGGCTTTGCAGGAGGACGCCGAACTGCCAGAGCAGCTGCTTGGCCCGAGATCTTTGTATCTAAAAGGCGGCTTGATTTGGGTTGTGCCCCCCTGATGATTAAGGCGCTTGTAGCAGCTCCAAGCGCATTTTCGCGATACGAGAAACAAACATAAACCCGCGAAGGTTCAGCTTTGAGCTTTTTGGGGTCCATCTTTGGATCGGTCCTCTTTGGCGAGATGCCGCTAGATACTAATCTTGATGATTAAGCAGCTGAGACGCTTCGAATGTGCTGAAGCACCATTGGTTACGCTCGCCAGCAAGAGAATTTACCCACTGAATGTTGAAGTGCAGAAGTTGCTCAAGGTTCCCTTTGAACATGGACGCACTATGCTCTAACCCTCCTCCGCCCCGAGAAGAATGAACATTCAGAAACACTATGCCGCCAATGGTGCTTCCCGCGGTAAGGGACAAGTGGGGCGGATTGATTTTGCGCAAGTCACGCTTGATCAGATGTTGGCTCGTGCCCGAGGATCCTGGGCTGCTTTACAGACTCTCGTTTGCAATGCGTGCATGTGTTTGTGCTTATGTGGCGTTTGTTGGGGGTTCAGTGAAATCATTCCCTTGGTCCTTTTGACATTTGATGCGTTGCTCCTGTAAGTGGGGGCCTGAGGGAGAAGTGGATCGTCATGCGCAAACAGCGGTGCAACCACAGCCAGCGTGCCTGGTCAACTTTACTCAAATTATTGCGCCAAGGTAGTGCCCTGCTGGATAGATAACATGACGAATGCAGATGTTTGGCTGGGCTGCACGTTGGGTTTCAATCTTGCTGAACATATTTTGGATTTGCGCCCATTGTTTTTCTCGAAGCAGCAAGCATACGGTTTAATGCGGCAGGTATTTGCGGGACTCTTGACAGCATGTGCCTGGAGCGTTTGAGCGGAATCAGGGGTGACACCTCAATTCTGGGGCTTGATTCCAATCAACTTCAATTTGTTGATTGTCAACGCTTTGTTGTTTTGAACCTTGTTGTTTCCCTTCAGCAGTCGGTGGTTCTCTGGAAGTACATACAGGTCCCTGGAAAGAAGGTAGAAGTTAACCCACCTTGGTCAAGCATGCAAACCGATGCTGAGCGTGTGGGCTTTACCGCGGAGCCTTTGCATCCCATTGGCCCGAGTTAACTCAACCTGTTGTTTTGGCTTGGAATCGCTTGGAAGATTGAGCTCCGGCCCGTGAGCAGCAACAAATCAATAGCAACAGAGGACGCAGCACAAGCAGAACTTGTCAATGTAGAAAAGGGTGCGCACATAGGTGCTCGATTGGTTAAATTCACATAATGTAATTCATAATGTATAGCATTAGTATGTATCCCATGGGTTTATAAGCTTGCGTGCCTACAATACACTAGCGGTTCTATGTATTATGAACAAGACAATTTGTTGTTTTTCGCATAGTGCATAGAAACAGTGTGTTAATAGTTGAACATATGAAGTGAAAGGACACTGCGCAGCACCGTCGGCACCGCCCCGTCTCAGGTGAACAACATGGACATCATGGCCGCCCGATGGTTGAGCTGAGACGGGCGATTATTGGCTCGCTGGCTAGCCAGCTTGCCACGGCTGGTCAGGGTTTGCGAAATTATACATTGTTACATCCGAGACACACTTGCTTCACAAGAAACTCCTCTAAGTTATTTGGTAAAGGTTATGTTTGCCTGGCGCCAGCTAGTATCCTTTAAGCGACCAAGTTGAATGTCGATACACAAGCCATGCGTGCCGAAAGCTATTTCCAGTAGGCTTTCCGGACTGCCTGCGGCTGCATAGTGGCGTATCCTCAAAAAGCTCATTATGGCCCAAAGAGAGCGTAGGTCCCACTTGTAGGGACCAGGATTTGCAATCTCAGCCGCTTTGAATGCATCCTTTTTGTGGCGGGTTTACCTTTCTTTCCCACTAAGAGAGCGTCGCCTCATTGCCGGGAGAGTACCGAAGGCCACCTTTGGTCAGAATTTCAATTCAGCTGCTTTCCTGCCTTCCTGCCTGCTTCCTGCAGATTGGGTCATTCATGCTCACTCACAACCCTCAGAATGCAGATTGTTTTGACACACTCTGAAAGAAGAAAGGAACCCGTTTGTTGGAACTCATTTCGGGTGGAAACTTGGGTCATGAGCTCAGCCCGAGATCTCGGCTCGCTGCCACACCTCCCAAAGATCGGCGGCCGCTTCGACCTCGGCCGCGGAGGTGCGTACGCAGAAAACGCGCGCGCATTTGCGAGGTTTACGCGAGAGCCGTAGGGTCGTAGGCCTAGGGAACCACTTGGAGTAGTAGCTACCACTTCACCCAGAAGGCGAACAGCCAAAGGCCCTTCAGTAAACTAAACCATCCTGAATATGTGCTGTTGTGCTTCTTCTTCTTTTTGCGACGTCACTGGGACGACAAGAATCTGCCGATTCGACCACTGGTTTGACCATGATACGACTTGAGTCTCGGGGTTGCAAGTTGCGTTTCGCGTCTGTTTGAAGCTTCAGCTTCTCAGCTTCGGTACATGTGGCCTCACTTGCCCGGCAAGTGCCACTCATCGGTCCCGGCTGTTCCAAGTACTAGTTAATGGGAACAGGAGATGCCGGGATTCATATTGGGCGGTATGTACCCTCGACGCTGGCCGTCGATTTGTTTGATTTTCGCTTTGGCGGGCACATGCCGCACAGCCACAGTAGTTTGAGATGGAAATGGGGGAGAGCAGGGGAGGGGGGTGGCCCCGACATTCTGCAGCGCTCTAAGGCGCAAACCGCGCAAGTGCATGTGCAGGCAGCGCAGGTGGGATTGGCCTGCGAATAGCCGATGTGTTTGAACAGGCTTCTTTCAAGGATGCATCCCAAAGCCACCTGCTTTACAAGGGAACCCTCAAACTCGGTGACTTTTGAATTGCTCACGTGCATCACTTGTGGCCCTGCTAAAAGCAAGGCATCTCGGCCTTCCTGAAGGGTTTCAATCGATTCGAATCCACCGATTTGGGGGTAGCACGAGCAAATGCCAGGATGGAACTCTTCTACTTAGAAAGTCTGATTTAAATTCAGGTCCTTCCGTGTGCGCAATGCAGATGTCAGGTCCTGCATTGTCTGGTTTTGAAAAGAACAATTTGTTAACTCCGCGTGACCTGACCTGCTGGATTTACGGGAGTGTGCTCCACCATGTGAAAGATGTCTTCCATTTCCCCCTGTCACCAGGCATTGATCCTGAATTTCCCATTGAAGCTTGCAATAAGGTGGAGGTGTTTTTGGTTTACGCCTACCCGTGTAGACCATTTCCATCATAGTTTGAACGGGTTCTTGCCACCTGAGCATCGTGGCTGCCAACTTTATCAACAAACGACTGCCCTGGTAGAAACACATGAGGACGCCCCATTTTGACAGGTTTTAACTCTTTCCTGCCACCACGGCTATAAAGTGGAGAGCCTTGAGGTTTATGAGACCTTTGTGTCACCCCCCTGTTTCAGATGAGCCTGAAGAGGTTTGCACCTTGACGACCGCTTTGTGGGCGCTTCCGGGGTTTGAGCGCGGCCCGTTTCACTTTGTGTGCATGTCTCAAAAACTTGCTCCAGTGGTTATCCAACAATTGTTGTCCGAAAATTCTCGCTTCGCTCACTCCGCTTGACAGGGAAATCCTCTTGTTGTGACCTATGATGTGGTTCATGTGGGATGCGACTCTGCCGTTTTGTGGGACAACCGACTCAGAATGCCTACACACCGTCTTTTGAACTTGTTGTGGTAGTTGCTTTCGCTTCGACAAGTTTGCAAGTTTGCACATATTTGAGGAAAGCAATGTGACAGTTGTCCTTTCTTCTGGAGGGTGAACAAGCCTGCGCGATCGCCAAAGGATTCCGGTCAAGTCGGTTGCCTGCCAACCGTTCCCAGATTACCCCATCCTCTTGAGAATGGGATTGGGGGAGGGGTGACCCTTGTGTGAATTGAACTTGCTGCATGAGTCCAGTTTTCCTTGTGAGGTGAAGACGCGAAAAATGAAATTCTCCCCCCCCCCCTCTTCTTCTCAGTGGGTTTCCCAGATTTACCTTTGTTTTGGAAAACCCAAAGTGGAACTCTTTCATGTTGTGTGCATTTGGCTCCTGGCAACACTTCCGATCCGTTTCAGCCAGGCAGTCCCTTGCCTTCCCTTTTTGGAAGGACGAAGCCTCGTGACTCACGGCCCCTTCGAGTGGCGTTTCCCCTCAGGCGCCCTCCAGGTGAATCTTCTTTTCTCCAAAGAAGGCACCCAACATCACCCAACGGCTTGTTCAGAATCAAGCCTCAATCCAAAAAGCCAAATAGGGCAGGCTCACTTCTCCAGCAGGACTCACATTTTGGGAACACCATCTTAGTAAACTTGCTGGTGCTCAGCATGAGAATTGGAATGACCCCTAAACAAACCATCCCTTGTGGTTGGACCCTCCGGTTCATTCCATTTCTCCTTCCCTGCCGCTTGCACCAGCAAGCAAAAAAACTGGCCGGAGGCTGCCCATGCCATGGCCCGGCAAGCGGCGGAGTCCATGCGACTGCCAGAACCCGAGCACATGCTCCGCACGTGGCGGCGAATGGCTTTCTTCGGGGAGAGGTGGGTGTGAAACTCCAAGGGCAATGGTCAGCCATAACTGGTCTGTTCCAGGGTGTTTGTGACAGCTTTCAAATTCTTACAAGCCGTCTCACTGGTGACTTGGAGGACGGTCAACAGATGTTTCGAGTGTTTCGGTAGCATTGCCGGTCAGCAAAACGATGCCCATTCGCGCAAGGTTCAAGGTACTTGCTTGGGCGTAAGAAGGCCAGTTGAGCTTTGCGGGTGAGGTCTACTTTCCACCAGTCACCAGAGAAGCCGCGCACTGCCGGTTGGAACCTGGCCGATGGCGCTCGCAAGCTTCCGGTGCGCGGAACTAGCCGTTGCTTGCTCAAGGATCAACACCAAGTATCAAGGAGCCAAAAAGTCAAGCGAGGAGGCAGGTAGGCAGCCACTTGCTCACCTACCCCACCCACCCACCCACTCACTCACCTCACTCACCCACTCACTCACTCACTCACTCACTCACTCAATCCTTCCTTTAATCAATTCATCAATCCATCAATCCCCGTGGCCTGTGACTCCGCGTAACCCGCTCAAACCTCAAGTTCTTTGCTTCCGCTTCCGAGACGATGCGAGGATGGAGCTGCAGGCCTATGGTTTGGGCCGATCCTTGGCTCCCGAAGGCTATTTGAATCTAATGTCCTCGGCGATTGGTGAAGAACCCGGCTCTGGCTTGCAACGAGCGAGCTGACCATTCCAATGGTAAAAGCAGCGATGCCGCCCATGAGGATCCCTTGCGGATGTACTTCTCGTTCTCGCAGACCATCCGAACTTGTTTGCAGTTCAGTTTACCCCAAATAAGCATGGATAAGCCACGGAGCCCTAATTTCTCCCCATTGTCTTATGCAGAACGTGTCCTTGTCCTTGTGACTTCGTGGCTTGCCCCACCCAGTTGCACCCACGCGAATTTCGCATGGCTTGCTAAGCTCATGCACACCTGTCGGTGCGCAAATGCTGGGGGAGGGGTTTGGTTTTGCCGCTATCCGGGATATTGTTTGCAATCCCCTTGCAAGTGTGGTGGATCTCTTGAAGGGCATTTTGCAAAGTGAAGTTCCTGCGGATACTTGCAGAAACGGCCGGCCCTATAGTTCCTTCTTTTTCTATTTTAAGCGTCACCTTTTCTGCCCATGAAAGGTGAGTATCCCTTGGAGCCCTGAAGGGTTTCTTTCGGAATTCTCTCGCAGGGTGTGCTGAGCCCCCAGTGGCAGCGCAGTTTGCGGCGCCTCCCCAGCAGCGGCCTGGTGCGCGCCGCAGTGGTCCTGGCGCGTGCGGTGCCTGCGATGCATCGATTCACCAGTTTTTTGTTTTCTCGGTTTGATCAACCCGCAAATGAGAAACGTGTCCAATTGGGGGACCCGATGTTGCGGTTGTTCTGACATCGCGTGATTCCTTTTGCTGAGAGCACATGCGCGGCCCCTAGAAACACGTGAGGTGTTTTTCCCCCTTTTGGCTTGCATGAAAGATAAACTGAACCTTGTGAAAAAAGATTAGTCAACAGATGAAACGGGGGATCCCTTAAGTGAGGGATCCCTTTGCTAAAATGAGACGCGCCCTACGACCCCCCAACCTCAGCCAAAGGAAGCGGGAAATCTACCCATACTGCATGGCTATACAGTTCAGGTTATTGGCATAAGAGGGATACCCCGCCGTTTGACACATCATGTTTTACAGTGTGCGTTCCAGTTGACAACGCAATCAAACTATTTGGACGCTGATGTCTTTGAAACCGCCTGGTTGCAGGGTAGAGGATGTCAGTTCAATGGACCCAGTAACAAACCTTGGATGATCAATAGAGGGTTTCCCTGGGAGAGCGAGATGTAGGAATGGTCCTGGCAGATCCTACCTGCATAGGGGCACCCGATGATCACATCAGCCGGTCTCCATTTCTGATCGCATAGACAGCCAAGGATCGACCGCCCGCAGGGTCAGGCTGCGATGCTTCAGTTTGGCCGGAGGTGCGGGGTGGCTTTGCATGTGCCGAGCGACCTCGAAGAGGCCTACGTGTTGAGTCACCTTTTAGAGGGCTGAGGGGACCCTCAAGGCTTGACCAGAGCAATAGCCAAAACGCCATCCTTGGCCATGTCCTGAAACAAGAGGCCTTCTGAGGCTGTCATTTCTTTCATTCGCAGGCGCGGCGCCAGCGGATCGCTGCCATTTTGCAGCTGATGGTGGCGCCTGGTTGTGCAACGTTTCGTGGAGGGTGTAGGGGGTTGCACGCTGGCTTTCACGGATTTTCAAAGATGGCTTGACTACCATTGCCCAGGCAGGGACGTCTGGCAGCCCTGATGGGCATTGACATGACTTTTCGGGTACAACAGTGGCGCCCTGACCTGGGTTGAGGACACAATACGCCTTCAAAAAATGTAAAGTATTCCCCGGCCGCGGCCTCCTCAGGAAACCAAGCCAACGCTCTCTGGACGAGACTGGGCCGCTGGGCTTGGGAGTGGGACAGCTGCCCCGGGAAGTTTGAACCCATTCAATGCCATTCATGCGGGGGCGTGCCCTGATCCTTGGGGGAATGCTGTCTTTCTGCGAACCCCTGACAAATCTGTGTTGAGACGATTACGCCTTGCACTGAAAATGAACATCACAAATTGGCTGACACCGACACCTGCAATGGTCATCTGATTTCTATGACGAGCTCGCTCCTTCCAGTATTGCGCGCATGAACAACGAGGAATACCTTGAACATGGTTGTGTTCCAATTGAATTCCTCTTTCTAAGCACACCAAAAGGGAACCCCTACAAAGATATGTATGTTATGGGAGGGTGTGCATTCCTTGTTCTCTGCTGAAAGGCGACTCATGTGTACACGTTGATGTATTGAAACGGGCAGCTTCAAAGACAAAACGCACACAAAATGTTTGCCAAATAGCACATGAACGGACACCAGCTGGGGATCTTCGTCACCTTGTTTGCACCAAGATTCACACCCAACCCGTTGGGTTCACGTTCAGTGGTACCTTTCTACTTTTTGCATTTGGTGGCCCATCTGCAACTGGTCCGCTGCTCAGGTAGTCCTTTGTTGGTGGTGTATTTGATGGCCAGAGATTTGAACTTCTTGTAGAAGGTAGAAGGGACACCACCCCTAACCTCCAAGCCACCAATCTAAACTAGAAGCTGGGGCGCATTGGAGCTGAGGCTGCCACGCTTTGGGCCACCGCCCGCTGCCGCGGCAAAGCGCCCCAGCAGCTGCTGACGCGGGCTGTGGACGCGGCGGCCCGGTCAGAGAGAGCGGAGTTTGAAGGAGGGTTCGGCTCCTTTGCTTTAGCTCGCCAGGGGCGCACTCTCTCACTTGGTTGGCATTTTTCTTGCTTGCTTTGCTGGCTGGCTGGCTCAAACAGAACGCGCAAACCCAGAGTTTTGTGCAAGCCATTCTGTTTGAACTTGTGACTGGCTGAGTTGCAGCTTTTACCTCACGCACTGCTCGTGCCACTCTTGGCGCGACGTGGGGTGGGGGAAGCAGCTGAAATCAGGCCATGCCTTTTAGCTTGCGGCTTTGAGTCCCATGATGAAGGTTTCCTTGTTGGAGGTTGACTGCTGCAGCTTGTTGATGGCTTATATTGCTTTCAAGCTCGACTGCCAGCGAAGGGACGATTTTGTTTCAGTTGTTTTTGAGCTACTACTGTAAGGACTACGTGCACGGTTGGGTATCCGCCTTGGCGGGGTTTGACAGTTGCTCATGTGATAGCATGTCTAGTCTTCTCGTCCTGGTGGTGATAGCATGTCTAGTCTTCTCGTCCTGGTGGTGGTAGTCGGGGCTTTGCAGAACTCCTTGCTGAGTTGGGGGATGTTGGGGGGTGTTTCCCAAAGAACGGACCACTGGCAGCGACGCAGCAAAGAGCATGAACCGGTATGTTGATTGAAGCCAAACAGCAAGGGTGACCTTATGTTTGGGAGACCACGCGTGTGTGTGCAGCGTTTGTGGCCTAGGTGCAGTCTGGCCTCACAGGAGCTGGGCGTTTGGGGGCGAGTTGTCACGACTAGCGCTTTCAGCGTTTGACAAATAGATGTATTTGTTTTACTTTGCCAGGTTTGCCTTTCACATGTTTCTTCCAGGGTGAGCAGAGGGACCCCTGAACGAGGGTTTCTGCACTGGCAGACGGGGCACCAGTCCCAAGGAGGATTGCTGTGTGCATGTTCCCTTTGGTCGTGGAGCCTTTGTTGCCAGATTCCAAGTTTAGTTGCGGTCCAACTTGAGAAGTGTTTCGCCAGAGTGTTCGATCAATGCCTGAGTGCTCAACACACATACCACTGAGAACGGTGCCCTTGATCTTGATGTATGCTCCCAAACCAACATATACTCGGTGATTGTGCTCATCCCAAAATGGCACCCTCACAACTCAGACGCAAGCACAAAAACACACAAACAGGCACACACACCCACACCTACACGCCTACACACCTACACACCTACACACCTACAAACCTACACACCTCCACACCTCCACACCTCCACACCTCCACACCTCCACACCCTCACACCCATACCCACACACACACACCTCCACACCTCCACACCTCCACACCCTCACACCTCCACACCCTCACACCCATACCCACACACACACCTCCACACTCTCACACCCATACCCATACAAACAACACACACGCGCGCACACACGCACACACGCACACACGCGCACACACGCGCACACACACAACACACAACACACACACACAACACACACACACACATGCACACATGCACACATGCACACATGCACACATGCACACATGCACACATGCACACACGCACACACGCACACACACACACACACACACACACACACACACACACACACACACACACACACACACACACACACACACACACACACACACACACACACACACACACACACACACACACACACACACACACACACACACACACACACACACACACACACACACACACACACACACACACACACACACACACACACACACACACACACACACACACACACACACACACACACACACACACACGCGCGCGCGCACAACACGCAAAGACACGCAAAGACACGCAAAGACACGCAAACACACGCAAACACACGCAAGCACACAAACCCACACGCCCGCACACACACACACACACAAACACACACACAAACACACAAACACACAATCACGCAAACACCCAAACACACAATCACACAAACACACACAAACACACAAACACACAAACCCACAAACACACAAACACACAAACACACAAACCCACAAACACACAAACACACAAACACACAAACACAAAACACACACAACACACACAAACATTTTTTTAAACAACAAAAGAAACAAACAATTCAAAAACACAAACACACACATACACACACAAAAACACACACACACACACCCACGCCCGCCCGCCCGCCCGCGCGCACGCGCACGCACGCACGCACGCACGCACGCACGCAAGCCCACACCCAAACCCACACGACCACACACACTCACACAGACTCAGGCACAGACACAGACACAGACACAGACACGGACTCACACCCACAGACACGCTGAGACACACTTGAGGTGCATAGATACACAGACACACACACATAGACACACCGACACACACTAGGCACATAGACTGTCACACTCAAAGGGAGCGACACACACACACAAAAACAAAAGCAAACAAACAAACAAACAAATGGTCACTTTTTGAGGCTCTTGGCATTTTTGTTTGCTCGTTTCAGACTTTGGGCGGCAAAAACACAGCGTGAGCGAAAACCTTGATTTGGCATGATTTGGCAAGTTTTGTCCGGAAAATGAGCGGAAATCGGCGGGAAATGAGCGAAAAGCGGAAATTTGCGAACACACACCAGAACCATTTTCCAATTAATTGAGTGTTTTCTTTCTAATAGAGCGTTTTTTGGATGAAATGAGCGTTATTTTTGCTCGAAAGGGAAAAATGCAGAAACAAGTGCCCACGGAAGACCTGGGTATTTCCGTGTAGGTGATTGAGGCGTTTCTGGATTCGCTTTGTCAACATCTTGCGAACAAGTGTTTGCCATTAATTCAACCCCCCTTTGATTTTTCATGAAGTCGTCATGGGGGATGGCCCACTGCTGTATCACAGGACTTGATTCTTGGGCACAAGCAAGATATTTTCGGTGAGCTTTGATTTAGATATTTGTTTCAATATGCTAGGTAACACCGCCAGCCTGCAGAGCACAGCTTGTTGGGCATGTATGTTTTTGGTTGGGTTTCAAGTGTCAGGTGACCCTGAACTTGTTTTGTTTGGATCGGTGGTGTGGGGGTTAGGAGCCAAATCAGCAGGTCCAAAGCGTAGGCGATTTGGAGGCAGATGCAATGGACCTCAAGTAAACATCAAAGCTCCCATGTTTAAAGGGGTACTTTAAGGGCAAGAGGATGTGCTACTTTAAAGGTGTATACCTGAAGCCTTTCCTGGAATCGGGCACACTCGAATCCGCAATTCCAAGATTCGATTCCCCCCCCCCCAAGGCTCTTCACAGCCAAGTCACCGGTTTTTTAATTTCCCCAATGTCCAGCCCGCTTCATCAACTTGGAGGAGGGAAGAGGGGTGGACCCCGGGCAAGGTGCGCAACCCTAGTAGGTCCTTGAAATATGGCGTACCCCACAGACAAACGACATGAAACCGCCTAATTAGAGTTCTCACTTATTCACTTATCGAGGTTACCAACCACTCACCAACCCTTGCTGCGTATCCAAGACAGCCCCCCCTCCAATCCTCCAAACATTCATCCCGCTAAGAGAATGGGAAACGGGCCCCAACCACAGGGGGGCACCTTCTCCATGCGTCGCCGCAGACGCCCAGAGCAGCGACCTGGCGCGGTGCTTTTGGGCCGCGGCCTCGCTGCGCTGGCGGGAGACCCGGTTTCTGGCAGGCGCTTCTGGGTCGTCGAGACGAGGGGGCTGGGGGGGGGGGGGGGGGAATTTGAGTAGTTCCGTTTTCCATTTGCATTTTTTTGTGTTTTGTGGGAAGACTGGAGACATGGGAATCGGATCTCCGCCACCTCTCCCACCCGCCCACCACGGATGGATCTCAGGTGCCAGAATGGCAGCTGGACCTTTGCTGCCACAGTGCTCTCAGCAGGACCTTAGTCCGGGCCCTGATGCTGTTGAAGCGGACGGGCTTGAGGGTCGCTAGTTCAGAAGGTCTCAAGAATGGGTGGTTTCCCCGTTTCCCCCTTGAACTTTAAGCCAGCTCCCCCTCCCTGAAAATCCGCCCTCAAACTCGATGCAGTTGGTTCGCCTGAGGCAAGCTATCTCAAAAGTTGCATCTTCAACAAAGAAACAGCCATAATATGCTTGGGGACGACTACTCCCTTGTTTCGGTGATGCAGAGGTCGTGCGGGTGGTACAGTTTGGTATCACAAAGGGTGCTTCACACAAACCACACGCTTCTTTCTGCCCATGCTTGTTGAGACGGCAGCTTGGGATACCATCCCTGGTAGTCAAGGGATGTGGTCCTATATGATAACACTTGCGGTTTGCTCAAGCAGTAGCGCTGTATCGAAGCTTAAGCTGAGTGTCCTGAAGTCTTCGGTTCATCCAAGCACGCATGCATTCAACACTGCTTGCGTCATCAAGGGTCATGTCAACACCTGCTTCCGCATATGGTTCCGCTCCATGATGATCTCTGGATACAGACCGGGCCCATGAAGGATTCTTTGTCAGGCGCCTACATTCAGCTAGTAGGCCTCGAGTTTGCATGGGGGTTGTCAACCGGTGGCTCCAAGGGTCTATGACCCTTTAACATGGAGGTGGGGCAGGTGGTATGCCAACCCCCTTGAGACAACACCAATCAAGGCGACATCAGGCAAAATTCTAGGTAACACCGCCAGCCTGCAGAGCACAGCTTGTTGGGCATGTATGTTTTTGGTTGGGTTTCAAGTGTCAGGTGACCCTGAACTTGTTTTGTTTGGATCGTATAGGAGCCAAATCAGCAGGTCCAAAGCGTAGGCGATTTGGAGGCAGATGCAATGGCCCTCAAGTAAACATCAAAGCTCCCATGTTTAAAGGGGTACTTTAAGGGCAAGAGGATGTGCTACTTTAAAGGTGTATACCTGAAGCCTTTCCTGGAATCGGGCACACTCGAATCCGCAATTCCAAGATTCGATTCCCCCCCCCCCCAAGGCTCTTCACAGCCAAATCACCGTTTTTTTTAATTTCCCAATGTCCAGCCCGCTTCATCAACTTGGAGGAGGGAAGAGGGGTGGACCCCGGGCAAGGTGCGCAACCCTAGCTAGTGAGGCATAGCCATTGCTTGAAGCTTTGTATCGAGTTATGCCAGTCCATCTTTCCTTCTGGAGGATTTTCATGCTCGCGAAGCCGGATTTGTCGATCATTACATGTGCCTTAGTCTGTTTTCGCGTTACCACACGTGCGCCCCGCGCTTCATTCTCGTATGAATCCCGAGCCGTTTGTTCGCAAAGCATTTCGGCATCAGCTCGTCAAAGGCCTTTAACCGCGTGTCTCCTTGGGGTATATCAATGTTGTTTTTTCTGTCCCGAAGCTTGTTCCCTGAACGCACGCAGCGTAGAGTTGGGACACAAAGCCAGCTATTGGATGTTTGTCGGCAAGACTCCGCTTGCGCCTTGCCATGTTTGATCTGAACTGATTGAGCAGACACGTTATCCGTGGACGGGCAAGGTGGCCTTTTCCTTTTTTGGTGTGGCTTTTATCTTTGTTGTGGCTGGAGCTCAGGTAACATTGCTTGGGCGTCTGCAACGCTGGGCTTCAACCGAGATGCTTGGATTCCTGAGGCTGGGCTGGGAAGGATTGGTTTACCTGTGCCTTCGGTTCTCACCTGCCCAGATGCCAGAAGATGCCAGAGGTCCGCATAAACCTCCGTGAATATGATTTGGTGGGGAGTCTCCTTCAGAAGGGCCCCCTTTTGATGGCCATGTTGATTTCCAGATGATTTCAAGCTCCATAATTACCACAAAAAGGCGAGCCACACAGAACTTGTTACAAGCTTACCCTCCCTTCACTAACATGGCACCTGACAGAGGGTCGCTTAAAGAGGAAATTGATCTTCCACGTACCCTCCCACAAATGCTATCTTGGTGGGTTGAAGGCTATTTTTTTACTTTTGCCTTTGTGGTTTTCCTGGGAGCCATTGCTGGATCTCGGCTCAGGTGGTTGCGGCCTACGCGCGTCGCCAAGACGAATCGCAGGAGCCCTGCGCTCCCCAGGCGGTGGCCAACCTTCTGTGGAGTCCCTTGGTTCGGGTGAAGAGCCGGGGACGGGGTGAGGTTTGCAAGTCTTTGTCGTCTCTTTGGCGTCTCTTTTTTCTTTTTTTCTTTTTCTTTTTTGGGGGGGAGGGTAGTGAGGCATCCATCGCAATCGACGGTCATCATCATAATGGTCTGTGGGGGCGGGAGGGGTTGCAATTGATGATCCAAGTTTTTTGGCAGAGCTTCAATGTCTCTAAAAGAGGGTGGCGAGGCAGAATAGGCCTTGAGTGTCCGTGTCAATCACCAACAAAAGGTGCCCTTTCTTTATTGCTGGCCACCCGGCATGGGAAGCACCCCGCATGATCTGAGGCTTGGCCAAGGCCTACGAGGGTGGCTTCGGAGACAAGGCGGTGTCCGCAAGGGATGGATGCGTCCGCCTGTTTCTGGAGGGCCTGGACACCACGGTGAATGGACAAATTCCTGCCCGAGTGGGAAGATTCCCAACTAGTGCAGGGGTTTGTCCATCCACATGACATAGTGGTTGTTTCCTGAAAGTAGTGGCCCAAGCTGAGGTTTCCCAACTGTCTACTGACTGGGGCAGTCCACGGCTTTGCGTGACGTAGAACTGTTTGATAGCAAGGCCGCACTTTTGAGGAAGAGAGACGTGGGTGAGAGACAGGGAGGCCAGCTTTTTGCGCGCCTGAACCCCCTATTTTGCCACAAAGGCTACCCAGCACAATCCACGTCCCTTTACGTACCTGTACAAGTGTAGCTCATTCCACACTTCGTAGATCTCACTTCCCAGCTCAAAGGTTTGATACCTTAGTGGGGTGAGATTTGTAGCCGTCACAAACAAGTGCAAGCCGGTGGTGGCCTATGGGTTGAGTGACTCATCGGCACTTGATCAAGTCTTTCTATCATTCAGATTGTCCGTTTGTTTTGCTACACACTGCAACCCAGAATGCTGACTGTCATGGTTTATGTGTTGAGCAGCTGCAAGCAACTTTCGATAGCTTGCTCATCAACATGCAGGTTGCAGGTTGTTTATGGCATGTCTGACTTCTCGGTACTAGTCAGGTAACCCCCAATTGGTGGTTTGGGGATTTGAAGCCTTGGTGTTTGTAGAGGGTAGATACAAAAAACAAACCCTCCTAAACCACCAAACCACCAACCTCCAAACCACCAATCAGAGGGAAGCTGAACTAAGGCCGGTCAGGAAGTGAAGGCCCCCCGTTCAGGCGGAGGACCTGGCGTTGAGTCTGGAGACAGCGGTGCTGTCGTGCCTCCAAGCCGCGCAGCCCTTGCACGCGCCTCGGACGGCAGAGAGAGATGTGGCTGGGGGTCAAAACCAACAGGATACCATTTTGGGGCAGGTGCACCACCCATTTTAGTCTATCTTTTGGGCCTGCGGTAGGCGGCTACGCCTCTTTGAAGTTAGACTATGTCATGTCATGTTTTTTTTTTTGTTTTTTTTTTTTTATGAGAACCGTATCCTGTGCTTTGATATGGCTGTTTAGGTTATGCATGTTGCCCACTCCAGCCCCAGATGATGCCACGGATGCCAGCTTTCTGGGCCCCAGCCGGGCCCCAACCCAGAAGGTTCACATGGGGTCGCCAGAGGCCCCAGAACGAGCAGCCCAAGAAGAACAGCCCGCAAGCCAGCCCGGAAACGCAAACGCAACAAAACGCCGCAAAATAGCAGCCGGAACAAAACAACAGCCGAGCCCGCAACGCAAAACGGACAGAACAACAGCCGAGCGCTCAGCATAGCAGTGTTTGATGGTATTTACGGCTTTTTGTAGAGCAAGGGCCCAGCATCGCCGGCGTGCCCGGCAGCGCTTGGCACCAAAATGCGTGAAAATGAACCCTGCTTGTATCCCTTCGGTACCTTTTAAAAATCAGCGCTTTGGGTTGAGAGGCTTTTTCGAAGGAAGTCTCGATGATACAAACCAAGCCCCGCTGAGGCATCACCCAAGCCCAACCCCACACCCTGATGATGTCAGCCACGCGGCGCATATACGCAATGTTTCGCGAGGGTTTCCCACATGCAAGCACAGCCGCAAGCCCGAGCTGGTGACAACGCATCACGACGCCCCCATAGCTAAAGCTAGCAGGCAAATTGCCTAGCGGCAACCTGCTGCCCCAGGGCGTAGCCGGATTTACCAGGCTGACGCTTTAAAACGGTTTTCCCTGAGTATCACCGAAGATGGCTACAGGATCCAATGTTCCACAAACACGGGGATCGCTCTTGGAGAGCGGAAAGGAAGTGGCCCTTGAAAGGTTCAATGTGTGGTTGGGAGATATATTCGGACTCTTGCTCTTGGCACTCAAAGGGCGGCCAAAAGCATGCCGAGCCATTTCGCTTGATTTTGCTTGTTCTGAGCGTTTGGAACATGGTCGAACGCACCCCCCCATTTCCAACCAATGTGCAGAGAATGGTTGGGTGGGTTTGTAGCCCTTAGCTTAGCATCAACGAGCTGTTTTGCCTCGAATGGTGGGGGCTTGGATTTGGCGCGTCCCCCGCGCGAGGTCGCCAACATCCTGTGGTCGCTTGCGAAGCTTGGAGTCACGCTGGATCCGGAAGGCTGGGAGAGAGGTGTAGCCTTGCTGAACGAGAGGCCTTCCAAATTGTAGCTTCCCTCTTGCAGCGCTTTCTCCCAGCTTTGCGACACACTCCTGTTGCATCAAGCACCCAAACCTCACGAAATGGAACAAGCAAAGATTCTGTACCATGCTACCTTCTCAAAGTGATTGGTGGTCAATGGCATCCATGGATAGCGAAACAGAGCCTTAGTGTCATGGATTCAACCGGTCGCACTCAGGCTGCTACAGATCGCATGATGCACTCAAGCCCCTTTGTTTGCGGGAATTTGTGTGTGGCGAAAATGCGGGAGTCGCATTTGTTCTAAAGCGCAAGCCCACCATAGAGGGTCAAAGTTGACAAATTTTGTGCTAGGGCCCCAGTCGAACACGCCGGCCAGGCCCACTTATCACCGGCCTGAGTCACCGCATGGGTGAGCTGTTGCAGGAGTCGCTATTTTTCGCGTGCGCTATGAGTAAGCTTGCCAACTTTGTTGGGGAATGAACTCCTGTAGGTGGGCAACTTATTGCTTCACTTCCAGACACAAACAAACAATCAAAGACACAAGGAAACAATAAACGCCTCGACCATACAGAAGTCACGCCCAAAGAAGTCATAAGCCGGCAATGGCAGCGCAAGCTCCCAGGCGAACCCCTATCCTGCTTACAATTCTTTGCACACAGTGATCGAAAGTTTGACAAAGAAACATGAGCAGACTCGATATTCATCTCATTTTCCCGAGCAACCAATAAAAGCATATGTTGCTTCTGCGCCCCCAGTTTCCAGGGAATCCTTGGACCGGGGAACACCTCGACTTCCCGACTCGAGGAGGCGGAGATCCAGCACCTCGCCTCGGCCGCCTGGGCGCTGGCGAAGCTCTCGGACGCCGGCGCCACCGGCGCCACCGGCGCCACCGGCGCGGCCCACGGCTTCCTCCGGAGCCTGGCGGCGCCTCTGAGACACCGGAAAACGGCCCCCACACGCGACGCCGAAACGCGCCGTTTGTGTTTTGTGGTCATGGGTAGTTTTTGTTTTGGGGGGTTGTTTTTTTTCTCCGTGTTTTGGTGGTTTTGTGTTTGGTCATCGCGTTGGGGCCATTTTGCATGTTTTTCACCCTTGACTGAACTGATGAACAGAGTGTTTTTTTGTTTCACAGCCTGTCTTGGGATTTTGCGGCTCGGAAATGAATGATCCGACCCTTTTGGGGCTGGTTTTGAAGGACCTTTTTTGGGGAGGTTCCCATATTTTGAAGCAACCCCAGTTGTTCATTTGCACTCTCATCCCTTGTGATTTCGGTGCACAATTCCGCCCCCCCCTTCCCAGAGACAGAAGGTGCTTGGCTTGGAGATCTGGCGGTGTCCCTCCACTTGGCTTCAACACCCTAGGCCAAACAGTCAGTTGCTTGCAAGCTGCAAGTAAATCTTCCCATTGGGCTTGGCTCGAAACATGAGAACTAGCACTTGTTGCGTTTCCTTTTCCAAAACAAATAAAACACTATCTAGTTCAAAACTTAACCCCCTATGGTTAGCGGATTACGGATTGGACGGTTTACGGATTAGATCATGCTCCAACACGGTGTTGACCCAAAATTAAGAGGCTTACCAACCAAAACAAGGATTCAGCGGATTCCAGATTACGACTAGGCCCCCGGGGTTTCGACCAGGCTGGCTCAAAAGCAAGCCTTAGAGGCTACCAACTCCAAGAAACAAGTCCCATTTGGCAACCCTACGCCGCCATGCCTCAGCTCAGGATTTCATGCGGCTGTGCGTGAAGCGGACGGATCGCTCATGGCGGGTACGCTTCGAGGGCATTCTCTTGTCACACGTCTCCATCATGTGCTGGTCCTTTGCGAGGCGCCACCTACCTGTTGCTGGACTTTGAGCTGCTTGGGAAGCCCATTTAGGGTGGCGAACCAGAAGTTTGGCCTTGTTTTTTGCCAACCTACTTAGGAATTCATGAAGGGATGTCCTTTATTACCATGGTTACTTGGCAAGCAACATTTGCACACCCGGGCAGCGGGAATCAGGTGGTCGTCACGGCATGACCCGAAGATGCCCTTTTGGGCATTGCCTGTGGTCCCCGCTTTTCTGACGCCTCGTGTCATGTTTGAGAACGGCATGATCTAGGATATTCTTCAGGTTCCAAGTTGGTAGGTGGGAAAGTTGAATGTGCAGTTCTGGTTGCGTTTGAGAAGCTTGTGTGAATAACGGATAACAGTGGCGCTTTGCAGATTAAGTCTTGCGCTTTCGCGATGTTCAAGCATGCCCGTTTCCCAGTCATGAATTGGACCAGGCTTGGCTTGTTATGAGCTTGTAGTCTTCCGCACGCCTTCCATCATGTCAGAAAACACCCCTTAAAATCAGCAGCAAGGCATTGTTAAACGAAGGTCTCTACACTGGGGGGTCGGATTTGGCAACCAGACGGATGTGCAGGTTTTGCAGCAGTTAGGCGGGTGGCTCCTGTCAGCTGTGCAATTTCGCCCTTGAATCCCAGCGTACGGTCCGGTTTCTCCGCAATGTTGCAGTTGTGAATGCTTTGGTTTCTTTTCCCAAAGCGCATTTTTCTAGGTATTGCCCATCAGCATTTTAAGGCGCCCGTGCGGCAAGAGGTACATTTCGGGGACTTGCCAAAGAAACCTCTGCGAAGAAACCTCTTCGAAGAAACCTCCGCAAAGGAAACTGTGATTGAAGGAAACCATTGATGGAGCCACCAAAGGAATATGTTACCAACAGAAGTGTTATCCAAAGAACGGGTACCAGCTGCCACCGTTGCCAGTCTCAGGGCCTTTTGGGGCGCCACACCTTTCAAACGACAGCGCAGGGTCATGGCCAAAGAGCGCGTCACCCGCCAGCTGCTGAAGAGCGCCAGCCGCCAGCTGCCGTCGTTCACGGCCGAAGGTGCCGGGCAGAGGATGGCTAGCAGCACATTATTTCGCGAAAAGAAAGCCAAAAGAAGATGGGTTTAGTTTGCATTTTTTCCTTTTTTTTTTTTCCGGACCCTCTGTCACCAGGAATGTTTGCTCTTAGCAAAGACGATGCTTAAAGCTATCAAGGAACCGAGGCAAAGTTTATTTTGGTTTCGCTTCGGACAAGGGATCAAACGAGAACATATCAGGAACTGTGGGGGGGAGCTCGGTTGGCGGGGTTTGCAGGGCGTTTTTTCACCTACATCCAGTCCTGTCAATTGCTTTGCTGGAAACCTTTTAAGAGTGGCTTTTAGTTTGGACCATAGATGTCCTTGAAGGTCAATTTGCTTGAGCATAAAGGGCGCTGGTTTGAGTCTGACCCCTGATAAGTACATGGTCCCCCCCCCCACCCTCTTCGAGGTGGACAAGGTTTGGACAAGCCCCAACAACTGGAGGACCCCCTGATGAATCTGGAGCCCTTTGGTGAAACAGGAACCTGGATAGCCGCTTCGGTCCTGTTTTTTGGTTTGAGCCAGAAGGGGCTTGATACATCGCGGGGTGTTTTCTGTCAATGGGGGGGGCTGGTCTCCAAGGAGGGGCCCTTTGCGAGCTTTGACACCCTGTCATGCCAAACAAACTTTAGCAAGAAATATTATGCATGTCTGGGCAAGCACATTGTTTGGGGGGAAAACTTGAGGGTTTCATAGTGGCTGAGTCCGAAGTGCAGACTAGGCAAAAAGGAAAGCCAACTTTTTGGCAGGTTTTGGCTTGGGATGGCTTGGGGGGTACCTTCGATCAGGTCTTTTTGGGGAGGCCTAAAAAATGATTGGTTAGGGCTTTTTGGAGCAAACCTTGGCCCTCTACTTTAGTAGTTGTGGGAATCTGGGAGGCAAAAGGGGAAACTTTAAGTCAGGGGTTACGAATCGTGCAGTGACATCATTTACTTTTGAGACCCCCGTCCGCAGCTGGACCGACAGGTGCTATCAAAGCGCAGGAGCACGCGAACCTGCTGTCGGCCTACGCAGAGGCTGGCATTCGAGCAGGTTGAGACTTTAAGAGGTCAATTGCGTGGACACATTTCGGACTGTTGTTTTCTGAGTTGATAGGCCCTCTTCGCATCTCTTCGCGGGGGTTGATTTGAAAGGAAAACAAAGGGAACCCGGGCCTTTGATCTTGAGGGGTTCCCCAACCTATTTTAGATAAGACTGTTTGGACAGTAAGTCCCCGTAAGGAAAGATTGGGAGGTTCCCCCAACAACCTGATGGTGAATTTTGACCCAAGGGCGAGCATACTGCAGCCTGGGTGCTTTGAACCAGTGCATGGCCAGTCAGATTCTAGAAAAAGGCTTTGGAGGCCCTATGCAGAATAAAGAAGGCACGTGGCTATGAATCTCAGTAGAGAGCCACTTCCTGCAGCGGCTGGGGAACTGAATCCCTGCCTACATGATGTCCACCAAAGGGTCCCTAATCAATAGTCATGCCCAATTACGAGGTACACAGAAGGACTCGTTTGAAGCAATGACGGGCATCACCGGAAGCGATGATTTTGGAAACCGCGATGATTGAGCCAAGACAACAGCCTGGACAGCCCTTGGCCCCTTCCCAACAACAACACACATACTTGTACATATCATACACCTACACATAGTTATTTCTCCCTGAATGTTTGGCACATGCACACTTGCATACCATACATGACGTATGAGTGCTCAGCGCCCTTTCAAGACTGTGGCCGCGCTCAACGGAGTGATTTGCGCTTTGGAGAGTGTGTGGATTCCTGCTTTGCGGGGCAGGCATCGGAGACTGCTTGGGCTGGGATGGAGAAGCCGCATGCCATGCTCAGGCAGTGTCTTGTTTGCACATGCGCAGTCAGCCCAAGGTTGGACGACCAGTCGTCCCAGTAGTTAAGTGAATCAACTCAGGGCGTTGAAAGTAGGGAAACCCAAACCACTTGACAAGTGGACTGATCGTCCAAGAAAGGCCCCGGTTTCAAGGAACCTTGCTTCCCAGACAACATTCGGACAACTGGACGGACTATTGTTGTACCCCGCCCGTTGTTGGAAGCCCCGACGTGCTTACAGGTCAGTTCCGATCGTGGTCTCCAGCAAAGCGACCGACCGAGCAGATCCTGAAACCCCCATGTGCGATGGAATGCGGCCAGGGTTCCCTTAGAGAGAAGCCACAAGCTTCAACAAGGAGTTGGCCAGCTCCTAGTTAAGAGTCACGTCTCCTTAGATGGGCATATTCTCTCTGTAGGTATGCCTGCACAAGCGGGGTGAATGAATCCAACCGCATTGGGAATGAATCAACTGGTTACTTTGGGGCCCCCTTTGTTTAACAGCAGATAGTGATTGCTCTAGTTGACACATTCGTGGAGCCTAAGGAATGCTGCCCTCATACCAACAAACACGAAGATGCGCAGCCCCCCTTTCCAATGAAGGTCTGCACAAAGTCCGTGCAGTTGAATGTGCAAGTCTGGAGAAGCAAAGCTGCGGCTGCTCCTAGGTTGGTGCTGCTTCTGTGCGATTCGAAACTTGGCTGCACAACCTTCGGGCTGAGGAATCATGGGCCCCTTGCAAACCACATGCGCGGCTTTTCCTGGTCCCGGCATTTCAGGCTAGATAATTCGCAGGGACGAGGTAGGAGTTCCACGGAGGCCGCTCGAGTGTGCTTGGTAGCGGGGGAGGCTGTTTCCAGCTTGATCGACCTCAAGCACCAGCCAAACGGGGCCAACGCTCAGTGAGTTGTATTGGGTGAGGTGGTGTTTCAAGAGACGCGACACTGTGACACGTGCCCTGCCCATGGAAGGTGCGCAAGATCAATGCACCTTGTGGCTTCAAAGAAGGGCGCCCCTCCAAAGGTGGACGGCACAAAGATAAGTCGATAGGGCTGTGATTGAATGGGACCCCCTATGAATCCACTAGTGCTGTTAGTTATCCTGGGTGACCATGAATGATCAATGTATTTTGGTTTATGACCACTGGCAACTTTCTTCGCCGTCCCTCTCTCAACTTGGAAGACCAATGGGGTGCCGACCCCAAAAAAAGGCTCCAGTTGTGTTCCCATCGTTCGGGTCACGGGTTGCAGAAACTAGCTGAACCAAAGGGAATGGGAGAGGGCTGACCCCTTTTCCAATTCCATTTAAGCCATTCCATCTTGTCTATGGATTCGGACTGGAATGGGACTCCCCCCTTCCCTCCGCCCCCCCCCCCCCCGCCCCCCTGGCCGAAGTGACCTTAGGAAGCTGCAGCTCCAAGGGGAGACCTTCGAGTCCTTGGCCTCTGCTGCCAAGAGCCTGGCGAAGCTGCGGAGCCGCGTGCCACAGGACTACGGCGCAGCCTGAGTTTCCACCTGGTGTCAGCCGAAGAAGCAAAACAAAACAAAAAAAACGCACCACACGCCACCGAAGAATATGATATAATATGATATTTGTGGTCTTGTGTTGTTGTTAGTTTGGTTTTCGAGATTTGTTTTTTCTCAAGCCGGCTGCGTCGCATATGTTGTCTCCTTTCACCTGAAGGCCCCTTTCAGGTTGATTGTTTTTGGGAGAATTTCGCTAGAGGTGAACATGAGCTTACTAAGGTCTTTCACTAGGGGATTCCGTCATGTCAGGTGCTAGATGATTATGATACTTGCTGATTCTTGGTCGAGGGCGACCCACCCGAATTTCGCGTATAACCCAGAAAACTCGCCCATCTTTGGACATCTTGTCCGTGGCCCAGGCGAGAAAAACAGTGTCTGCTCATGCGACAGACAGCTCCCCCGGAAGCTCCTGTTGGAGCACCCTTCTTTTGAGTTTGACATGGGTATGTTGCTGGAAAAGGGGACTAACTAGGTACCCTCAAACGCCAACATGGCCACATACTCTTGTTCGAATTAAGGGGAAGGAACGCATGATTGAAAAATCCTTTGACTTCCGATATCCCAAAGGAGGGACACTGAGAGGGTGGGCGGCGCGAGGTTTTCTAAGCAGCTAGGAGCTAAGTGTTCGCCATGTCCGGTCACCTCTTGCGTGGCTCTACCTGATTTGTCTCGTTTGTGTGGGCTACGCGCTTGCTCCAGAAGCACTACTAAACATCGCACGACCCGCCTCAAGGCGCGCGCGCGCGCGCGCGTCAAGCTATGTATTAAGCCGTTTTCGGTGGTGTTCGATTTCCAGGCGCGGCAGTGGCTGGGTGATGCCTCGCTGCGGCTGTGCAAGCGCCCGCAGCTGCTCAGGGACCTTCCGCCGCCGGAGGCCAAAAACGGGGAGCGGAGAGGGAACTAGTTTCTCCTTCGGGTGCAGCTCTTACCTACACTCATGGGTCATCCCCTACATTTGTTTTTCTGATTTGGGACGAGGAAACTCACCCAAACCGTCTCACCCAAGGTTATATTGCGGATAGCTCACCGGGGGGCAATTGACGGGCGGAACAGGTGTTTCCCAGAACAGCTAAAGAGGGGCCCAAGGGATGAACAACTTTAGGCAAAATTGAGTCTTTGAGTCGCTTCCGCCCAAAAACTCATCTCTATCAGGCAGTTGTTTTTCTGTTCATTTGTTCTCGCCTATTAAATTAGCGATTTCTTCAGAAGTGGGTCGTTTCTTCAGTCCAAATTGTGCGCGTGGGTTATCAACTCTAAACTTGCTGTAGTTGCCATATTCATTGTAATAATAGTTAGATGATTAATATTATAATAATGGGGTTTACGTAGATGTTAATTCTTCCAGCTCTTTGATCCGTTTTTCTAGATGCTCCTTTGTTGAATGTGGTAGATTTGGGCGGAGTAGTTACATTGTCAATCTATCTATTTTGAGGATTTGCTCTCTTGTTCCCTTCTTCATTCTTCTTTATTAATGCTACTGATGCGTCCTCTGAGTTTCTTAACTTCAATTTCACGTGTAGATGTCTTTAGGTATTAACTATCTCTTTTATCAAATTGACTATATTTAAGTTGTGAGGATTGCAAATACACCTTACATTTGTTTGTCTTATTATTTATTTAATGAACCTTACACATATAAATTATATATATATATATATGTATGATATATTCTGATTTTAAACATATAATACACTGCCCGATTCGCGCCATTCCATAAATTATTCGCAAACTCATATGCACAAATATTTCTCGCACATCTTCATCAGTTGTTAGTGCTCCATTAGTTCCTTTTAGTTCGAATACCAACATACCACCCATCTTGGTATTCTGTCCAGTGAAATTTGTGTCTGCCATTTTCTCAAAATGATGTGCCAACGATAAATGTATCTTCTCCAAACCGCTTGTAGGAAATGCTAAAGGCATCTTGGTCAGGGTTCAAACAATGGCGTGTGGCTTCTGCCAGTGATTGACATTCACACTCTGGATAGTTCTTATTGTTAATTTGTAACTGCCAGGAGATCGGAATTGTGAAACCCTTTGCCTTGGTATGCTTGGCGATCATCACCATTTATTAATTTCGCGTCCTGCCGCATGGAATGATTGTGTCATAGTGTGATACATGGGGAAGACTAATTTCAATTTCTGGCCTTCAAGAAGATGTTTCACTGTCATTATTGACTGTGTTGTCCAATTGAATTTCCTCGGCTCGTGGAATTACAGTGTTTAATTCCCACTTGGTGCGCGTGTCTCCAGTTGTGAACTAATCCCCGTATTAGTCAGGTTGTAAAGGGTCTGTTGGAACACCATTAACATCCACTGGAATAGCAACTGGCGTAATGACTGGTGTATGTTCATTTGATACGATGGTACATTCCAGTTCGAGTGGAGCATCACGGGGAGGCAAATAATAGTTGCTGTCTATCAAACCACATACTGGTTTATGTCCTAATCGCCTAGAACTATTGCCACCGGGAATGCCTGCAACTGAATGGCGAGTCTATCGCGAAGTTAAGTCTCCCCATTTGCTATGGTCTCCAGAGTTAAACGTTGCCGCAGTCGGTTCTGTTCTGTTGAAAGGAAGGCAGCAAGAAAACCTCCACTTGGCGGGTCGGCCTATTTTATCAAACACTGAGTTGGTTCCAGTTCAACGGAAATGAGGAAATTGCCCACCACCACTTCAACGACTGACCGAAATCAGGTGGTTGCCATGGTGAGATCTTTGGGCAGCTGCGGCGCGCTGCAGCCACGCCTCTTGACCGCCTCTTTGCTCGTCCTTCAGGAGCTTGGCTGCTAGCGGTTTTTTTCGCTGCCGGCTGCCGAAGAAAACTCGATTCCACTGCAAAAGGGCGGGGAGAACGAGCGAACATCCATGAAGGGTGGGGATCCACTATTTCCCCTAGGGTTGGTTAAACTTTGTCAAACAACGAGACCCGTTTCAGTACCAGGCACAAAACGGATGTTCAAAGAATACGTGCCTTATCGTGCAAAAAGCGTTTGGACTCTTCAGGTTCCATGGAAGGTAGGACCAATCAGGTGCCCGGGTGGCTTCCATGTTGGAAGGGAGGGTATCTTTTTGGGAATACGCGTTGCCTTCTGCGATTGCTTTGTGTTGTGTTTGGGCTCACGGAAGTCGATTCTTGAATCCCATGGCTGTCCTTTTTAGACCTTGTTGGAACAACCTAGAGATATTGGCCCCTAGGAGTGCCCATGTTTGCCCCCAATTCAGTTTAATTAGTCGCTCCTTTTTGTTGTGTGTATTTCTTGAGGGTCCCTTTCACCTTGGCTTTAAGGGAGACTGAAAGGGAACCCGGCATTTGGTCAATACCCGTAACCACTCCCCCCATGTGCCAGGAGAAATCCTCGGAGTTAACGGTGCGGCAGCTGCAGGTCCTGCTGGATGCTTTGGCGCTGCTGAAGCCAAGGCAGGCGGCAGCGAGGGGGCCGTACCCGCTTTAAGGTTCGCATCGAAAGGGAAATGAAGAGGCTGTGGGTCAAAACCAATGGGATCCCATTTTGGGGTGCGCCACCCATTTTAGTTTTTTTAGTTGGGATTAGGATGTTCACTGGGGGTACGGAATTTTGACCCATGCATGGCCAAAAGGATCACCGCCAGCTCGGCCCCCGAGTTTGACACATCCCCAAATGTGGAGGGGGCCTTGAGGTTAATGGACATGATAGCCATTTGGGGCCCCAAGTGGCTGGGTGTGCGTAATCGTTGGCAATAGTTCATTCATCGACCCGTAATTTCGCAATCTGTGTTGTATACATTACAGGGGTTCAGGTATGTACAGGTTCTTGCACTGTTGTTTGATTCCGGAGTAGTCCGCCAGAGTTCCTTTGGAGTTGAAAGCCCTTCCCGGGGAGGGCGGGAAACCCCCGGGAAACCCCCGGGAAACAAAGGGAAACGGAGACAAACTAAAGGAAAACATGTTTTGGGATAGCCGGAATCTTAGCAAAAGTGGCCGCGCTACTTTCTGACGCGCACTTTCTGAACGGGATCTTGACGGCACGTGGGAGCTGACTTTGGAAGACCGTTTCCTCTTCAAGTTGCACCTTCAGGATTGGTTTGTGCCAATTAGTGGTCAATTGCTTTATTTGCTTTGTATTCTTGGAATCCGCTGTGATGCCAAGTGAACTCCCGTTTTTTGTGTTTTTTGTTCTTCGGTCGCGGGTTGTCCCGCCGAAGAGGCGGCGTGCCACACTTGTTTAGGGAGCATAACGCATAACTCCATATCAATCTTATCAATCTGTGCGTTTCGCAGTTCAAGTTAGCACAAACCTGAAATGAACGAGAGCCAACCGCGGGGAAATGGTCCAAACCAGTGGGTCCAAAGGATTCAGGTTGCATTGGGAGGGATTCAATGATTCATCTTGTGGATTGTCTTTCTGAGCCAATTCCCCGGCTTTGGGAGAGTCAGAATCTGTTGGCAGGAAGCTGGCGCCAGAGCACATTTGGTTCCTGCAGCTGGCTGCTCGGCTCCAGCCAAATCCCATGGACTTGGGAGTGACCATCCCAAGATGGGACCTGGTTG
This sequence comes from Effrenium voratum, assembly GCA_963377175.1. NCBI lineage: Eukaryota > Dinophyceae > Suessiales > Symbiodiniaceae > Effrenium > Effrenium voratum. The sequence goes on along the minus strand of CAUJNA010000191.1, from coordinate 1,356,963 downwards.
CCCTGTTTCCTTGCAAAGCAGGCCACCACGGCAAAGGGAACCTTAGAGGAAGCACAACACTGGGAGTGGTGATTTGCCATGACCCCTATGAAGCAGCCACAAATGAGCGAATCGGAGGGCTCCAAGAACCAGAAAGCTCAGCTCCAACCAGTTGCTGGACTTACTTGATGGCATGGGTTTTCAGTGGCAAGCTGGCATTTTGAGAAAGTGAGCTGGACCACTTTTGGATGGAACCTGAGAAACCAGAAGGAAAGTCCACATTGCTTGAAAGCATTCGCATGGGTACTCCATAAACATGCCCCCCACATGCTTTTGTCTATGAGTGGCATGTTTCGTTTGCATCTCGGGGCGCTGTTGCGCCCCGGAAACTTGGTTGCCACTCGTGGGATTATTGCCTTGCGCCATGCGTGCCACATCATTTAAAATTGTTTGCAGGGCATCGGCAATCTTCTGATAGAGAAATTCTGAAGATTTAGTTGGATGGGTCCTTTTGCTCAACCAGCTCTGCTATGAGAGTGCGCAACCCACCCGGCTGTTGGACATGTTGCAGTACCGAACCGCAACAAGCCAAATGTTGAAGACTCTGTTGCTGGTTGCCCAGCGTCTCGCTGGGACGGGTCTCGTTGGGTGGCTGCTCGGGTGCGGTCAACGCTTAGAAGCTCTACATGGCGGTGCCGTGGGTGTTGCAAGGATGCGTGACGGTGGGGCACCGTTGAGCGACCTTCAGCTGCTCAGCCAAGGTTGAGAGCCGCTTGGAGGAGTTTCCATTGCCACTGCCGCTCGCCTTTTTGGGTCAGTGCAGCTTTGGCAGGCATGTTTGTTTCTGATCAAATCCAGATCACGTGACTTCACTTGTGGCGAAAGCCAGAAGACCCCTTTGGTAAGGTGACTCCTTTGGCGTGTTTTCGGCCAAGCCAAACAGAGGGAACAGGGACCTTGACTTCCAAGTCCATTGGGGTGATGAAAGGACACCCTAAAGAGGTGTTCTGCTTAAGGCAACTCTGCAAGGGCGATCCCTGCAAATACTGTGCCACAATAAGGGTGGCTCCCCTTGCCCCACACCCAATCCAGGTTGCGTCTCCCCGAGTTCCATAGCAGAAATTCTCCGAGCCTCTCATCGATGATCAATTCCCCCAAGGGTCGATTTTTGTTTGCTTGAGTGTAGCTTGGCTTCCCCGGGAAAAACACACACACACACATTTCTTGCAGGTTTGGGGGAGATCCAGAGATCTGAGGCTGACCTCCACTTTGTGGTGCCTGCAGACCTTGTCCTCTCCGCGCCGCGACCTCACGGAGATGTGCCTTGGATGGGATGTCAGGGGCAAACCCCAGCTGAGGCGAAGCCTTTGGACCAAACGCCAACTTTTGGTACAACGTTTGGGTGGCGAAAGCGAAAAAGGATGAAGAAGAAGTTGACCTTCTGTTCATGGGGTTTCGGGCCAGTCATGAAACTGGTTGGGGTGCTGCGGGTGAGCGGAAGATGGCAACGTTCGGCTTATGGTATGAATCTACGGTACGAGGCTTCCCCCTCCGGCCCCTTGTAAGATTGAATGTGAGGGGGATTTGGACAATTGTGCCTTCTGTGATATTCTCCTTGCGTTCGGACGACCGGACAACTGGCAGGGTGTTCTGAAGTATTGCCTTTGAGCTGGCCCAACAGGAAGCAACACGTTGAGGGCTACAACGCTCTTGGTTGGACATACTGAGCTGGGGGACCCCCCCCTGAAATGGCAGGCCTTGCCATTGACAGATTAATCAATTCCCATACTGTTTGAAGTCTTTGCACTGTCATGTTCGTTAATCAAGAGGCTTGCTTGGTATAGAAGAGCAACCCCCTCATTCCCTCTACACCCTCAGAAGTTTTCTCCATAAGCATGACCAATCGTTCCTGCTTCCCTTGAAAAGTTCGACCAGGTTTGTGGACAGCCTACTTGTCGTTTCACTTTGCCGCTGCTCCACCCTCTGCAGCAAATGGTTTTGTCCCATATGCAAGTTGGGGACATGGAACACCCAGTAATCTTCGATGGGTTGTGGATTGCTCAAAAGGTTGCGATACTTCCCGGAACCCCGGAACCAACGTGTTAGCATTTCAAATGCATCCAACATTAGAATAATTCTAAAATGGATGAAAATATCCTGAGAAGATAAGAGATTACTCAAATAAATATTCCTGAACAGTGTTTGATAGTGACTGGCGCCTACCCTCATAGTCTGATTGGCTTGGTGGCCGATCGATCATTGAGATTGCAGGTTGACCGTTTGCAGGCGCTGTGATGCTTCCAATAAGATACCTAATACCCTTGAGGCCGATGTCTTGACGTAGTCAATTATACTTATTAGTAATGCGATTGGCATTTCATTCATGTGGTCACTAAGTTCATGTAACAATGTAGTAGTAGTAGTAGTAGTAGTAGTAGTAGTAGTAGTAGTAGTAGTAGTAGAAGTAGTAGTAGTAGTAGTAGTAGTAGTAGTAGTAGTAGTAGTAGTAGTAGTAGTAGTAGTAGTACTGTAAGTAAATAGTAAGCAGCAGCAGCAGCAGCAGCAGCAGCAGCAGCAGCAGCAGCAGCAGCAGCAGCAGCAGCAGCAGTAGTAGTAGTAGTAGTAGTAGTAGTAGTAGTAGTAGTAGTAGTAGTAGTAGTAGTAGTACAGTAAGTAAATAGTAAGTAGCAGCAGCAGCAGCAGCAGCAGCAGCAGCAGCAGCAGCAGCAGCAGCAGCAGCAGCAGCAGCAGCAGCAGCAGTAGTAGTAGTAGTAGTAGTAGTAGTAGTAGTGGCAGTGCTTGTTGGTCACTGATTTGTGGCTGTTAATCTTTAATATTTTAAAGGTATTACTGGTAGTACATAATTGGGCGCCATCTCTGGTTGAAATTGATTTGTTGTTGTTTTTTCAATTTTTGTCAGTTTTTGTCAGTTTTTGTCAGTTTCTGTCGGTTTCTGTCGGTGTTTGTCGGTTTCTGTCGGTTTGTGTCTTTTTTTTTCTCTGAGGGGCCTTACGATCTGTTTATGTACGGTCTGTTCCCCGAAATTGTTTTAATGAATTTGGGTGGAGAGACAGGGACCCCACCTGCCGCCCTTCAGGTCTGCTTGGATATGGCAATGTTTTGAAGGGGAGGACCCAACAAAAAGCTGAAGAAACATGTGTGTGTGTGTGTGTTTTCCTTTTGGTCGTTAGCAAAGTGCAAATGGCGCTCTCAAAGCCACCGCCCACATACGGGGAACCCTTTGCGCGCGTAGCGGTCGAAGGCTGGCGGCGGCCACTTCTCGCTTTCGGGGCGCGCAGCTTGCATGGCCTGGCCAGGCGGCACCCGTGGTTCTGTGTTTCGTTTTGTGTCATCCCGCCCAAACAAAAGGCTCCCTGGTGTAACTCAGGCCTGAGAACTGGTGGGTTGACCAAAGTGGTTCACCACTTTTCCACCTGTCCAGAAACTTTCAGGCCACGGCGTACAAAGAGAAGTCTGAGGGGGAAGTGCAGCTGCGGAGAAACGCGCAGAGAAGTCATGTTTTTTAAGCGGAAAGCTGCAGCCTTGAGGTGGGCTGACTGTTTGGGCTGTTGGTTCCTGGTCCCTTTACGAACCAAGCAACAAGAACGTCGACTTTGGCAGGTCATTAGACAGTGCTTCTCCCAGCATGAGGAAGCATCGTTGAACTGGGACACCCGTGCGTTGCAGACTGTTTGCGTTGGCATTCGTATCGACAGCACTGGCATGCTCAGCAGGGAGGTATTGCAATCATATATGGGTCCAAGCTGGCTGATCGTGTCGTGTGGTTCGATGATCTTACTGGATGTGGTTTGCCCAGTTCAGTGGATGGGTCAGTTTCGGGCCATTCTCGAAATTGCAAATAAAATGTCTTAATAGACTACTGCTTTCCCAAATGGGTGCCGTCCACAGACAAAATCGAATCGAGACTATGTCTCCGGGCTTGAAGCAGTGAAGGGCATGCGGCTACACAGCACGAGTTGCGGAGACTTTCCGCACGGCAAGTTCCTTGAAACATCTTTGTGCAATTGAATTATGCACTATTGATTTTGCTTGGCAGTTCGAGCATGCTCCTCAGCCAATTCGAATTCAGCTTGCTTGAATTGAGGTCAGCAAAGACATCAGGGCCCCCGCTAGCCCCGCAAAGGTGCGTTTCTGGGGTGGGTTGTCTTTGGTTTCCTCTCTCTACATCTCCTGACGACCTGGAAGCTTTTGCTTGTACTTTCTTCGCGTGGCAACTCGTGTGTTCTATCCCTCAGGCAAAGGGTGACGCGGTAGAGTTGTCCAAGCGCCTCGGTGTGCAAATCAGAAGGGACTACAATTTGGCCCCTCCTGACAGTGGTGCCCCAAAGGGAGATTCCTCCATATTTGTTTGTTTATTGGTTTTATTGTGCTCCATGTCCTTCATGGCGCAAATGGGAGCGCAGATTCTAGTTGCCCCTGAACATGCGCGTGGTTACCCAGCACCCAAGAAAAGGTCTGTTGCGCCCCATGCTTCCCAGGGATGAGTGTTTGCCAACAATAAGCCAAGGGTTCCTTTTGAAGCAGGACATCTCCTACAAATCGACCAGGATTTCTGAATTTGTTCTATATTTGTTACGACATGTTTATCCCACTGGATAAGGATGTGTTTCCACCGGCAGAAAAGCAAGGAAGGAAGGAAGGAAGGAAGGAAGGAAGCAAGCAAGCAAGCAAGCAAGCAAGCACCCACCAAACCCCTACCCCCCTAAACCTACACCCTGCACCCACTCTAAACCCAACCCAAACCCACGTGAAATGGACCCGGAGAAAAGCAGCACGATTGCTGCCTTCCTGAATCCGGGTTAAGACTCAGGAGAAGTCATAAGAAGCCACAAGTGCGCGCGCGCGTTAAACTCGGCACGCCCAACCCGCCTGGAGCGGGGCGAGACGCGGAGCGGGCGAGGCAGCAGTGGATGCGGCTGGTGAACTCCACGGAGCCGGCCCTCACGGAGTGCAGCGTCTCAGCTTGGAGCCAAGGGCGACGGTATGCGACGGTTGCCATGGGAGCCAAGGGGGAGCCAAGGGCGGGATGAAAAATTCCCCCGCAAAATCCGGGGAGCTGGGTTTTGACACATGGGGAGCTAGGCTTCAGCCAGAGCAACCAGCAAACTCACGGCAGTTAAGGAGATGACGCTTAGGCAATCCATGGGTAAGTTGCTGCAAGCGGCCCGGCCAGCGATGATTCAACAATCCCGCACCGTTTGTCCCATTTTGCTTGGCGAGTGTTCTGCTAAACATGGTCAACTCCAAGAAAGGGTCCCCTTCTTCTACCAGGGCCACTGGGCAACTAAATGAGGGTAAAAGGTTGCTGTTGTTCCTATCAATCATGAGCAAAGCGTGCTGTGTTTCAAGTTAAAGGGGTTCATGCTGGCTTTCAAACTGACGAGTGGCCCCTAATCAGGCTGAATGGCCAATCTGTTTGTTGTTGATTCGCGCGCAGCTCTTCAATTAAACACTTGTGAGGTCCCTGCACACTTGGAAGTATCCACTACAGGTTTCTTTGATTCAGCTCACGGAGTGGCCGCGATCATGGCTTTGCGAACATGTCAGTGGGATGACTCGCTGGCTCAGCCCATTGAGGCGAGCCTTGGGCAATTGACCTGGCACGGCCCTTCGCCACATGGCTGGACCAATTCTTGGAGGAGCCAAGGGCTCGGCGCAGTGTCCTACTGCGCGGTGGGCGCAGTGTCAGCGCGGCTCAAACAGCTCAAGCGGGAGGCCTGTTTGATACCCAGATTTCAGTGGCACCATTAAAGTCGCGCTTGTTTGGCCTCAATCGCGTTCCACTTCTTTGTGAGCCAGGGTCACTGGGAGCGGCACGTGTGTCCTGAGGAACATGCCAAGGGTTGGGTTGGGGTTGGAGTTAGTTTGGGCAGGGGTGGAGCAGGATTCACGTGCTTCAAAAGGTTGATCCCCGAGTTTTCAGGCAACGTTCGTTTGACAAGCCACTCCGGTTCAGTTCCCTGTGGTCGTTTCCAATGTTTTTAGGCAAGCCGTTCCCTGGAGTCAGACCTCCGGCCCTTGCAAGCAAGCATAGGCATAGTTCTATGCTCCTTCGTTCAAGTGGCTTTGGGGGGGTGCATGCAGGGGTCGATCGCTTTGCACGGGTATGTTCAGGGAACCATGGCTGCTATAAAGACCCTCCCTGGGATGCTTGGTCACACTATTTTTGTTGCCTTTTGCCTGCTGAGTTGGCGGCTGTGAGATTTAGTAGGGAACACCACACAAAGCTGACGGACATAGACCCCTCATGTAAATGATGTCCACCAAAGGGTCCATGTTCAACTTGAATTCATATTATCAGAGGCGCAAGCAGTTCGCCTTTATTTCTGGGGCCAACCAAAAGTGGAGTCCAAAAAAAGGATCCGATATTTGACTTCTGGGCCCTTGTTGCAAATCGGGGTTGGTTTACGTTACGCAGGAGCTCCGCAATGAGAGCGATTTGGTGGTGGCAGTCGCCCAGGAGAGGGGCCCAGCGCATACCCCGTCTGCCAACTTCCACCAGCCCCATAATTATGTGTTTGCTTCGGGGGCGGGGTTTGTTTCTTAACAAAGCAATCATGTATGTAGAAATCAATCCGTTGCTTTTGTTCAGTGTTTAGTGCAGCATCACCTTTGTTCCCCAAGGTGTTTTGGTGGGTTCCTCACTAGAAGTGGCCAAAAGCGGGCTAGGGTCACCGGGCAACTGGGTACTTCCGGCAATTAACAGCAGGCGATAAATTTGCATGGTCAGGACGGGGAGACAACCCGGATGTTAAAAATCACCTTGCATAGGCCGTATGCAAGCACAAGCGATCAGGATTTCCAGCGCAACTCCATGGAGAGTGAGGGAGGATCCCCAGCTTGATCCGCCGATTGCTGAAATGAATCAGAGAGATTTTCCTGGGTGTGCCCAGGAAAACGAAGCCCCTGAATCGAAGTATCGTAGCCAGACCTTTAAGGAACTTGTGTTTGGAAGCAGTTGAAAGGACAACTCACCGGAAAGATCCGGATTTCATCCGGGGAATCCAAGTGGGAGCTGGTCCGCGCGGCAGGACAGCGTGCTTCGCCAGGAGTCCGCAGCTGGCCGGAGACTGGTTGCAGCCCTGTAGGGTTTTTGCAATGTTTCCGTTGTGTGCCCGGTATGGTTTTGTGTGTTCTGTTCTTTTTTGGGCAGGGCCCTCGGATAATATGGATATAAGTAGTTCAAGCCCCACTTCATCCTCAGCAATTTGCTGCCCTGTCAAGCCGTTCTAACTCAGGTTGCTTTCCATGTAGTCCTCCCAGCAACATCTACGGCTGAGCAAGTTATAGCGACCACTCATGAAGGTTTCTTGAACTCTGATGATTCATATGGAAATTGTTATTGAACAGCGAAACAAGAGAGAGAGAGAGAGAGAGAGAGAGAGAGATATAGAGAGAGAGAGAGAGAAACAGAGAGAGAGAGAGAGAAAGGGAAAGAGAGAGAGAGAGAGAGATATAGAGAGAGAGAGAGAAACAGAGAGAGAGAGAGAAAGGGAAAGAGAGAGAGAGAGAGACAGAGAGAGAGAGAGAGAGATAGAGAGCGAGACCCCGTTGTTAGAGGCTTTGATTCGACAGAGGGCTTATTTTCCACAACCATGAGCCTCTTGCTGGAAATGTGTCTTATCCACATCTAGGGCTTGCTGGGATATCTCCTGAAGTTATGTTACATGCATCTCAAGGTTCACTAAATATGGACCAGAATCAATATACCTGGACATTCCTTTGCGCAGAGTTTTTGGCGAAATCGGCTGCAGGCGGCGCGGGGCTGTGTTGCTTGTCAGCGGGGCTGTGTTGCTTGTCACTGCGGCAGCTTGTAGTCGCCAAGCTGTGTGATCCATGTGCCCCTGCTACATTGGGATGTTTGACCTGTGACTGGAGCCCGCAAGTCTGTCTTTGGACCTCGAACTAACCGACCAACCAAGCAGCCACCAACCAACCCAACAAACCCACCAACCAAGCAACCCACCAACCAACCAAGCAAGCAACCAAGCAACCAACCCCCTCGGCTTCCATCTGATTTTTGTTGTACCCTCCCGTTTCTGACCCCTTCCCCTTGGCCTGAGCTCGGGCGCGCGAAAACTCGGCGCGCGCTCCGAGGCGGCGGCGCGGTACCGAGCGCTCAGCTCGGCCGTGGGGGGCCTGGGCCCCCGCTGGACCACGGAGGCGGCAGCGCTGGGCCTCCGCTTCCTGAAAGCCTCCTGGCCGAAAGGCCCAGGGGTCCGTTTTTGGCTAGGTCCCCCGTTAGTGCCCTTTTACCAACTTTTTTGGTTGGGAGGGTTCCCCTAAAATAGACGACAGAAAACAGGGTACCCTTATTATTTTTTGCACTGGAGGACCTAGTAGGTTACCCTAAGGGTCATGATCCCTATGCAGACCCCCGGATCCCTCAGGATCCTTTTTCATACCCATAAAGAGAGCTTCACTTTTTGCAGAACCGCCTGGAGTGAGACTCAGGGGTCGGGTTCTTTAGGCCAAGCCCTGGGCTGTGCATGCGTGTCTCTTTCTGTCTCTCTGTGTGTTTGTGTGTCTCTCAGTGTCTCTGTGCGTCTCTTTGTGTGTCTCTGTGTGTCCCTGCTGTCTCTGAGTGTCTCAGTCTGTGTCTCTGTGTGTCTCTGCGTACTTCTGTGTGTGTGTGTCTCTCTGTGTCTCTGTGTGGCTCTGCGTATTTCTGTGTGTGTCTCTCTCTGTGTCTCTCTGTGTCTCTGTGTGCCTCCGTGTGTCTTTGTGTGTCTGTGTGCGTCTCTCCGTGTGTCTCTGTGTGTGTGTGTGTCTGTGTGTCTCTGTGTGTCTCTGTGTGTCTCTGTGCGTCTCTGTGCGTCTCTGTGCGTCTCTGTATGTCTTTGTGTGTCTCTAGCGTCTCAGTGCGTCTCTGCGTGTTTCTCTGAGTCCGTCTGTCTCTCTCTCTCTCTCTCTCTGGGACCAGCTGTGCAGCCATGTGGTTTTGCCTGTTTGCGTTGTCTCGACTGCTATGGGTTGACAGCTTGGGGTCGAGGTCGTTTCTTGCTCCTTCCCGGTTGTTTTTGCTGTCGCTGTGGGCCTGTCGCCCGGGTGTCCTACCCCACGCACGCCGCTGTGCGCAGCTTGGAGCTTTGTGTGTGTGTGTGTGTGTTTCCGTCTCTTGGTTTTGAGTCGCCATGCGCCCCGCTGGGGCAGCTTGGGATTCGTTCGTGGTTGCCTTGTTTTTCTTGGCACGGTCTCTTCTTGTTGGTTTTGTTGCTTCACTTTGCCGACATTTTTTCCTAATGAGCCCCGGGGCCTTTGTCGTGGCCCTAGGCACGCTCATCTGCACAGACGCTCACATGTGAGGTTTATGTCGTGCATTAGTCTTGTAGGGCCTGTCTGAGGGGTTTCCAGAAGGTTTTACTGGTACCATTCAGTGTCACGAAGATTTGCGCTGAGGCTTCTGACGTGCCTGCAGACCTGCAGGCAGGGAGTCGTTTGAGATCTGGTTTTTCGTGAAGTCTTTAGACCTAAGCGCCTTTGCTTTACGAACCACTAAGTACGGTCCAGTATCAACTGTAGGATCTTTGCTTGCGCAGAGGAGCTGAGGTACCCTAGTTTCGAAGCACCCTTTGTTCCTTTTTGCTTGGCGGGCTTCCATTCAACAATTTGTCAACCCAAAAGAGTCCTTTTTCTAGCACTGGGTCTTCTTGGGGAGTTTTCCGGCCTGGCGAATAAGTTTGCTGCTGAGTGTGTCGCGCAGGAGTCGACATACCTCCGCCTCGAAGCCATGCAACATGTGAACCTTGAGCTTGCACCTCGTTCGCGGGCCCTGATGACCTGCCTTCTTGGTTATGGATTTCCTCCAAACCGGGAGATCCACCTCTGTGTTTATACCCCAGCCGTCCAACCCGCCACCCCCCCCCCAGCTTTTCTGTGAGGACCAGGTATGGCCCCGGCACCGCGAGGGCGCCGCCGCGCTGCAGGCGCAGCTCAGGCGCGGGCATGAAGGCATGAAGTGAGCCCTTCTCGATGCAATGTCATGGGCGTGTCGTTTTTTTGTGGTGCCATGTTACGGGTGGATTTAAAGGAGAGCCAACGCAGCACCCCACCATTTTGAGGGTTTCCTGAGCTCATATAGCGAATTGGGCGATGATGAGTTTGTATCAGATCAAGATGCCAAAACGCTGAATGAGGCTATATTTATTGGGGTATTTAACAATTAACTAAGGTTTCTGTTCGCGGGGGGTGTCCAAAGCATGATCTGCACCAATTCTAGGGAGCTCGCCTCGGGCTAAACCAAGATCACGAAGATTACTTAGCTAAGGGTTCATTAGTTCAGATTGCCTACTAAGAAGGGTCATTACACTTCTTCCGGGTTGGAGGAGTCAACCAGTCAACCCTCCCCATGGTGCCTTCCAACAAAAGCCCTGACTGATGCATCATTAGAGATCTCATGCTTGTTGAAGCCGAGGAGGGGGAATTCGAGCCACTGGGGTCAGGGTTTGAAAGCACCTTTTGATTCTTTAATTTTCTGATTCGTTTAGCCATTGCCCTGAAAGTGTAATAGCGTGCGTGCCTTTTGTTTCCAGGTCTTTCGGGCGAGTATGTTGGGATTGCTGCCACTTTCGACCTTTTCCAATCATCGTGTAAATGCCGGCTTAATGGGACCAGTAATCAACTGAGAACCCCGCAAAATGCAGCTGCTTTACAAGGGGCCCGGAACTGGAACGAATTGTTTAAGGATGGGGTTGACCAAAACTGTCGAGACTTACCGCACCCCTGAACATGCAAAACCCTTTCTCTCCACTTCAAGGGCTCTCGGCTTGCCAGTTTTCGGCCCTCGCCATCAGAAGAGCAGCTGGCCCCGCAGCAAGCAAGTGGGCGGGTCAGGATGAGTGGCACCCTTTTGACCAATATTGGTTCAGCCCCCAGTAGTGCCCTTTTACCCTTTTTTGGGTTAGGGTTCCCCTCAAGGAGGCTACAGAAAAAAGGGTACCCTTATTCTAACCTCTCTACTGTAAGACCTAGTCAGAGACAGAAGAAGTTACTAAGTGGAGATATGAGAGGGTTGTGGCCCTCCGTAGTCTCGGCCCCGGATGGCTAGGTTGCAGTGGTTGCAGTGGCTCCCCCTTGCTGTGGCTCTGAATCAGTAGCGGATTTGTCCTTTTCTGCTGGGGGTTCGGGAGACTTAATCATGGTCAACCGCTCAAGAGGCTTCCTTTTTCTATCGGGGTTTTGTGGCAACTGGGACAAGTCTCGCATTTGAAGACCAAAAGAAACGCCGTCCTGCCAGAGTTGGGTGCTGTTTTGGCACCTGCCCAAGCTTCCTTGTGGAAGAGGTGCCAAACGCGACTCATGTACTTGTAGCTTTTATTGGTGGAAGCAGAGCCATGCCTACTGCTTTGCGGTTGCCGTATTTTCCGAGGGCACGCTTTGCGTTGTTTCCTTTGGTATCCGGTTGAAGGCAAGCTCATTGCCCGAGCCTTGCAGGACAGAGGTGAAGGGCCGTGCCCCAACAAAAGGGGCACCTTTGGCTTAAACAGGGAGTTCCGTGCAAGGGACGCTGGTGGAAATTCCCACCTACATGATGTCCACAAAAAGGCCCCCCCTTCAACATGTATATCCAGTTTTCAGCCAGTTCTATGCTAGTGTGGGAGTGTGATTTGAACAGCTTCAAGCGCAGCTGCGGCTGGTTGGGCTAACCCTGTTTGCTTGAGGCCTTTGTTCGCTTTTGTTGGGTTGGATTCAGAGTTCCCTTTTTCTGCCAGAGTCACTCGCAACTGGGAATACCGGGGATACCTTTAGGCAGTCCTGCAACACTTTGCCGTCACCGGCCCGGAAGAGCTGAGCAGCAGCAGCGGATCAGAGGAGTCAGACAGCAGGAAGCCCCAGCGACAAATTTGCGGGGAGAAAGCGGGAAAGAACGCTGCGTGCTGAATAGCATCTGATCGATTATTTTTCCAACCCCCCCACATATAGCACCCGGAACTGCTGTGGCCAAACACCGACTGTTGATTTGAGTCGAACTTAATCTTTGGGTGTTTTGGTTTCAGTCGGGTAAAGCATACACACCCGCCACAAATTTAGGATCCTGTTTTGAGCCGAGCTCATTTGTGGTTTACAGGGTGGGTATGTTCACTTTGACTATGTAGTTCCTTTGTGTTGGTCAGTGTCCCTTGGGTAACAAAGAAGGGTGTCCTGTTTCTCCGTGGCCACTGCAACCATGAAACGTGACTGGGGGGTTGGATCATGCTCCTCGAAAAGTAAGTGGCCTGCTTGCCTGTGCCATGTTGTGTGCTGTCTCTTTGACATTCTTTGACACCTACTTGCAGAAGGCCTGCAATGCCGTGTGCACCGTCCGAGTGGTAAAGTCCTGACCAGGGTTTGGCGTTTGAGCTTCTCGTGGGCTCAAATTATTGAACCATCGGGACATCTTGAGTTTCTCCCTTACTCCTTGGAGGGGAGCCCGGGTTCAGACGAAAGGAGCTCAACGCGCAGTCTTTGCACATGACTGAAATCAAAGGAAACCAGAGACAGGTTTACGCCGACCCACCCCTACTGGCACACGTTGCGCTTTGGAGAGACGCATGGCAATGAGGTTGGGGTTTTTATCCCAGGCGACCAGAACGGGTCTCCAGAGAAGCAGCTCTTGCCAGATCCATTTATTGGGTGGTTCAGGGCCATTTTGGGCCCTATTGACCAGCCAAAAGATCAGATTGGCACTACCTCACTACACGTTTTTTTTCCTCAGTGTTATGAGATCCTGTGTTGAACCACTTCAACACCTCCCCGCAAGAAGGGGGTGCTAACTCAAGCAGCACGCCGGCGAACACCGAAGCGCCCCCAGTGGAGAATACCGAAGCGCCCAGGCGAGGAGGAGCAAGCACCGCCTTTGAGCTTCGGCTCTTTGCTGGTGCCTTGGCACGGTACTCCAAGCAGGTGTGGTAAGCCCCTTCCTTCACATAAAATTCCTTGATGTGGGCCTCTGAAAGTGGTTGCATTTGAAGTAACTCACAAAATTACATTTGACACAAAACCTCTTTGAACCAACATTCAGTCGGGTTAGTTTCAGGGTGTGACTTTGATTGACTCAGACGTACACCCTGAATATATGCCGATGCAGTCGAAGATGGATTTATGTTTGCAACAAGTTCGGATGGGGGTGAAGCGAGCTCGCCCCTGCAGGTCCCTGGTTTGGAAATTGCTTAGTGCTGGTTGGCTTGTAGAAGAATGAATCTCTTTCTGAGGGCCTTTGCTGGGTTCCACGTGTACTTTCTGATTAGTAGCTGCCTTTCTCATAGGGTGGCTGCAGATTTGGGACCTGTTTAAGCAATGGCTTCAAGCGGCTTAGTCCCAAGCCCCGTGGCGGCGGGCTGGATAGCCCGGTAGGCCACATTTGCCGGGACGAGAAAGCCCATGGTTTTGGGGCCACTTTGCCCAAACCTGCAAAGATGCCCTGCCGAGAAACACGCCAGCTAGAGTCGACACCATGTTTGTGAAAAGTGACGCTTTGGAAGTGGTTTTGTGGTAAACAAGCAGTCAAACAAGTGGGATGTTCAGTGTGGTCTCAAAGAGAAGGGTTTACGTTGTGAGCGTTCTGTGTCCCAGGGTTGCTCGATCATGCGGCCACTTGAGGGGTTTCCGTTTGCGGCGCCTCGCCTTGGCCCTTGAGGCCGCCAATGCAGCGGCCGAGGAGCATGCAGAGTTCAAGATCCTGTCCAGGCGTTGTTGTCAGGGATAGGTCTTTGGCTCAGCTGTTGTGCCTCCCATCCCTTTTCAGAACCAAACAGATTGTATAATGTGGGGCATGCTTTGCTATGGCCCTCCAAACAGTGCCCACGCTCAGCACTTTCTGTTGAATTGCTTAAACTGTTGCTAGAGTTCTGCATCATGTTTGTCAGGCAACTACTGCGATACTACTGGAAGCTCTTTTTCAAACAAGGAGTTTGCCATTTGGAAGGTCAGCCGGGACCAGTATGGCGGAAGTGGGCACAAAACGAAGCAGACTTCAATCAGCGTTGGCCCTACGACCTGCTCGCAGGTTGGCGGAAGACCTGCAGCAGAAGGACCGCGCGAGCCTGGGAGGGCAGGTCACGCTCTTCACCGCGAAGCCGCCCTGCGTGTCCTGCACCCTGCCCCGACGGGAGGGGGCCCATGCCTGGCGTCATGAGTTGTGAGAAGTGAGAAGGCGAGCTTCTTTGTCCCAGATTTCCCGCTTATATCATCTTCTGGGCAACTTGCAAAGTGTCCTCATGAGGTTTCAGGGGGGCCTAGGGAGTCCTGCTACATTCGGCACACCGCGCTCAGCCAGCTTCGGAGGTTTGGGCGCCATGCGCCAGCTGCGCAGCCACTGGCCGGGCATTGAGATTCAGGCCGGGTGAATTGGACGGCCGAGTCTCCGGCGGCCACATATCCAGCGAAGAAAAGGCATCTCAGAACGCGGGGCGTTTCTTTGGGCATTCCATTCAGCAAGCAGAGTTCTACAACCCGCTGATCCTGCAGATGGCCACTGGTTTGCCCTGTAGTTGGGGTTGTGTGGGTTTAATTTAGCTTGTCCCAATTCGCGGTGTCGTTGGGGCAGTAAGTGGTAAGTCGATGCAAGAAATCGACCGGCGTACCAAATCACAGCCAAGTTAATGCAACCTGGAGAATAGATTAGCCGCCTTGCGCTAGCAACCGTTCCAGGCAAATGCAATCTGGATGACCATGGAATAGCGTACACCCCTGAAATCACGGAGCTGGCCCGCCAGTCCGAAGCGCCCCGGCCCCTCATGCTTGCTTCTTAGTCTTCGTTCTGCAGGCCAGGCCAGACTCCCACCGGGGGAAAGTTATTTTCGTGGTCCAGCCCCGGGATTTAGAGAGCAGGTTCACTTGAGGTGGTCCGGGAGGTTCCCATTTCCTTGAAAAGAATGCGCCCAGTTCCTTAGTTTGCGAGGTTCCCGATTTAAATCAAGCTGCTCCTTTTCGCCCATGGCAATTGGGCAAAGAGGTGGGCTACGCTGGTGCGCAGCCACATCGTGGGCGTGAAGATGGCGTCGACGGCGACGGTGAAGGCTTCTGCGGGATCCTGGGGGGTTGGGGGCCAAGAGGCCGCGTTGGCGTCAGGTTTGCAACGCCCATGAGCAACAGTCGAAATGTCGAAATTCTCCTTCATTTGCTTGCCTCCGTTTGGCATTCTTGTGGCGACGTTACTGCGCGCTGGTGTTCTTTCACCTTCCTTCCTTTCTTCCCGCTGGACTATCAAGTTTGTTCGGTGGACAAGAAGTTGCCATGTAAATGATTCTTTTGGCGAGGACTGGTCATGCAGGGGTTCTTCATCTGTCACGCTTGACTTCTCCGAACATGTGCTCGGTTTATGATTGAGATGGTATTTGCCTATTTCACGGCAAGCTACCAGGGGGGGGGGGTACATGAACTGACTATGACTATGATGCAGGTTCTGCTTTATTTGGGAATTGGAATTCTTGCCGTATGTGCAGCTCCCTTTCTGTCCAGCTTCGCAGTTCGGCAGTACCTGCATGGATTCGCTTGTCGGGATCTGGCCAGGTGTCACCGACGTCAGCGACACTTCTGCAGGCCGCTTTGTTTGGTGGGATCCCGCAAGTGGTCAACCCACCACGCAAGAGGGTTCCCTGGTTTCCTATCGGGGTTAGGCAATGGGTTGTTGGAATTACTCGTGAGCAGAACGGAAAGAACCAACAACAAGTTATGATCTAGACCTTCCGACCGTCTTCTGCAGGATGATGTTGTTGAGTTTCATGTTTATTTTCATGGAGTAAAGATAAATGCAGGGCAGCCAATCTTCGGAAACACTTTTCTGGTGTCCTCTTGAGTTTAACTGAAAACTTAAACCATTTGGCCTTGGCCCGGCAACCGGCGATGCATCCATCAAAGGACTGAGAAGCCCGACTCGGTCATGCCCGCGTCGCCATCGTTGACATCATTTTGCATTTGAAGGTTCGCTAAGGACCAAAATGGTAATACAATAGGACCCCCAGTAGTGCCCGTTTACCCTTTTTTTGGGGCGGGTTCCCCCACTAAAATAGACTACAGAGAAAAAGGACACCCTTATTCTGACCTATCTACTGGAGGACCTAGTATAACACCGATATAAGATCATATAGTACGACATTTGGAGGGAGTCCGACCGGATCCGAAGGAAGCGAGCCCGCAGCTCTGCGGGCGGCACTGGAGAAGTTCCTGCGGTCCCAGAAATCTGCCACCCCCGTGGCGCTTCTCGGCACAGACCCTCGAGCCAGAACCTCAGAGGTGAGTGGGACCCCGTAGATCCCTGGTGATGTGCAACTGTTTTGCTACGAATTGTCCCAAAAAAGGGCTCCAAGTAAATTCTCTACAAGGGTCGATCTCTCCAAGAAAAAATATCCAGGTCCAGCAAAGGCTTGCACACGGCTTTGTGTTTGGGTTCGAGAAAAAGTGAGCTGGAGAAAGAGCATGCGGCGAAGCACTTGAATCTTGTGAAATCTGGTCGAAGCCCAGTGTCCATCACCCCCGCAAAGTGCGGGCCCTTGGCTCGTTGAACCCCAAAATGGAAGGTGCCCCTTTAAACAGAGCCGTTGGGGAGATCCCTTGAATTCTAGCTGGAAGGTGTCAAAGACTTCCCTTGCATTGGTTTTGCTATTTAGTGTGTGTGTGTGTGTTCCTCTAAGAATTCTCAGCCCAAGAGGTTGTGCGATGTTGTGGGTTACGGGTGGCGTTTCTTCCAGGGTCGCTGGTTGCATCTGAGGTGCGGGAGCTTTGGAAGCACGTGTGTGCCACCGGCGTGCGGCCCTCTGGCAAGAATGTGCCTCGCAAGAAGCGCGCAGCCTGGCGAGCAAGGGTTCAGCGGGGGGTTGCCATCTGATGGGTACGGAGAATCCCCTTATGGAAAATGGAACCCCAAGAGCCAAAATGTGTAGAGGGACCTCCTTTGGGATGCTTTGTGGGTTCCATGTTAAGCGGGCAAGCAAGAGCCCCGTGAAGTTTTCCCTACAGAATGGGTGACCTTGTGGGGTCTTCATCAACTCGTGGTCAAATAGAAACATGGGTGGGGTGGGACACCAATCATTAGAATTAGAATGGGGTTGTGGGGCACGAGCCAAGCTGAATCATGATCAGACAAAAATAATGTTTGTACTTAATTAGCCCAATTAGTCCTTTACCAACGTTTCCAACAAACATGGAAGTGGACAAGGGGCCTGTTGAACAACATGTTTGTCTTCCGAAACTTTATGGTCCCTTCCATGATAGTGCAAAAAGGGAGGTTGAACCCAAATTGGTGTAAATGCCGGGGCCGAAAGATATTCGCTCCACCATGTCTTGTTTGGTTTGATCGGGTTCCTGTTAGCCCGCATGAACGTAGTTTTCCTGAATCAAAGAGAGGGCTAACATCCGAAGCGCACAATTCAACTCTTGGATTCTTCCTTGGCAGGATCTCTATCCTTGGACTGCGTGCGTAGAGAGGTTGAGTGTTTTCCCGCTGCCCAGCAAGTGAACCTTTGTGCGCAAGGAGCGCAGCCAACCAAACAAACAGCCAACCACGCAGTTGGTTGTTTGCAGTTGTGAAGCCTGTCTGTGTTTCCAAAGCCCCCACAGCATATTTCATGAACACAGGCCATGCTTTCCGGACGAAAGTCGCGACACATGCGGAGCCGAGAGGGGAGCTTCAATCATGAGCTGTTGCCAAGAGCTTGCCCAGCAAAGACTCGTCAACCATCGCCCCCCCCCTACCGCATCCACTTCCCGAGACCATGTTTTCTCAAGTGAGCTTTGCAGCCCATGAATAGTGCTGGTGCTGATGCTGGTGAAATTTGCTTAGTTGGAACAAGGGCCCTTTCTGAGAGCTTCCAATGCTTAAATGCGGCTTTGAGATCAAAATGCAAGAACCTGACACGCATGAGTGACGGCCAACAAATAACCGGGTAGATGATGTCACTCCAGTATCCGCAATCAACATTTATACCCCTAAGTTTGACGGAGGAGCCTTGGCTGAAACTTTCCAGGCTTGGGTTGCCTGGTTAGTTCGTTTCAGTTTTCAAATGGAACAAGGGGGTCCCATTTTCACACACACACACATCCACATTTGCACGGCACCGTGGCGTTCCATTCACAAAATGAGGAGTGGCAAGACAAGCTGAAGTACTTTCTGGCGCATCACCCGGCGGTTTTCCAGCTTGATGATGGTGGGACTGTTCGACTTGTGGATGACAAGGCCTGGGGTCAGCGGGTCAGACTTGGCATCGCCGTGTATTTGGCCGCGTTTCTGAGCAAGTGCTCCCAAAATGATTGCACACTTGTTTTTCCTTTGTCTTAATTTCGGGGCCCGCTGTGTGACATGTGTGTGTGTGTGCTTAACGCCCGTGAAGCTTTGGGAAACTGACCGTTTATGTTACTTTTTGAGGGGTCATTTCCACCAATCCAAATGTATGTTGCATTTTGAGGTGCCATATTGAGAAGGCCTTTGGTTATGAACCTATTCCTCCTGTGACTTTGATTTTCAGCATCCATTGAATTCCACAAGGACGCGTAGCTTAGCTCCCAGGAAAAACGCAACAGCCAAGCCCACCCAACGTGTGAAGGGGGGCGTTCTCTCAGTGAAGTTTGTTCATGCATTTCGGGTGCTAAGTGGTGACGGGCAACACCAGGGCAGATGGCAAGTAGGGAAGAGTCCCAACCATGGTGCAGCCTCGTGGGGCACTTTGAAGCCAACTTCAGTCTCATAAAAGTAGAGGAGTACGTGAGATGATTCTGCGGATTTGGCGAGCTCACAAGGTAAGGCGACCTTGATGTAGGTCCTTTACTTGGCGTTTTGTGTTTGATTTGTGAGCAGTCATTTACCCCGACACTTTTTAGCCCCTTGTGGGTGCCTGGCAAGTCCTTCTGCCAGGACAAGGATGTAGA
Source organism: Effrenium voratum (assembly GCA_963377175.1). Lineage (NCBI taxonomy): Eukaryota > Dinophyceae > Suessiales > Symbiodiniaceae > Effrenium > Effrenium voratum. Next base: position 1,338,123 of record CAUJNA010000191.1, on the reverse strand, counting down.
GGCCCAGGAGCGCGTATTCGCTAGCGCCGCGCGGGTGACTTGCGACAAAAACATGTTCTGAACTTGTGTGTAATGCTTAACCAAAGGCGGAGTAAAGCCAAATTTCTATGTTGCACTTGTACGTTCTAGTTGCCGCCACGTGTTCAAGTCTAAGCGCCTATTGTTAGGTTATTTGGGCAAGAGAGTCACTGCCACTGCCGTCTTCTTGCGCAACATGAGATTCAGAATGCTCATCTCGCCAGCGCTTTGCAGTGGCTCTTTGGCCGCTGCTCCTGAAAGATGAACTCAGAAGGGTAGAAAGTTTATCCCATGCCCAGAGGCCAAATATGGGTCCTATAAGAGCATTCCTTTAGGACTTGGCATAGACGGGTGGGTTGTCCTGCGTCGCAGTGCTTTGATCAGAGACCAGATGCCTCGTTCTGGTAGACAAGCTGTTTCAGCAAGTGCGGTGAGTGCAGTCCAGCGCAGCTTCCCCCGCGGTTTAGTTCTACCATGAGCTGAGCTTGATTGAAAACGCAATGCCAGTGAGTGGAGCTGACATGCATTCATTTGCGTTCAGGCTTGTTTCTCGAGTCAAGCCCGTGCATGCCCATGTCGTGGACCAAGCTTGAAACGTTGTTTGGGGGGATCCATGAGCCCGTGCTGAGCCCCGTTTGCTGCTGTAAGAAAACGGGGTAATCGGTGAACCCCGAGAAGTTACCACTGGCCGACCAACCTCAGCTGGAACTCAGAAGCTGCGCAAACCCCGACGGCCATCTACGGCACAGAGTTAGGTGCTCACGTGGTACCAGTGCATCGGTTGTTTGGTTTTTTGGCTTCTTTCAAAAGGCTAGCCGCGAGGCCCAAGACAAGCCTTGCGAATGTTGGTGGAGCCAAAGATTGAATGCTTCCATTTGCCGGTAGTCCTTTATTCCGTTTGTTGCAAAGGAAGACGTGGGCCTTGGCCTGGCAGCTTGAACATTCACAAGGGTTATTTGGATCCTGGGTGACATTTCGGGTGGCCAAATGGCTCCCCAAATGAACGTGCCAACATGCAACCAAACACGAACCATGCGGGGGGTTCTGTCACATGGATGTTTCTCTAAATAGTCAATGAGCAACATGTCTTTCACATGGAGATTTCGCTGAAGTCGTATGCCAGTTTTCTTGGATGGGTGGCCAGGAGCGCGCGGAAGGCTTTGCGCAGCTCCGCTCGGCCTTGGAGGAGCCGGGCCGGTGGGGATCCGTCTTGGCGACGGTGCGTCCAGGTCGAAAAGTCAAGGGAGGGAGCAATTCCAGGGGTTTAGTCGTGCTGTTTTGGGTTGTTTTGCCAAACCCAGAACAATGGGATTAAGCAGGGGGTGCAAGGTGAAAATCCCATTCCGCAGTGTCAAGTCCACAATCAAGTAGTGTGTTCCTGGGCTCCCACTGTTTCTGTGGCCTGGCACCTGCTCTTCTGTTGGGGTGGGTTTTGAGGACAGTTGAGGATGACTTCAAGCGAGCGTGTGAGCAGGGCTCATGACATTTATGTGAGAACCGAGGCCGCTTTGGCGGGTCGTGTAAGTCAAATGCCTACGTGTCCAGGCAAGGCGGAGGACCAAGCCTAGCTCCCCATATCGTCCCATATGGATGGCCTTTCAAAACGGTGCAACATGCGCGCATGCCTGCTTGCTGCTTGGAAAAGGGCCAGGAAAACCAGTTTGGGTTTCTTCGCGTGTTAGGCAGTCTGCCTTTTATCGGCTGTCGGAGTCCTGCAGTCAGGTATTTTGTTTGTTTGCTGGTGTAGCTGAAGAGCCAAGAGGAACAGCACAGTGAAATTTTTGGATGTTTAGGCAAAGGGCCTTGGGGTCGATGTTCAAAATAAAATGGGGGGGGCCTGGGGTCTTGATACACGACCTCATTTTATTTGGCTCGGAGGGGTTGGGCCCCTCGAATCTATTTCAGTTTTAGGTTTTTTCCGGGGGATGGCCAAGGGGCGGCTAAGGGGTCCAGGGTTTACGTGGGTCTGGGCCCCCCCCATTTTATTTCGTGGGAACATGGAGTATTTTCGCTTAGATGTGTCTAGGGGATTGCCTCGTTTGTTGCGAAGCTTTTGCCGGCATGGTCATGTTGGCTCCTGGTCCTTCTATCGTTCTGGCACACAACGCGATCCTGGGCACGGAGCCTCAACTTGGGACAGGACTGGGAGGGCTCGAGTCAGCTCAAAGCCCCAAACCAGGGTTCAGGGGAGGCCTCGGGCTTCTCTCTATTTCTCTCTGCACGGAGAAGTTGCTAGTGCTATTTGCGCACATTCGAGAACTTTGGCCTCGGAAGCAACTTTGATGTTAGTAGACCAAATGTTCGTTTGGGGAATCCGGTAAGCATACATACAACATGATGGGTACGACAAGTCCGACAAATTCACTTTCGACTTTTGACGAGGGAGCAAAACGCGCCACGTGACAGAGAGAGAGAGAGAGAGAGAGAGAGAGTGAGAGCGTGGCGCGGCGACGCGCCCCACAAAAAAAATGCATACATTTGGCCTCAGTGCATGTCAAAATTGGCCTCAGTCGATCCGGGAATTGCACGAAATCACGCTGGGGCAGGCTAACAGCCGGTATCAATAAAGTCATGGAGTCCGACAATTCTAACGTTGTCCTGAGAGGCCTACCAGGCCTACAAAGGCATGTTGGTAAATATGACACACGCGACCTTTGCTCGAAACAACGTCCAAGCCCCCCCCCCTCCAAACCCTGGCTTGGAGCCAAAGAAACATGCTGTCCGACGTCCCTCCAAAGTTCCAGCAGAGGACATGGGCTTATTGCTTTAGGAAAATTGAGTGCTGTTGTTTGTGAGTCCTCTTTGCTTTTTCCCATCCGTCGCTTAACAAATCTTGCTCGCAAACCCCAGAAGAGAAATGAGGGGCCCTCTCCGGCAGTGCGGCATTCGCGCAGCCATTTTGGCTTCTTTTTTTTGGGTGCAGGGTGTTCACGCAGGGCGGGATGGAGGGGCCAACGGCTCCGTCCATCTGCGCTCGAAACCCAGTGGCTTGCGCGCAGCATTTCATTGCATGTTCGTCACCGTGGCCTTTCTTCGCTGAGGGCATTCGCGGCTGCACGGAGAGATGCGAGGGCATCCGCTGGGACGATGCCATGAAAGCGTGGCGTGTCCGGCGCCGACCTCGGACCTTGGTTATGTGCGCATTTCTTCACGCTTCTTCATCGTAGGCTTGCGCGCGCGTACGTCTTTATCGTGTCGGCATGTGCTTCAAGGTGACCGTCACAATGAGTGGCGCCACGCGCAAGTCGTGGCACGAAGCCTATGCGCGCCAACCTTAGACACGTGCTGGGTCCATGAAAGTGAGCTTTGTGTTTCTTTGGGTTCCCCAAATTACTTCGGGGGCGCAGATGCCTAAGGTTCGGGACGGGCTCGCCCTGGGTGTGGGCGACACGGCCTCCGAAGCAGTCCAGGGTGCTGGAGGAGAAGAAGGTATGGGAGGCAGGCTGAGTAGTGTCAGGTCACACTGAGTGGCGTTGTTCTTGGCCGCTTCCTAGGCAACGCAAGCCAAGCAAACCAAGCAGGCTTGGTCGTTAGGTCGATCTTTCATCAGCACGATGTAGCTCTGCTCAACAGGCTTCAGATCTTGTGGCAGTTGCAGAGGCCAGGACCGAATTGCTTCCTTAGCACATACTCACAGTCTGTGGTTTTGCTGAGGAGTCCCTGAGAAGGCAAGGAGGCCAGGCCGGCACGCGTCACCGAGCCCTTTCACGAGACTGGAGGCCAGGCCCTCGCGCGCCAGTGTCCTTTTTGCTTGCTCACGCCTGGCCGCCTGGCTGAGGTGCTTGGAGACGCGCGGCAGTTCCTTGGGACCGGGCAAGACCCAGAGACACCTTGTCGCAGTGGACTTAGCAACCACTCTGCTGGCACAACACCCCCCCTTGACGAAGCTTCGCAGGGAAGTGGTTGATTTCAACGCACAGGCCCTTCCAAAGTGGGCTCGCACAACTTCAGCGGCGCATCGCCGAAGCAAGAACACGCTGCAGGCCTGCTTTGGACTTGCCATGTTGGTGGGCGTTTGCTTGTCGGAGCCCAGGTGCAAGCCAATCGTTTGTCCTTTCGAGAACCCTTGGCTGGGGTCGGCTTTCACCACCGCACCCCTGAATATATCCAGGTAAATGGGTGGCTGACTGGGTGCTCTAGACAGGTGGCTCCGTGGCAGAGAATGGCTTGGTCTCCGTTGGGGAAGAACAACCAGGCCTGCCGTGGTTGGGTGGAGTGGTGGGTGGCTTCATTTCGGCTTCGCTGTGACCCAGTTTAGACCAAGTTGAGACCTCGTTGTTTGGGGGGCTTTGTTTAACGCGTCCCCCCTTGGTTTGACACGCCCTTTAGAGGGCCTGTTTTGACAGAAAAGGGACTCTCGTACTGACACACAGCTCGGGAAGCCAAGGGGGTTGGTGCCAGTCCCATTTGACTTTGGCGATGTCGATGGCCGGTCGTCCATCGACGCAAGCTGCCTACAGGGAAAAGTCATGACACGTACGAAATCGACAGTGCATCAGCCCCAAACTGTCGATGGCCGGTCGTCCGTCGACAATACCTGTCTACTGGGGGAGCGCTCGAGAACAGTTTTTTTTTTAAAGCTGCTTCGCTGGGCTTGCCATGTTGGTGGGCGTTTGCTTGTCGGAGCCCAGGTGCAAGCCAATCGTTTGTCCTTTCGAGAACCCTTGGCTGGGGTCGGCTTTCACCACCGCAGAGAACCTGACACCCCTGAGTATATCCAGGTAAATGGGTGGCTGACTGGGTGCTCTAGACAGGTGGCTCCGTGGCAGAGAATGGCTCGTCTCCGTTGGGCAAGAACAACTAGGCCTGCCGTGGTTGGGTGGAGTGGTGGGTGGCTTCATTTCGGCTTCGCTGTGACCTAGTTTAGACCAAGTTGAGACCTCGTTGAGACCAAGTTGTCGTGGCCGCCTGGGGGGATGCGAGAATCTAGTTTGGGCGCACTTTGCAGAGGATGCCCCCAAAAGTCCTAAAAGTGCCACCACATCGTTGTCAGGTTTGGGGGGCTTTGTTTAACGCGTCCCCCCTTGGTTTAAGTTGAGACCTCGTTGAGACCAAGTTGTCGTGGCCGCCTGGGGGGATGCGAGAATCTAGTTTGGGCGCATGCCCCCAAAAGTCCTAAAAGTGCCACCTCATCGTTGTCAGGTTTGGGGGGCTTTGTTTAACGCGTCCCCCCTTGGTTTGACACGCCCTTTAGAGGGCCTGTTTTGAAAGAAAAGGGACTCTCGTACTGACACACAGCTCGGGAAGCCAAGGGGGTTGGTGCCAGTCCCATTTGACTTTGGCGATGTCGATGGCCGGTCGTCCATCGACGCAAGCTGCCTACAGGGAAAAGTCATGACACGTACGAAATCGACAGTGCATCAGCCCCAAACTGTCGATGGCCGGTCGTCCGTCGACAATACCTATCTACTGGGGGACCGCTCGAGAACAGTTTTTTTTTTCAGCTGCTTCGCTGGGCTTGCCACGCTGATGGGCGTTTGCTTGTCGGAGCCAGGCGCAAGCCAATCGTTTGTCCTTTCGAGAACCCTTGGCTGGGGTCGGCTTTCACCACCGCAGAGAACCTGACACCCCTGAATATATCCAGGTAAATGGGTGGCTGATTGGGTGCTCTAGACAGGTGGCTCCGTGGCAGAGAATGGCTCGGTCTCCGTTGGGCAAGAACAACCAGGCCTGCCGTGGTTGGGTGGAGTGGTGGGTGGTGGCTTCATTTCGGGTTGCCACGGGTATTCCACGGGCTCTCTCCCAATTTCCACGGGGTCCCCAACTTTCCCCCGCCAAAGCCTTCGAAAAGTGTCGTGCCTGGCGGTTTTCCCCAAAACACCTGCCAAGTCCAGCTTACACATGCAACATGACGTTCCAAACTCCCGTTTGCAGGGCCTGCAGCATGGCATCTACTTTTCTGCTTGTACACCCTGTATACCATGTGGCAATGGAGCATTCGCGGGTCATACATGGGCCATGCCTGAACATATCCCCCAACACAAGCCTTCTCCAGCGCTCCAGCGCTCATGTTTGAAAGGCATGCCCGTTTGTAGTGTGCAAGCATGGTCGTTTCAGGCAGAAAAGCCCGGGAACGGCCTGAAAGGTATCGGTGCTGAAAACACGATGTTTTTTCAGGGAAACACGATGTTTTCGTGGCATATCCCTAAAAACACGATGTTTCCACCAGGACACGACGAATTTACAGTTTTTTGGGTCTCTAGGTAGCTGGCGCTGCTTGGGCCGGAGCTGCGTAAGGTGAGATTCGCGAGAAGCGCCCCTTTTGTCCTTCAAAGGCTGTGATTTTCAGGCCGGAGCACCGGAAAAGGACTTCGCGTACTACTTTCTTACTGGAAAGCTGCAATCTTTCTCGCTGGAGCTGAGTAAGTGTACTTCGCGTACTACTTTCGAGCTGACAAGTTGCGATTTTCGAGCTTGGGCTGCGAACGCGTACCTCGCGTGCGACTCGCGGACTCAAGCGATGTGACTCGTTCCGACTGTGCTCGTTTCGAAGTCTCTGTCAACAAAAACTTCCAGGACGCCTAGCCAGCGCTGCGCGGACTCAGGACGCTTGGTTCTGCTGGTCCGTTTAGCGCGGGAACTGACCCTAGGAAGAAGGATGGCGCATGTGCTCGCGATGGTAAGCTCGTCCACGGGTGAGTTATCTGGTTCGTGCCGCAGCTGGATCGAAAAAGAAGCGCATCAATAAGATAATAGTCGGGCAGACTTGCGCACGACAAGAGGAACGTAAGAGGTAAGTCGCACACAGTCACGACAACTATTTCTTTGGTCCAGAATCTTGTCTTTAGTGAAGCGCCTTAGGGATGGAAGGATCACCGCTGCGTTCGGTGCTGCGGGGCGTGAAGGCGTCTGATGTTACCCCGACTGAGACGGCCAGGAAGTCTGCTAAAAAGGCCAGCGACGTCGATGGCGTCAGGAAGATGGTTAGCTGCAATAGTCAGCAGGGCCTTTGTCTTCTTTGCGACCAAGTCATGGAGAAGCGAGGAGGGGGCGTAAACTCGCGAACTGCCGGCTTGCCAAGCAAACTGGTTGACGCATTGGACACGCGGTTCGGTCATCGCGGGCTTCTGTGTTGTGAGCAGTGTTCCCCATGCCTGCTGGCCTTCTTGGAGATGCTCCAGCAGAGCCAGACGCCCGAGCCCGCGCAGCGCTGGCTGGGCATCATTGAAGCTTTTTTCGACAGAGACTTCGGAACGGGCAAAGCGGTATACCAAGGCCATTTTTATCCTTCCATCTACACCCGGCGAACATGCAAAATTCACTTTGAACTTGATCGGACATCCCAGAGGATACGCAAAACTTGCGCTGGCTTGACAGACGATGCCTTAATTTTGAAGGCGATTGCTCAGGAAATGGCCTCGCGGGATTTCACTGCGCAGGGCGCCACTGCACCTTCGCGGCCAACTGCCTCCATTGAATTGGATACAGATCGCCACTTCACTTGCGATGACGTCGGCAGGTATTTTTTGTCGCAGCCGAACATTGGCCACTTCAAAGCTCAATTTTGTTTATATTTTGGGTCGCTGTTTTGTTGGTCCAGGCAGAACCGTCTGTGTTGCTCGAGGAAGCTAGAGCAGTCAATCTGCGCAGAGTGGGGCGCAGGGGAAGCTATGCACCAGTTATTGGAATGCGTGCCCAACGGCGCATGCCGCCACATCCAGGAGCAGGTGCCCAGAACACAGAAGCAGTCCAGCTCGTCTGGAACCAAGCTGATTCTTGTTTTGCTCATGGCGACGTTTTATTCAGAGTTTGGCCTTCGCTTGCGGGCAGGCATCTCTGACGCTCACCCTTCTACACTTTGAGTTCATGCTGTGAGAGATGCGGAAGGGCATGACAAGCCACTGGAGAGGCAAGTCTTATCGTGACACGGGCGATGCAGCGCTGGGTCCTGGCACGGTGGAAGTTGAGCCCACGTGGGGTCGGCGATTGTGAAAGCTCAGCTTTGGATCTCTGGCAAGGCGATTTCTGTTGCCCGCTAACTTTTCAAGCGGGAGCATTGCCAATATATGTGTATATATATTTATATATAGTGTTTGGCCACAGAGTAAAGGACCGCAGGTGGGAAGAATAGCGCCGAAAGCCCATCGAAGATTCCATTGGCCAGATCTTCTCTCCATGGTGTCATAGATTGCATCTGTGTTGCCCAAATCGTTTGTCAGGGGGCTATGTTTGTCCTGCTTGGCTGGGTTTGCCGCTTCAGCTGGGGCCGGAGCTAGACCCCCTCAAGACCCCCTCAGCATCCCAAGTTGCATGTCTGTGCAGTACTTTCATGCCGCCTGCACAGGTGGCGCCGTGGCAGAGAACGGCTGTTCGGTCTCTGTTCGGCGAGAACAACCAGGCAGGAGGAGGAGGAGAGGGAGGGAGGGAAGGAGGGAAGGATGGAGGGAAAGGCTTCGTTCCGGCTTCGCTGTGACCCGGTTTAGACCTCGTTGAGACCTCGTTGAGACCTCGTTGAGAGCTAGAGGAGCCGCCTTTGTTTGGGAGGACGTCATGAACAGGACTCCCACATCCAGCTTTTGGCGGGAAGCCGGCCCAGGTCATGAGTCATGGGTGGAAAGCTCCCAGTTAATGATGGCGCCAAGGCGAGGGCTTCGCCTGTATGCTTACCTGGGCTGGGGAGTTTAAGTTTTTCCTACGTGCCCAACGCAAGTCGGCCTTTTGGCTGTTTGGCTTTCACACGCGAGTCCATTTTTACTCCTGGCCCTGAAGAGGAACCTTTTATATCTGTGTCCTTTGGGCAACTGAGTGATTTCTGCAACATCTCTTGCGGCTTGTTGTTAGTAGCTGCTTGTCGGTAGTTACAGATATTTCTTCACCATTGTCACACATTTTCCCACGTTCTTTTGGGCTCATACGAGCCACGGTCGTAGATTGCACGGTAACATGACATAGGAAATGTTGGGCTCGTCCTTGGATCTCCCTCCTCACTAGATTGACAAATGGCGATTCGCCGAGACTCACACGGGAAGCCTTCAAAGGGAAACCAATGGAAAGCCACTTTTAAGGGGGGGGGGCCTGAGACAGCCAGGTGAAGAACACCTTTGTGGCTTCCCCGAAGCTCAAAACGGGAACGCCTCGAAACACACCCCGTGTCCAGAAAGAGATTGCAGGCCATGAGCTCTGTGGTCTTTGGCAATGGTTCGGTGATGAGCCTCCGCGAGGCCTTTTTGTCAGTTGCTTTCGGCCTTTATATTCAAATACTTCCCAGCCGCCTCCTTAGGCTTTTAAGTTTTTTGAGGCGTCGTGAAAGTTTCCATCTAACCCAGTAAAGTTTACACTTTTTGCGAAGGATCTGAGGACAGTCCAGTTTTGTCGGGACCACGGACCACTGAGTTTTTTTTGCACGATGGGTTTCGTTATTGGGTCCATCCCCGGAACCATAGCCCCCCTGCTTTCCTGATCAAGGTAGTGTCATGCAACGGTCCGTTGTTTTTATGTCAAGGCCCCCCCAAACGTTCGCCGAGGGAGGGAGGGTTTTCCATAATTAGGTCCCAACCCGCCCAACCTCATCCTGCTTTTCTGCCTCAGGCCTTAGGTAGAGAGGCCAAGGAAGGGGTGGAGTTCCGGCCTGTTTCGGGGACGATTTGTTGGAGTCGAGTCAGCGCCCGGTTCCTTGAGTTTTGGCGAGCGCTCTACGAATTGGATATATGTCAAATAGGGGATCCCCTCAAATGGCTGCTTTCCGTTGGTTCTTTGTCTACGCCCCCAACAGTGGAACCCTCAAGCAACACAAGCACAAACACAAACACAAACACCAGCCAGAAAGGAATGGACCCATGAGCTTGTAAACGAAACCCACAGAGCGCAACAAAACCCAACAAAAAATTAGCCGGGCCATAAGCTTCGATATCTCCCTGCGCCAGTTGCTCTGCGCGAGCTGCTCTATGCAAGTTTCCTTGAGCAAGTTGCTGCGCGCAAGTCGCTGTGTGCAAGTTGCTCTGCGCGCAGCCAGTCTAGATTTCACGAAGCAGATTCTTTTCCTATAAGCGTATTTTTTTCTTCTAGAAACTTCCGTCATCCCGCTTCGGTGGGGCACACATGGTGCCAAGACAATCCCCGATGAGGTTGTGAAGAGAAAGCCCATGTTGGCATCACAGAAAGTCTGGCTCTGGGGGCTGAAGGCTTGCCATCTGCAGCCTGCCATCCTCGGCGCCGCTGCTTGAGGCGCGCCCTGAACTTCGTTCTGCGAGTCAAACGTGCGCTGACCAAGCGGGGCGCATCTTGCTTTTGGTTGAAGAGCGCACTTCCTAACATAACCTACACCTACCTCCCTGCCTCTGCCTACAGGGAGGGAAACCTGTCCAGGCTGATTGAGAACTGGCTGAGACCTTATTGAGACCCCTTCTAAGACCCCTTCTAAGACCGTGGGAAAGGGGCCCCCTAGGGGCGAGGGAGTCCTGATAGCCATGTAATCAGGGGGGGGGGGGGGTCCCAAATGTACCTAGTTACATTTTTCGGGTTGTTTTTGGTGGGCGCCAGTCTGCGCCTAAGCCATGTATATATATATATATATAGTGTGTGTATATTAGCTCAGACGCTTGCGCATATGCGTATATATATATATATATATACATATACATACATATATATATATATACAGGATTGCTTGCGAAACAAGCGGACACAAGCAGTGGAGTTTCCATTGCTTTTCCGGCATGGTATGGCCAAACCCCTCCCTGGACCCCTTAAAACATGTAACTGCCAGGGTCCCCCCCCCGTACATAAGACACCCTAGCTTAGGGGTGGCTCATAACTCAACCTCAGTTCTTCCGGGGCTGGTTCCCTATAGTTAGACTTCGGTTAGGTTTGGCCAAGCCTACGTTTGGTGCTTAGGGGATAACTTGTTTGCAGAGACTTGAGGTTCTGCCTGATTTTTGCGTGATTCTACCATTAGTTAGCACGGGTTCCCTTCGAGGAGCCCCTTGGAGTCGAAATATGACGAAAACGCGCCGTGCGGTGCCCGGCTTTTGAATTGCTTTGACAAGCGAAAAAGAGACTTACGTGTGCCACCTACGTCTATTTACCATTCACCAAGTTAGTTCCCACTTGGCAAGACTTGGCGATGCTACGTACCCTCCACACATGATGGTATCCTACTCTGATTGGAAACCCTACGCAAAAAACTGTTGGGGTGAACCACTGGCATACTTGGGCTGCTTGGGCCTAACCAGGTGGACTTCTCTCGGACTACAGGTGGCCTTCGTGCTGGAATTTGGAGCCGCGCCCAAGCTGCGCCTGTACGAGCGGACTTCGGTGCTCCCGAGGTTGAGACAAGAGAGCCGGGGGAGGGGCCCACGAAGGGGCCTATTTTGCACGAAAGCTGTTTATAATGGGGATAAGTCATGGCACGTACGACATGGACAATGCGTCGGCCCCGAACTGGTTGGACTTGCTGCTTTGTCGATGGCCAGTCATTGTTTCGTGGAGATTCCTCTCGTGAGGATATCGTGCTGTGTGCATTCATCATTGAAGGACCTATCAAACTAGCCACCCCCTAAGTGGTGGGCTGAGGGAAGGCCACCCCAGGTTCTGACTTTGATAACCCTTAGAAACAGTCAAAGTAATGACCCCAGTCAAAGGACCCCGTAGTTACCCGATGAAAGCTAGGGACATCTAGGGACCCATAGTGAGCGGCTGCATAACTAACAGACTGAGGCGTCAAGCCCGGGGTTGGACAAGCGTTTACTGTATATGTGCATCACGTGTATGTGTGTGTGTGTGTGCGCATGTGTATGTGTATGTCTACATAGCTATACACATACACATAGATATAATACGTAAGCTTTGGCAATTTATATGTTGACCTCACCATGGTTTTGGTTTGCGACCTCGTGACTGAAGGTTCCTTCCATCGGTCGATGGCCGGTCATCCATCGACGAAAGCTATTTATGGGGCTAAGTCAGGACATGTGCGAAATCAGTAATGAGTCGGCCCCGAACTGGCTAAACTTGCCGCTTTGTTGATGGCCGGTCGTCCGTCGACAACACCCGTCAACTGGATGTGCCCGAGAACAGTTTCCAGCTGCTTTACTGGGCTTGCCGCCGTGTCGATGGGAGTTTGTTTGTCGGAGCCAGAGGAAAACCACTCGTTTGTCCTTCTTTCGCCACCGCAGGGTTCCCGACACTTCTGCACCCACCGGCCCCCCCCCCCCCCCCAGATATTCGCCTTGAGTTGCTGGCCGTTGAGACTCTGTTTGAGACCTTGTTGAGAGCTGCTGGCAAGTGGCTTCGCAGGTGCCTTTGCGACAATTTGTGCGTCCTGAGCAGTGCTCTCAGCCCGAGTGCGAGAATCTGCTAGTAGTGATAGCAGTCGGTATCGACTGATGGCAAAGCGTTGGGTCTGTGTGCAATTCGGCCTTTGGGAAGGTGCCAGCCGAAAGCCCTGCCAACTCCACTGCTCCGAATCATGAGGCCTTCCAGACTTCAAGTTCTGAAACTGGCTACTCCAAATGCCCTCCACCCCCCCCAGGCCTTGATTCTGGCGGGCGTGCATTTGAGGTCAATGCTGCTGGTCCGGATGTTGGCGGGCTAGCGAAGAAAAAATGCATCTGCCGCGATTCTATGTTATCATTTGCTGTGCCTGGCAAGAATAATTGCCCTGATTTTCCTCGACCATTAAATAAAAGTGCCAGAGGCAACGCCTATTTTTGTTGGTTCTGGCTTGGCCGACTTCAGGAGGGGCCCTCAGGGTGCGCGTTTTCAAAAGGGCTTTGGAAGATTTACAAAATCTGTTATACACTAATTGTGGCAGAAGCCATGAACAAACCCTATGCAAACCACACAATCAAGGAAGCCAGGGGCAACTCAAAGATAGAGTGGGCCCAGATCCTCATGGGTGTGCATGTGCTATCGACAGGAGCAAGCCATGCTGATCAAAAGGTTGAGCGACACTTTTTTGGGAACTCCGGTGGGCCGTTGACAAGCCGTAGACAACCCGTAAAGCGGACATGAATTGCCATGTGACGGACATTTGTTGGGTGCACCTTTGGTTGCATCGATTGTTGTGGATGTGCTTTGCAGCCGTTGTTTCGCACTTGTTTTTGGTCCGCAGTCGGCCGCTAGTGCAAAAGGTAAAGTGACAGATTATAAAGGCACGAGGTTAGTATACGTGCATCAAGCGGGAGCTGCCCTACTGATACAGTTGTTGCAATGGTATACGAAGCATGCTACATAAATATACATAAATGATCATAAAAGTGCTTTGCTCAGCCAATTGTGGCCGACATTTGGATTGAAAATGATGAAGCATGACAACCCTTCCCAAGCCATCAAGAAATAGCCTTTTCCCAAGAAGTGTACTTTGCTATCTCGGCCATTTAAGTAACGGACTTTGGAAGTCTATGCCTAAAGTGAAGGAAGCTAAGGAGTTCGTCTTCCCCGCAAACTGCTGGGCACCCCTCAAAATATTGGCGAGCCCGGCCCCCCCCCATTTTATAATGAGGCTGGGCCCCCCTCATTTCATTGCGGTTGCACCGGGAGCTCGTACGACAATTAAATGGGGTAAGGCTAGCGCAGGGCCCCCCCATTTTATAATGAAACCAAGCCTGGCCCCCCCCCAATTTATTTTGATTTTAAAATAAAATGAGGGGCCCAGGCGCACCTTGCACATCGACCGTCTATCTTAATTTCGGGGCCCGCTGTGTGACATGTGTGTGTGTGCTTAACGCCCGTGAAGCTTTGGGAAACTGACCGTTTATGTTACTTTTTGAGGGGTCATTTCCACCAATCCAAATGTATGTTGCATTTTGAGGTGCCATATTGAGAAGGCCTTTGGTTATGAACCTATTCCTCCTGTGACTTTGATTTTCAGCATCCATTGAATTCCACAAGGACGCGTAGCTTAGCTCCCAGGAAAAACGCAACAGCCAAGCCCACCCAACGTGTGAAGGGGGGCGTTCTCTCAGTGAAGTTTGTTCATGCATTTCGGGTGCTAAGTGGTGACGGGCAACACCAGGGCAGATGGCAAGTAGGGAAGAGTCCCAACCATGGTGCAGCCTCGTGGGGCACTTTGAAGCCAACTTCAGTCTCATAAAAGTAGAGGAGTACGTGAGATGATTCTGCGGATTTGGCGAGCTCACAAGGTAAGGCGACCTTGATGTAGGTCCTTTACTTGGCGTTTTGTGTTTGATTTGTGAGCAGTCATTTACCCCGACACTTTTTAGCCCCTTGTGGGTGCCTGGCAAGTCCTTCTGCCAGGACAAGGATGTAGAGGCCCAGGAGCGCGTATTCGCTAGCGCCGCGCGGGTGACTTGCGACAAAAACATGTTCTGAACTTGTGTGTAATGCTTAACCAAAGGCGGAGTAAAGCCAAATTTCTATGTTGCACTTGTACGTTCTAGTTGCCGCCACGTGTTCAAGTCTAAGCGCCTATTGTTAGGTTATTTGGGCAAGAGAGTCACTGCCACTGCCGTCTTCTTGCGCAACATGAGATTCAGAATGCTCATCTCGCCAGCGCTTTGCAGTGGCTCTTTGGCCGCTGCTCCTGAAAGATGAACTCAGAAGGGTAGAAAGTTTATCCCATGCCCAGAGGCCAAATATGGGTCCTATAAGAGCATTCCTTTAGGACTTGGCATAGACGGGTGGGTTGTCCTGCGTCGCAGTGCTTTGATCAGAGACCAGATGCCTCGTTCTGGTAGACAAGCTGTTTCAGCAAGTGCGGTGAGTGCAGTCCAGCGCAGCTTCCCCCGGCGCCGGAGTCCTTGCTGCCATGCTGCCGTATAATTTGCAAATGTGGTACAAAGACTTGGGCGCGGTTTAGTTCTACCATGAGCTGAGCTTGATTGAAAACGCAATGCCAGTGAGTGGAGCTGACATGCATTCATTTGCGTTCAGGCTTGTTTCTCGAGTCAAGCCCGTGCATGCCCATGTCGTGGACCAAGCTTGAAACGTTGTTTGGGGGGATCCATGAGCCCGTGCTGAGCCCCGTTTGCTGCTGTAAGAAAACGGGGTAATCGGTGAACCCCGAGAAGTTACCACTGGCCGACCAACCTCAGCTGGAACTCAGAAGCTGCGCAAACCCCGACGGCCATCTACGGCACAGAGTTAGGTGCTCACGTGGTACCAGTGCATCGGTTGTTTGGTTTTTTGGCTTCTTTCAAAAGGCTAGCCGCGAGGCCCAAGACAAGCCTTGCGAATGTTGGTGGAGCCAAAGATTGAATGCTTCCATTTGCCGGTAGTCCTTTAGTCCGTTTGTTGCAAAGGAAGACGTGGGCCTTGGCCTGGCAGCTTGAACATTCACAAGGGTTATTTGGATCCTGGGTGACATTTCGGGTGGCCAAATGGCTCCCCAAATGAACGTGCCAACATGCAACCAAACACGAACCATGCGGAGGGTTCTGTCACATGGATGTTTCTCTAAATAGTCAATGAGCAACATGTCTTTCACATGGAGATTTCGCTGAAGTCGTATGCCAGTTTTCTTGGATGGGTGGCCAGGAGCGCGCGGAAGGCTTTGCGCAGCTCCGCTCGGCCTTGGAGGAGCCGGGCCGGTGGGGATCCGTCTTGGCGACGGTGCGTCCAGGTCGAAAAGTCGGGGGAGGGAGCAATTCCAGGGGTTTAGTCGTGCTGTTTTGGGTTGTTTTGCCAAACCCAGAACAATGGGATTAAGCAGGGGGTGCAAGGTGAAAATCCCATTCCGCAGTGTCAAGTCCACAATCAAGTAGTGTGTTCCTGGGCTCCCACTGTTTCTGTGGCCTGGCACCTGCTCTTCTGTTGGGGTGGGTTTTGAGGACAGTTGAGGATGACTTCAAGCGAGCGTGTGAGCAGGGCTCATGACATTTATGTGAGCGGATGCAAGTTCTGAGCATTGACTTACGGGAGACTCCTTGACAAAGAGAGAGGGGTCCGGAGGGGAGAACCGAGGCCGCTTTGGCGGGTCGTGTAAGTCAAATGCCTACGTGTCCAGGCAAGGCGGAGGACCAAGCCTAGCTCCCCATATCGTCCCATATGGATGGCCTTTCAAAACGGTGCAACATGCGCGCATGCCTGCTTGCTGCTTGGAAAAGGGCCAGGAAAACCAGTTTGGGTTTCTTCGCGTGTTAGGCAGTCTGCCTTTTATCGGCTGTCGGAGTCCTGCAGTCAGGTATTTTGTTTGTTTGCTGGTGTAGCTGAAGAGCCAAGAGGAACAGCACAGTGAAATTTTTGGATGTTTAGGCAAAGGGCCTTGGGGTCCTTGCCCCGGTGGATTCTTCACCAGCGCTGTTCAGTTGCCAAACTTATGTTTTGTGGGTAGATGTTTGCATCGCAGCAAAAATCCGTGAATATCCAACCTTTGGCCAGCTATTAACTCTACTGCTATTGGGTTGGATCTTTAGGCTT
The DNA here is from genome assembly GCA_963377175.1 of Effrenium voratum. Taxonomy (NCBI): domain Eukaryota; class Dinophyceae; order Suessiales; family Symbiodiniaceae; genus Effrenium; species Effrenium voratum. Next base: position 1,321,788 of record CAUJNA010000191.1, on the reverse strand, counting down.
TAACTTTTTGGATTCCTCTCATATTTCCTTTTTGAGCAGCAAGAAGTTTAACTTTTTGCTGGGGGATCTACAGCACCCAAGTTAATCCAGGTCAGAGAGGTTTGGCGAGGCCCATCACCCGAAGCAGGAGACCATCCTGGAGCTTCTGCGCCAGGGTCGTACCAGCCGGGACCATCGAGGCTGGAGACTCCGGATGACTATGATTTGGGAGTTTGGCGTTTGTGCAATAAGAAGCCAACCAGAAGGAAGGGCACCCCCACATTTGGCACATTGGGTTGCTTGAGTTCTGGACCAAAGGGGCCCTAAGCTTCGTGGAAAGGGCTCTGGCGGGGCAGAACCGACTTGCAGGCAGTGGAGGCTATGTGCTCGTGGAGGACAGTGCAACTTGCTTTTCTGGCTTGGCCTGAGGCGCGCCTTCTGGAAAAGGCTTGGATGCTTCCTGTGCTGTGTTTGGTCCCAAGCCAGGAGACTGGGTGCTTTCGCATGCTGGGCTGCCGGGGCGGAAATTCCGTCCTTTTGCCTCCAAAGCATAACACCTGTGCACATTTGAATGTCCGCCAAACTTTTTCACAAGATACCGAGATGGGCCCAAACTCCCCAAACCCATTCCTTCGAAATTGTTGAATGCTGCCAGGGTTGCTTCTTTTGGGCATTGCAATGGGTCCCTCGGTACCTTCTCAGGATGCACTCGAGGGGCCGGCAGGGGCTTAAAATACATCCTCACACGGCGCCAAAGGACCCTTAGCCTTAGCACAAGGAGCGGGCCTGTATTATCCGAAAGGAACCCATTACCCATTTGTTAGAACGCATTCAACGGGTCACCCAACTTAGACCCAGCGTTTGTGTTCAGCCAGGACGTCGCTTGCACGCCTCGAGTGTACAAACTCTGGAAGAAGCTGCGCCGTGACCCGACGGACCGGCTGGCCTTCTACCTGCGGCATGAGGAGGCAGGTTTGCAAGGGCGAGCTAAGCATCAGTGTTCAGTAGCAAGCATGATGAAGCTGTCCAATTTTTAAGCAACACCCTTTTTTGGCCATCAATAGTGTTTGTTGAATCAAACCCTGCCGAGTAAAAGGGCACGGGATGAATCCTACCAAGGGAAAGACTACACAGCGTACATGTTCCATTTCTTGGCCTGTTGGAGTGGGGTGGGGCGGGCCACTGGGATCATCTGGAATCCGCCTTGTGCAACAAAGCTGGAGTGCGGCAGGATTTTTGTTGCCCCGTTGGGTAGTTGTTTTTCACCCCAAGTCTCACTGGCTAGTTGCGTTGCTTTTGCATGTACGCCCATTGCACACGTACGCCCACAGCATGACCATTGGGGCCGTCATTATGAGATAGCCGATCATTTTCGTAGTAATTTGTCCACATGCCAGCCATAGCCAGGAATCGCAAGGCCCGTCAACCAGTTGCAAGTCCTAGCTGGACAACAGCCAGCACACCGGTTCCCAAATCAGGCAAGTGACAGCTGTGTTGCTCAATCTTAGGTTTTCAATTCGTATCGACTTGTGGGATGCTCGTGCCGCTGGGTACCTTCTGGTGTTATGTGTGTAAATAAGGATGGAGGGAGCTTTGCCGGCTGCCGGCTGCTCATCGTAGGCCTTCGAGGTTTGGAGTCCTGGGAAGGACGGCGAGGCAGCTTCTGAGATGCAGTTGGGCGTCGGTCGCGAGTAGTCATGGCACTAGATTCATAGATGGGCCCCAAAATTTTAACAGTAGATGGTTGTCTTCCGTTTCCCGAAATCATCCAAGCAAAGGTCCTTACTTGCGAGATCCGGAGATTTTGGTGGGGTCATAGCTCCTGGAGTCTGGAGATCAACGACAGGTTTGCTGAAATGGTTACTGGGACTGTTGGGGAAGGAATGTGTGGGAACAAGCTGTGGTGTGTGTGTGTGTGTGTGCTTTTTTGTGTGCGATCAAGCATTTGGAAGAGGCAATTCCAACTTCTGCAAATCTAGTTATATCTAGCTAAAGAAGCCTGGTAACACTGCCTCGATGGGGAAATATGCACTTGTGAACGCAGAGGCAATCGAAGCTAAGAGCGGCATATTCCTCTTTCTGGCTCTAGTTGCGCAAGAAAGTTTGTCAATTGGACGGAGCGAGGTCTACATCATTTCCCGCCGAACTTACAACATGCTTGATTTTCCTGGGGACAGTTGACCCAAACTCGTTCACCCCTGGCCTGTGTGCGTGTGTGGGCTGCACATGAGTGAGTGAGTCAGTGAGTGGGTGGGTGAGCGAGTGGGTGGGTGGGTGGGTGGGTGGGTGGGTGCGTAAGTGGGTGAGTGAGTGAGTGAGTGCATATATAATTGGTTGTGGTTGTCTATAAAGCGTAACGGCGTGCGAGTTCATCAACATGAGTGTGTGTGTGTGTGCCTGTGTGGCAGCAGTGTGTGGCTTATGAATCCTGAAGACCACAGCAAAGTGGCAACACCACCGACCACTCACACAGTGTGTTCTTCCATGCTCATGTGCCAGTCTTCCTTTCCGACCTAGGCTGATGGTCTGCGGAGTGCAGTGCGAATACGCTTGGTGTTGAAAAGGAGCGATGCTTCCGCAGCGACCGGGAGAATGGGAAGGCTTGAGAGCAAATGAGTGCTGCATGTGGCGATCTTGCGGCGTCCGGCGAATGTTGGGATCGCAGAGGGCGGGGCTTTGGAGTCTAAGGCAGACCCCTTCATCAGAGAATCGAGGCCGCGATCTCAGTTGCGCCGAAAGGATGCCAGAGCGTTGTGGTGGAGGGCTCCTGATATTGCGTTCCCTCTGGATTTGCGGTTTTTGCAAATTGGAGTGAGCTTCGATCTAGGCAGGTCGTGTGTAAAAGGGCAACTTCGTGAACCCTCCCGTAGCGCGAGAGAATCCAACACGCTATAGCGTTGCATCGCTTTGTCATGGATTGCTTTGGTTCGGTTCGGATTGGTGGCCTGGGCGGTATTTGTCGTTCCGTTGGTGCAAAGCATGCAATCAATTCTTCTGACGGAAAATGCCCCGAAATAAATGTCTATGTGCTCAATCGTGCCAGGTCCCCTTTTTTTTACACCCAGCACAGCTCCACGCCCCTCCCTGCAATCATAGTGACCGGGGTCCACGCCGAAAGGGGCCCCACTTTTTTGCAACTTTCATCGGGGGAACGCGGCTGCCAAGGCTTCACGGCTCGGCCAAGCCATGACAAGCTGCCAACCTCACCGGTGGCCCTTGCGTTGGTTGGTGGGTCAGTCGGTTTCCCGCCACGGCGGCCGTGGCTTGGAAAAGGCGCACCCTGGTTCAAAGTTCGCGTTGGGGATATCCCAAAGCATCGAAGCCAGCAAATTTGACTTTTGTCCAGGTTGCGTGTTCAGTTGGAGGTCCAAGTCTAAGCGGTTGAGGGAGTGGCACCTTGCATTCTGGAGTGAAAGAACCCACCTTCCAAGCTAGCCACCAAGTGCCAATTGGGCAGCAACGTTGCGACTTGTTTTGGGCTAACAGGGCAGAACAGGTGAAGCGACTTGCTTTTCCATCCACCTGTTCCAAGAGGAGCGACCTTGCAAGGAGTTTTGCCATCGAGCTGGTTGTCGTTCGCCCTTGTTTGGCCGAAGAGTTGGTTGGGGACAGCATGGGATGCCAGACTTGGCCACTGAGCTGAGGAAACTCGGTCATGAGCTTTATTTTGTGAGTTAGTTCCGACGGGCACGAATGGTGAGGATTTGCATAATGAAGGCCACTAAACATGTCTTTCCAACATGTGAAGCTCAGCCGGGGGTGCCGTTTCAGTCCAGGCCCTCCGGGCCCAGTGAGCCACGTGGGTTGCAACTTCTCTGCACGAGTTGCGACCAGGTAAGAATCAAAGCGCACATCCACCTTGTCAGGCCCCTTCTAGATGCTTCTGGTTTTGGAGCGCTTTCCGCAACAGTCCTGACCTGACACTTGCCAGGTCTGGCAATACTCGCCCGCTCAGAAGGCATTGTCTGCCAGCTCGCCGTACAACTCCCAGTACTCCGCGCCTTGGTCGCAGGCCGAGCCTCGAAGATGACCAAACCTTAAGGCCTTATAGGCGCTAACTTATAGAAGACTGTTTTGGTTCCCTTTGGTTTTCCTTTTGAGGGTTGCCATTATTATGCCATTCTACCCTTGTGCCAGTTTCCTTGGGCAAGCCTGTCGTTGGCTCCGGATCGCCCCAGACTTCGACCGCTTAGAATCATCGAATGTTCCGTTGAAGCTCCAAAGGGTTGATTAAATCATTCGCCCGTGGAGCAGACCCAGTCCACTTGAAATGGGGCACGCCCTTTCAGGATTGATATTCAATTGAAGAAGGGTAGCTCCACAACCAAACGGGGATTCCCAAGCACCGGGGAGCGTGTCCCGCGAAGCAAGGATACGTTGACGAAACTGCAAAGCTTTGGACATCCGGTGCTGGGAGCCAATGTGCGTGATGCGATGCCCGAGCAGATCCGCTGCATGCCTTCCGTTTGAGGTTGTAGCATATGACACTCGATTGCATTGTGACAGCTGGCTGGAGGGATGCGAAACGGGCAAACAAGCAAATAGTCGGTTTCCGACTAGTACACAATGTTGAATTTTCTTAAAGCAATCCAACGATGAACAGAACAAAGTGATTGTTGCAAGACCCCACCCTCTTCCTAACATTCATGATGACAGGAAGGTTTTGAAGGCCAGACAATCCTCTTGAAAGGCCGGCAGCGGTACCATGAGTTGTTGTCCACAGGGTAGGGCCTTGATCCGGCCCAGGATGGGTACAAGTTTCATGATTCTCACAGCCTCATCTTCTCATCTTGCTGATGCTCAGGGTATCACCTTCACCGGGTTTTGGGACTGAACCTAGGAATTTATTCAAAGGAAACCACAGGAATAATGATTCACCTCGCACCCACGAACCTGTGGATTCCCCTAAGGGAAGCCACAGGAAGATGATTTCCATCGGGGTCATTGAGCCACCGCTGGGAGGTCACGGTGCGTCAGTACTCCTCCACCTCGGTGCAGCTTCCAGCGCCGCAGGCGGGGGGGTCCTCTGGGGGGTCCGGGGGACCGAAAGGCCGCCCCCCCTTGTTTTGTCTTTTTCTCGGTGCGTGTTTCAAAACGGTCACCGGTTGGGTTCCTGAGGGGTGGTGGTTTTTTTAAGGGGGGGACGGAGGGTTGGGTTCAATAGGGTGATTGTTTTTTTACAGGGGAAATAGAGGGAACCCCCAAATATGATTCAAATGAGGCCAGTTAAGCTTTGGGGAAAGGGAAGGACACGGGTTCTTCTGCTTGTTCTTTCAAACTATGTGGAATTTGTGGCCATGAAAAGCGGTGTCCAACTCAAGCGGTGTCAGGTAAAGCTGTGAATTGAAATGAAGCGCGTGAGCCAAAGCCTTATGCTAATTTCCAGGAAGCACATTGCCCTTCATGGCCGCAGAGCCTTTGTTCCAACAGTGCAATGTTTGGCTGGAACATGTAATGACCCCTTTTGCTTAGGGACCCCAAGGTTTGACGCAATGAGTGGACTTATGATCCCATGTTTGATGGTTTCTGGGTTTCTTGCGTTGAGTAGACAACCCAGGGTTTTTTTCTTGGACATCACGTACAAACGTCCAAGACTGCCTTTCTTTCCATGGCTGGAGGTCTGGGGTGTTACCCGCCCTTCCGCTCAGGGCGTGCCCTGCTCCCCTGCGCCGCGGCGCTCCCACCCCCCGGTGATCGTGTGCCATGGCGGCAAGTTGGCCGCGGAGTTGGTTGGGAGGTTTGGTCGAAGGGAGGCGTCAAGCCCTGGGCCCTGGGGCTTGTTGGGGGACATGGTTCCCGTACCTGAATCAGTTGAAGGGTCTCAGGGGCCACGGAGTCCGATCCAGACTTTCTGAAGTTTATGGAACAGAGTGCAGGCAAGCTTTTGTTTGGGTCCATGTTAGTGAGATGGGTTTTTTCTGTTTTCAATAGGGGGCAAGCCCTTTGGCTTGCAATGGAAAACAAAGGGACAAGGGGTGGTTCCTGCAACAGGTGGCATGAAGATTCGTTCTTGTTTCGCTTGCCGAATGCTGGCTGTCGTTTTGAAACTCGGTTTGGGGTGACTTCGTGCCGCTTAAATTTGCAGGGCAACATGTTAGGTAGACGGAGTGTTGGGCCGGAGCGGGCCGAGCACCGCACAAATGCGTGGAGAGAATGACGGCAAACCAATGTTCACTTACTCCGGGTCCTGACCCGCAGTACGATGCGCTGGCAGGCGCAGCACGTGTCAGCCGCGACTTTTTCAAGGCAATCCTTTTGTCCTATGAAGGCTTTGACGGTGAACAGCCCCTGCAGGCATTGAAGATTAGACGTATCCCACTGCACCTTCCAGTTGCTGAGTACTCTGTTTTGGGCCGCGTTTGAACAGCTCCGGGTTTGGAGCGCAAGTTCCTCTGAAGTGACCAACGCTCACGGCCGAAATTGGCTGAGGCCAGTGGAGCCTTTGCCGCCGAAGCTGGGCGAGCGGAAGGTATCTCAGGAGAGCGGGCAGATGAGGTTTTACCTTTTTTGGGCTTAGGGATCAGTAATCATAATAATAAGGAGCAACATGGGACAAACAGTAGGCCCCACCAGACAGGTTCTCAGAAGCCTTCGACCAGAACCCCTTCCAAGAGGTTCTGGACCTGTGGGTGGAGCACCCGCTGATGCAGCGGCCGCCTCCGGAAGGGCGGCGGTCCATCCCGGTGCAGGCGGGAGTCGGGACATTTTGATGCGTTCGAGGCGCAGACCCCAGTGCCGGTGTGCCCTGCAAAATCAAGCGCAGAACAGTTTGCTCAAGTTTCCCACGAATCCCTGCGCTGAGGAGGGCGCTGGAATTCCGTAGTTGTATTGTCCCCCCTAATTTTGCTGGTGCGGGATGGATCATGCTGCGTGGCTCCACAAAGGAGACATGTTAGACAAAGTCGAAAAACGATTTACTGTGGTTGGTGAGTTTGTGAACCAGCAGTTTTTGAGGTGTAATCTCTTCCAGTTTCGCACGAAACCCTGATTTCGCTCATTTTGGCAGGGGCAGTCTGCAGTTGTTTTTGAGTGTCAGTTGCAGGTTTCAGGTGCTCCTGCCACACTCCAAACACCCCCAAGGGGTCAGACCTATCTGGCAGGAGAAGCCAGAGCTCAAGCAGAGAGCCAGCGCGGCGCTGTAGCAAAGGGGAAATCCCTCTAACCCCCCACCCCGCTTCACTGGTCTGCTCCCAAAAAGAAATGCTCGGGCCTTGCTAAAATCTTATTTTGTCGAAACAGGTGAGGGGGAGACACAAGATTGAATCCCATGAAGTTTGGGTGTCGGACGTGCCAGTGCAAAGGTGCAACCAACCGATCTGTTGCTTGGGATCTTTGCCTTTATATTTTGCTTCCGGGAATGACTCGCCAGTTGCAGCTCCCTTGAGAGTCTCGCCTTTTTTCGACTTAAACACTTGGCTGAGGCCGGGCGGAGATGCAGGAAAGCCAGGGCCCCAATGAGAGGACTGTCGATGGGCATTTCGGCACAGACTTGAACGAATATGTTTCGAGTTTTGAGGGCTCATGACATATCCCGCCAAAGTCTAGCCTTTAGCACAGGATCAATGAATCTCTCAGCACTCTTGGCTGCCTGTCTTGTTCCGCCAGGGCAGGACACCCAGAGTCTCCTTTCGAGCTTTTGGTTGCATTGCAACTAGTCAACCCGCATTTCCTACAAGGTTCACTGGGTGCTACCGGAATATGACTTTTTGACGCTCTTTCTCCAATTTGGGCGTGTCCTAAGCCAAGACCCTCCCAAAATGCTTGGGCTGCTTGTGGCCCACCGCAAATCCAACATGGGTTCCCTAATCCCTGATGTGAAGCACCCACCTTGCCCAAGCCACGTTTAAGAATGTGATTGTCTGACATGAGAAAGCTTTGATCCCACTCCAACTCAGAGAAGTGTGAATCTGCTCTTTTCCTGAATCGGTGCCAGGCTACGTGCAGACCACGCCAGAGAAGAAGGCAGGGAGTAGCGCTTGAAGGCTTCTTTAATCACATCAGCATAGTAGCAGAGTGCATCCATGGATCCACTTGGCCTTGCACCAAGTGTCAACCACTTTGACAGACATGTGTATGCAGGCACATAAGCATGTTCATGCAAGCAATCAAGGCAATACGTCAAGATGGATGTAGATTGCCATAGTTGTCAGTCACTCTTTGGTAGGAGGTCGCGTGCATGGTGCTTACAGGTCTATATTTGCATTCGCTGTCAGCCCTTCCGCCGAAGACAAAGCAAACCAAGTGACAAGGGCCGAATCACATGGGTTTGTCTCTTTGAGCGACCCCTCGGGGGTCTGGGAAATCAAACGTCGGGTACTCCCGCTTTGGAGACGCCTAAGCGCCTTTCTCATCGACTTGGGGCCAGGATATTCCATGCTTTTGCTGACGCTCTCACGTACGCTTCATTGATTGAGCTCAAGCATGTCGTGTTTTATGCCGAATGTCAAAATAAGGGGCACAGCACAGATTGCGGGTCTGCTTGAGGTTCCAAACTCAAAAGGGGACTTCCTCCAAACACACACGCACACAGACACACAGTTGGAAAGGTGACGCACGGCCGCTTGGAAGTATCTGCACGTCGCAGGTTCCAGAAGAGCCGGTGACAGTGATGGAGGCGGGACCAAAGGGTCGGACGGTGCAATTTCTAACGAGGAGATTTTGTCCACGATGCCCGGAAGGTGAAATGGTTCTGAAGAGGCACCAACGCAGTAACTACTGTAGTCCTTCCAAAAGGCAGAGAGGCCTCGGATGCGGACTTATCATGGGCTGCCAAGAGCAGTTTTTTGTCGGCCCCCTTTTGGAACCCTGGTGTCATGTTGTATGTTGTGTGGCGTTTTCTGGGAGTTGCGCAAACATGTCAGCTTGATCTCACAACTGGTTCAATACTTGCATTTGGCCACCTGTATCCACCTATAAGTCAATTTCGTTGTATTCGGGGGTTACATCATTACAATCAGGTGTTACACCAAATGGCTATAGGGAGCATCATGTGTCACGCTTCGAGGATTAAACAGGGGAACGAGTATCACAACGGGGTCAAGGGTGAGAGGATGAGGGGGTGCGGGGGCGATGGTTTTGGTGGGGGGCCGGGGACGACGGTTTTGGTGGGGGGCCGGGGACGACGGTTTCGCAAAACCACCACGTCCCTTTGAAAGAGTCAAAAAACACAACCACTAACATTCCGGTGAAAAAGCCACGATTACCTAATATGGGTCACCCTCGGCTTCCCTCAAACCGCGATCCCGTAAGGGCGACTGTTTCGCAAAACCACCACCCCCAACCCCCGGCTTCCTCAAAGGAATATACCCCTGTACTTCCCCAACCCCTGGCTACCAAGTAAGAAATTCCACCAGCAAAAAGGAAATTCCCCCAGAAACTAATCTAGTCTGACTGAGAGAAACCGCAGCACCCATTAACTTTGCGACCTTCCACAAGTTGTTTGGGGGCTGCCCTGAGGACGACGGTCCTGCCAAACCCTCACCCCCAGCAGTCTCAGGTTTCAGAAAGTATAGGGCGATTCATACAACTAGCAAGTCGGTGATGCGCTGCAACATAGTCCGCGTTTCAAGGCCCGATGAACCGGCCGAGGGCAGACATTGACTTGTCACATCTTCTGAACTTGAAGCTGCAACAGACCGTCAGGGAGTAAAATAACTCCAAGAACTTGACTAAATGCAAATGTTGGGCGCAAGCCTCTTCTCTGCCATAGACCAATCCCCCCCCTTGACGCTGAAGTGGCAGCAGTTCTATCGCTGCTAGGCCCATGACACCCGAATGGAATGTTATGGCACCTGAATGCAACGAAATAGCCTTCTATCATAAAGTTCATTGTTTTCAGAGCTCGGCAAGTGGCTTGAAGCCATACGGCCTTCCTAGATGAGAATTTCTCACTCGGATAGTTCTTTTCAGATCAGGCATTGCAAAAACGACCTTTGGCTCATGTGGCTGTGTTTTCTTGGGCCGACAATGTATTGTGTTGATTCAGGCTTTCTTTTGAGATCAGGGACCTTGCCCAAATATTGTGTCAATGTGCATCGTGACTCCCCACACCCCCCGTCAAGGGGCAAGCCGCGTAGGTGACGCCATGCTCCACCATGGCCACGATGAAGGCACAAGATTCGGGCAAATTGTAGAGACCTCACCTAGGGTTTTGGTTTGCGAGCTCAGCGTTCCTTCGTTCGTGAACCCGTTCTTCAGATTGGCGTATATATGCAAGTATATATATAATATATGTATGCACATACTGTTTCACTGAAGCAATCGATCTTGTCCAGGGATTGGACGCGCAAAGGCACATTGCGCAGCCTTTACCCGCTTTTTGATATAGAAACTCTTCAAGATGATGTCAGTCTTCAAGATGATGTCATTGTTCCAAGACCGTTCTGTCCGCGGAGTACCAAACAGTGGTTTCGATATTCTTTTCGAACATGTTCGAACAAGAGTTGTTTAACCTTGCGGCAAAGGCAGAGGACATGCATTTTGGTTTGACTGGGTAGCTGGAGTCCACAGGGCGAGCTTTTTACTAGTAGATCGAACATTGCGAACATTGCTGGCCAAAGGGATGCTTGAACCAAGCTCATTCGAGTTGGACCTTCAATCAATCCCCACACCCCCTCATTCCTGCGCTTTAGGTTTAGTGTTCGTTTCGGGAAAACTTTTCTGCCCACACAGGGAGCGAGATCCTTACTTCCCGGCACAGCCACAGAGTACAAGGGCATTCCCTTTTCAGGGGCATTCCAAAATGGGTACTCTGACCGTGACATGAGTCAGTTGCCTGCAGATGCGAGCTTGCTTACGGATCCAGGCTGAAGGTGCTCCGGCCAGACTCTTTGGCACAATCTGACCCTTTGTTGGTTCTTTTCATGGATGTTTAGCAGAGCAAACCCAGCATGCCACGACTTGACTTTACCCGTTTGTTTACGGCGTGTTCGTCGCTCCCAAGCACATCGCCGAAACTTGTTGGACATCTCCCCCGCGACGGTTTTGAAATTCTGAATGTTTACTTTGGATTCATCGGGGCCGTTATGTATATATAAATATAGCCAGATGCGTCCCTTCATATTAACTAGTTTCCCAACTGCAAAGGCATGCAGGTCCAGTCACCGAGGATCCTCACTGTCCTTGGCATTGCGTCTTTTTGACTTGAGTCGGTTGCCTTTTAATTCTGTGTTTCTATTGGGTTGGGGTGGGGGGGGTGGAGGGGCCCTTTTCGTTGATGTTGAAAAGGAATTTCCATTTGGATATGTTCCCCAGATACCGACTTGACTTGACACTTTCCATGTTCTTCGGTTTTGCAACCGGCATGTGACTGTTTGTTCATTTCCCCCGTAGGGCAGGAATCAGATGAACCCCCCTTTCCAACAGTCATGAAAATGCTGCAGGCTTTTTTCAAGAGGGCCGTAGTTTTCGGAAGCTCTTCTTTCAGCTTCCATGCTTGCCGGAAACTGGGTCAGCGTTTGGGACAGTCACAAGTTATGAACAAAGAAGCTATGTCAATCCTAGGTGCAGGGTTGAGCGTGACCAATTGGAAAGGGGTAATTCTCATTTTTCTAGACCCCCGATTGTTCCAGACACCCAGCTAGCGTTCCAGGCCATCCCTGCAGCATCGTCGGCGGAGGTTTCCGCAGATGCGGAGGCTGGGCTGAGAGGCTGAGCGGGGCAGCTACAAGCCAAAGGACTTGTCAGTACTCCAACATTGAACAGACCTCCCTCGGGTTTCTAGAGGTGGTTTCTCCCCAACTGCCACAAAGAGTTGGCGGTCGCTTTTGTTCGGTGTTGTTCTATTTGATTTCAACTGCCAAACGCAGACCCCAAAACATAAAAGCAGGGCTTTGCGCTTCATTTTCTCTGACGGGAGAAGTTTGAGTAGAAGGAGCCTTTTGGCCACTTGCATCTAATCATACACAAGTGCAGTCGTAGGCTCCGTGCGTCCGGGCACGCTCACACACACAATCACACAATCACACAATCACAGAATCACACACACACACACACACTCACACACACCCACACACTCACACACCCACACACCCACACACCCACACGCCCACACACCCACACCCACACACCCACACACTCACACACCCACACACCCACACATCCACACACCCACAAACCCACACACCCACAAACCCACACATGCACACACGCACACGCGCACACACGCGCACACGCACACCCACCCACCCACCCACCCACCCACGCACACCCGCACACACGCACACACGCACACGCGCAAACAAGCACACCCACACACACACACACCCACACGCACACGCACACACGCACACGCAGACGCACACGCACACGCACACGCACACGCGCACGCACACGCGGACGCGCACGCGCACGCGCACGCGCAGGCACACGCGCACGCGCACGCGCACGCCCACGCCCACGCCCACGCACACGCACACCCACACCCACACCCACACCCACACACAACACACACACACACGCACACGCACCCACGCACCCACGCACCCACGCACCCACGCACCCACGCACACGCACACGCACACGCACACGCACACGCACACGCACACGCACACGCACACGCACACGCACACGCACACGCACACGCACACGCACACGCACACGCACACGCACACGCACACGCACACGCACACGCCACACACCCACCCACCCACCCACCCACCCACCCACCCACCCACCCACCCACCCACCCACCCACCCACCCACCCACCCACCCACCCACCCACCCACCCACCCACCCACCCACCCACCCACCCACCCACCCACCCACCCACCCACCCACCCACACACGCGCACACCCACACCCACACCCACACGCACGCACACACGCACGCACACACGCTCGCACGCGCACCCACACACACGCACACACACACACGCGCACACGCACACACGCACACACGCACACATACACGCATGCACACATACACACATACACACACATGCACATACACATGCACATACACATACACATACGCAATTTACTTGGAGCTGCAACTGGGGTGTTTTGCTGCTCTTTGTCTTTTTCTTTCTCTCTCTCTCTCTCTCTCTCTCTCTCTCAAACGCACATTTTCCCAAGGATGCCCAAGGCGAATAAACAGGATGTGACATTTTGGTTTTCACACGGGTCCCTGCTCAGTAGACAGTTGTTTATTTCCGTTTGGCCGTGCTGTATGCAACAGGACTGGTTTAGATCCAGCTCTGCCTTCTGAGCAATGCGGCTTTTTCATCCCCGTGCACAGGTTCTGGGGACACCACTTTTGCCGACGTCTCTGAGCTTTGGCCACGAGGAGACTTCGCTGTGGGTGCCTGGGGTCCTGTTTCATATTGGCCGCAGGGGTCCACAATGCGCGCCGTGGTCTCTCCCTGATTATTTGTGGGAGGTTCCCCCTAACAAAAAGCAAGCAAAGCAGGAAGCAACCGAGCAAGCACGCAACCAACATGATTCGTCCAAGTGCGGGGGCCAGTTCCTTTACCGTTGTGTGTTGCTCGTTAGGAGACACCGGCGCCGCCCAACGAGGCTTGGGGTCGCCTCTCGTGAGAAATTTGGAGCACATTCGAATTTCAATTTAGTGATGTTGTGTAAGAGAGACGCTGTTGCATAATTATAAATTCCACGTTTGCTGCCCTCATTGGCATCAGCGTTTGCCAATCGTGAATATACTGAGTGAAACCGGAAATCTAAGGTGTCATGTTAGCATGTAGGAGGCTGGAAACCCAAGACCAAGTCAACAGTTCTGCCCTTCCCCGTCATTTGACTCGACCTGCCAGGCCGTTACAACGCCTGTGGCCCAGGACGTGGTGGGTGTCACCTTGTCCTCTTTGAGTGGGTTCCGCCCTGTTTCCTTTTTTTTGGTTCGAAAGATGCTGAACCCAAAAAAGGGCTGCATGTATTTTTCCAATTTAAATCACACAAATCACTCTGGAAGGAAGCACCCCATAAAAGATTGGTTGCTCCTAACTCCCAGTTGCTGGAAGGTCGCTTGTTCCCGGTCGAGGATTGTGGATTCGGGTTTTGCACACATACCACTGCGTAGCGAAGGCGTTTATTTAAGCATGGCGGTTGCTCAAGGTTCTTTGGGAGTCCCAGCAGCTCCGGTTGTGCATGAATGGCGCCCTAGGGGGGTCCCTTTGGACAAAATGATGGGAAACGATGAGAACCAAACTGACACCACTGACAGTGATATGTTGTTTTTTGAACTGAGCAAGGCCGCCGATAGCTTGTGCCAGTCACGACATTCGGCTGTCTTGCTTCCTGACAGGAGCCGACGGTGAGCGAGGCCTGCGGGTATTTTTGGTCTCAATGGTTCAGCGCTTTATGGCTGGCTGCCTGCTTGGGCGATTCTTCGGCCCTGCACAGTGCCATGAAGACCAAGCCATCATCTCAAGAGTTGCCTTTTGGGCCCTTTTGAAACACCTGACTTTGTCGGGGTGCTTTTGGTTGGCAGTTTTATACTTGTTTGGTGGGGCAGGGCATTGCACATGCTATCAAAAAGTAAAGGGGCATATGGCTCTCAGGTCACTGACAAATATTGACAGTACTTCGTGAAACTTCTCACTGTGGAACCTGCGTTCTTGGCAGGCTGCCTGCCCAGAACCGCAACAAGAGCCTGCAGCAGTCACTTCCACTGCGGAAACGCCGCAGGAGGCGGCACATGAATCAGCGCAGGCGCGGCACAAGAAACTTTAGCCCGTTTGCTGTTGGAGGATTGAATGGCAAAGAGAAGATTGCTGAAGTACGTCCGTGAACCATGAGCATACGCAGATGAATGCATTTGTTCCGAGCCCCTTGGACAACCGCTCACCTGACTCCCAAGCCTCCTGCCGTGCTCGCGGTGTTTTCCTGCCCGCCCTTCATAGGGCAAGCGGGGCCTAGGGCCAGACGCAAAGCAAGAAGAATGGTGACCTTTGATATTCCACTAGTCGCAGCCCATTTGCATGGGGAAACCTGACAAATGGAACAGAGGGGCCTGAACCCCACTTGCTTTCTTCCCCTCATGCCATGGAGCAATTTCCTTTGTCATAGGACAAATGAAGGACCCCGGTAGGTGCTTGCTTTTGTGTTTTTGGCGGTCTGACCTAGGTGAACACTATTCAACACGGAAGGACAGCAGTTTTGCGACAGGCTCAAATTTCATGGCCCCCAAAACTGGTTGCCCCTTTTGCTTCCTGCTCTTCACCATGGGGAGGGCAACAGCGCCCATCTGCTCTTGTTGTTCAGGAATCGGAAAAGCGATCCGGTGAGGCGCTGCGGGCCGCAGTGCAGAAGGCTGAGCTCGAAGCCTTGCGCCTGGCGCTGGAGCAGGCGGGGTCTCGGAGTCTCGGAGTCCGAGCCCTGCGGCTGTTTGGTTGAGGCCGTGCCCTTTCTGGGTTGGATGTGCCTGGGAAAGCGCAAGGAAACCAGTTAGGGGGTTTGAGCCTGTGCCTGGGAAACCCCTGCCTGGCATTTTGATAGTTTGGGGGGTTTGAGCCAAATCCAATACGTTTTAATTTGGGAAGCGCCCCATACCGAAAGATGGGGGATGATGGGGGGAACCCTGGTTTTACCACCCACTTTTTTAGACTTTGCTTCCACAACTTGGTTAACATAGACAGTGACAGATTGGGAGCTGAAAAAAAGGTCCGGGTTTGGCACAAGCGCCCCTAAGAGCATGTAAGAACCCTCCAGGCGCTCAAGGGCGATCCCGAAATTGCTGGGGAGAGTTGTTTTGAATTTACCTGCAGCGAAGCTGCAAAGGAATTTAATGATGATGCATTTCCCAGAACTACTCAACACCCATTCTCAGAAGTCCAAGTGTTGCACAACTGAGCGCTGTTCCATCCGGGGCTCAGTTAGAAGCTACGCCGCCCAGTTGCTTTCTCTTGCCATGGCACCCCACAAAAGAAGCATGCATTTCTCCCGGTCTTGCGGTTTGCAAGTGTGGCGCGGAGGGTTCCCATTCTTTCGAAAAGCTAGTCAATAACCCTGGTTTTTTGCGTTGTTTTTTTTTTATCTTTTCTTTCTCCCTTTTTTCCCCCCGGAACGAAGCAGCCCTGAAAATAATGCCGAAGTTGCCCTAGGTATGGGTGTTTCTCAACTTAATTTATAGTCACCCAAAATTGATGATTTCCGTTTGTCCCTTCAAAACCCACTTGTTTGCTGGACACATGGCGGTGCCTTTGCGCGGACTAACGGTCAGGCGGTCCTCGCTGGAACCAGCTGGGAGCTGATTGAGCCAGAGCCCAAGCAGCATCACATGAAGAGCGCGAAGAGCCACGCAGTGAGGTGATGAATAGCCCAAAATGCATGATTTCCCTGTAAGGAAGCCAGCAAGGGATGAGATTGTTTTCAGTTTCCTGGCACCATATTAGAACTCCATTCAAAGCTGGCTGAAAATCAGCCATGGTTCTTGATTTGCATGAATATGGAAGCCACGAGGGCATCGATAATATTTTAAAACGATATCACCAGCTCTTTGATCTCCCTGACACGCAGAAGGCAACTACAAGTTCATGGCAGTGCGGTCATTCCACCTGTAAGCTTTCAACAGGCAGGCTTGAGGAATAGATTGGCTTTACGGTGCACGCGAGCCGTCGTGCAACCTGCTCCAAGTCAAAGATGCACCAATGGCACCAGCCTTTTGCTAGAAATGATCCATTTTCGAGGCAAAAGGCTCACCATCCTTTGTCTACCAGGGCCTATGCCCGCAGTCTTTCCACTAGGTGGGCCCACGACAAGTTCCGCGAGATGGAGAACCAGGCACGAAGCGAGCGAACATGCGGCAACGTCTAGTCTCCAAGCAACCCTCGCTTTTTGGTTTCCATGGATTTCTCTCTTGATCCAATTCCCTTGGCAATTCGTGTCCCTGTTTGCTGCAAGCGGGGTGCGTTTGACTAGTGAGTGGTAACTGCCCCCATTCTTTCAAGGGATCCTTCTTGCCAGACAAGGACCTAAAGTCCAAGTGAGCTATAAGGCACCCGCGCAACTCACATTGGCTCCAATGGGCAGTTCACAAGTCAAAAGAGACACCCAAATAGGTGCACCCTGAAATTCAGGTTTTGCTTTGGGCACTGAGGCCTGGAAGCTGCGCATGGAGGGAGCGGCGAGGGCCGCCTTGCAGCAGCTTATGGCCCAAAACGCCCGGGGGCCGAGAGTGGGGGTGGGGCCAGGCGGGGCGGGGCACACACCGAATTCGTGTTTTGGACCATTTCTGGGGAGAATCAGACTGTCAAAGTCAGAAAACGGTTGATGGTTTCCCTTTAATCTGCGCCTTGGGGGGGGAAGCGGTAGGATTTTGATACTGGTAGAATAGCGGGGCCAGCAAAAAGCAATTTGTTTGACACTTTTGGGGTCCGATTGCAACGTTGATGGTATCTAGTTCTGACGCATTTGACAAGCACGTGTGAGGTCATTGCAATAAGGAGGTTGCAGTCCTGCCACATATGGACACACATTCATGTGTTTTAGATCATGTGACAACTGGTTGCCTCTTTCATATTTTTCTTTGGCAGTTGAAGTGCAGTTAACGTCCGATGCATATTATATGATATCATTCAGGATGGTGAATCCAATACTTTTTACTACATTTTTTTGTTTAAAGCATGGTCTTCACTAACTACCTTCGAAAGCTGCAGTACCGCTATTCCAACAGTCACGCATTTATTTGGGTCTTGTTCTATTGTGTACTTATGCGTTTGTGACCTGCTGCTGTTTGCACTGAACGTGGACAGACGCCAATCAATGCATAGGATAGATGGCACAACTCCCCCATGTTGGTTCAGTCTTCCCCTTTCCTCCCACCCAAAAATGGATTTGTGCCATTTACTTTGACCACATTTTTTTCCCGGCCTCGCAGAATTCTCGCAGCATCTTCGGCTCGCAGCGAGTGGGTTCCTTGGTTTCCTCGCACCGGGTGGCAGAGGATGCTTGGGATGCTCGGCAGGAATTTGTTCACCGCACCTCCTTTTTGGTTCTTCCTTTGCTGGAGGCCGAAATGGCCATGGGTCAAAATCCCGTACCCCCAGTGAACATCCCAATCCCCACTAAAATAAACTAAAATGGGTGGTGCACCTACCCCAAAACGGGATCCCATTGGTTTTGACCCACAGCCAAATGAAACGGGCCAAGGATGTCCTACCTGGAGCTGGGCTTGCGGGGCGGCACCTCTTTGCTGGCGCTGCCTGGCGCAGTGACGCTGGCGGGGGCCTTGAAGCTTGTGGACTTCCCAAAGGAGCGGTTTGCGATCCGTTGGCCGTTTCGCTCGAGGATCTGGAGTTACGAGGGAGTTGTTGAAAAGAGGCTGACAGAGGGGGTTTCTATGGGGTTCTACACTTGCGGGGGCCCTCATTCGCGACGCGCGAACCACTCGTTGCCCAGCCGAAAAAAAACGGATTGCTCTTGAATAGAAACACATCTATCAACATTCATTTTCTCAGGAAACCGAAACGGATTGGGAATGGGAGTTTCGCGGGCCCTCTACTACCCTCACCATTTCTTTTCAGAGAAGAGACCTCAACTGTCAACCCAAAGTTTTTTTACACATGTTGAACAAGCCCCTTTCTTCTTCATTGAACACCCCCTTTTGGTTGAAAATGTTGGCCTCTTCTAACCGCTTCTCCCTAATAAAAAACCGCCCCCCCCCCCTCCCAAACAAAAAACACCTGGAGGGAGTTTTCTTATTAGGGGTCGCCGGTTTGGGCCTAGATCGGGAGTAAAGGAATCGTACTCCCGGAGCGAACACACACACTCTGGAGGGGGGACCCCTAATAAGCATATATTGGGAGCTTGATGGAAAGCATGTGTAGTCTCAGGAGTGCAGTATTGGAGTACTATTGGCCAATTTAAATTTAGTATTGCCGATTTTTTGCCGCGGCTCGGGGGAGTTTTATTATTAGGGGTAGGTTGATTAATAGGAAGAAGTGAATACTAGTTCATTGGGCACTTTGTTTTGATTGATTCCCGCTTACCGGCTTCTGGGTTGTCAAGCCCGAGGGAAGGACACCGCTTTGGCAAAACTGGTCGACCAAAGCAAATGCCCAATTAATCCAGTATCAGCAGTGGTCGGCTTGTGAACGACAGAGAAGGAATCTCTAATGACAAAACCTGGTTTTCACCCAAACATTTTTTGTTGTGTGTTATGCAGCTGTTCGCCCACACCAAACGCACACCACACCATACGCACACC
The DNA here is from genome assembly GCA_963377175.1 of Effrenium voratum. Lineage (NCBI taxonomy): Eukaryota > Dinophyceae > Suessiales > Symbiodiniaceae > Effrenium > Effrenium voratum. Next base: position 1,302,649 of record CAUJNA010000191.1, on the reverse strand, counting down.
ACACGCACTCCACACCACGCCACACACACACACACACATGCGCCCGCGCACGCGGCCTCAGCGCGGCGCATGTTTGTGGAAACATGTTTTTAGGCTGCCATGATCTGTGAGTGGCCAAGGGAATGCCCGGTAAACTAACAAAGTAGTAACCTCACTCCTTGGAATCCTGGACTTGTTACTTTTGGGACAACCATTTTAAAGGCATACAGCAAGTCTGGACTTTGGTTGGCTAATTCACTCAGCAAGTGAGTCATAGAGATGGTCCAGTTTGTTTGCACCGAAATTGCAACCACAGCGCTGTAGCTGTGCCCAGGAGATGCACATCGATGTCAAGCTCCACGGCTGAATTTGAATTCGCGCACGGAATGCGCTCGTGCGCTCCTTCATCCGCAACTCCAAAGATTGACGCGCCATTCACCCGTCACTACCTTGACAAACCATCAACATCCCCTTGGGTTGGGCTATTTTCTGTCAAGAAGGCTTCAACTGTACATGAACCCAGGATACACCCGAATCCCACCCCGCCAATCCCCCCAAATCAACACTATACCCACGCTCAGCCATCCCTTACATCGCTAAGAGTCTCCTTCTTTCAGGTACTGTATTACACATTGGGCATGAGGGAAAGACCTGGTAATGGATTTGGGAGCACCTTAACCCCTGTGTTCTCCCTGGAGCAGACGGCGGGTTGGGATAGGGGCGGGAGGGTGCACGGTTCCATTACCGGACTCATCTCACCTTTGCAATTGCCGGTTTGGTTGTTCTTCATCGCTCCTTTCAACCAGCAAAATGGATGCAGCTTTCCGCTAAACGTCCAACTTGCTGGCTTTGAGAGGCTCATTTTGGGGATTGGGGAAAGAAGCTAGAGACCCCCAAGGAAACCACAAGGGACGGTCCACGGTGTCACTCGATCATTCCCTTTACCTCATGGCGACCGATCCGGGGGTAACACGAGCTTGCTATGATGTAGGCGCTCTTGGGGATCCTTACTCTCAGGTTTGGGAATAGAATCTTCAGATCGCATCAAGGCTTCGTTGGTGGAGTGATTTGTCTGGTTAATTCCGTTAACGAACGAGACCTTGCTAGATAGTTGCATGTAACCTCGCTTTCTTGTTTGGGCAACTTCTTGGGACTTGGTGTGTCTAACGCAAGGAAGTTTGGAGGATGGATGGATCCAACGCAAGGATCCATCCGTTTGAGGGCGATCTTTTTCGAGGATGGATGCCATCGGGATTCCGGCTTCCTCCTCTTTGGGCACCTGGATCTTGGCGGCCGTGGGCTTGGGCAAGATCCAGAGCTGAACTTCAGCGCCGTTGTTTTTTTTCTTCGGAAAAGCCTTTGGTTTTTCAGGGCTATGGGGTACAGCTTTACTGGCTTACATGATTGCCCTACGTTTTTTTTCGCTCCAAGGAGTGCTAGGGGTTTTGTGGGGTAGGGGACTGGGCGATGCTGCACTGGCTCCATGATCGCCCAGTTCGAACGATTTTGGCCCTTGTAGTACTTTGTACGGGACTAGGCGATGCTTTACTGGCTTACATGATTGCCCTATGATCGCGTAGCTCGGTTGAATCCCACAACCCATTTTCAACGATGTAGGCTCTAGACTACTTTGTTTGTTTTCTGCAGTCTTTGAGCAGATGTTTTGATCTGTAAAATTAGCCACCCAGCCGTGCGTTTTTGTGACCTCATTTCGTGGAGGGACCTTCTAGGGGACATGGGTTGCCTCTCAGCTTCTCGGGAAAATCCTTGGGCCTATAACGAAGTAGTACCCTTTTCGGACCTGTCAAATTCTTGACAGCTGGGAGAGTTTGATAGCGTTTGTGCAGTCGTGGGAGTGTATGAATATCTGCTTCATTCCCTTTCACTTCCTTCAGTCTCGCAAACACAACCATCAAGCGGTGCACATCCTGGGCTTTGTTATCGGGCAAGTCCTTCATTCGTTGGTGTCCTTCGCCGATAGCTGCCATGTCAGTGTCAACCGTGGGCTAAATCATCATGAATCGTAATCATGGATGACAGCAAATGGCACCCGTGTTCTTTGCAATATACATTGCGGATATCCAATCCGGTTGTCCTGGGCATGTGTTGTGTGGGGCTGAGAGGGTCAACACCAAACAGGGTTGCTCGGGCTTCAGCCTTGGGTAAGTTCCTCGCCCGTGAGGACCAAGGGCCATGGCTCCCCTGTGGAAAATTTCGACTGAGCTGAGGGTCATGGTCGCTGTGAACCACTTGTTCTTGCGCTCCTCGGCCCTGGATGCGCTCTATGCCGTCACCGCGGTCCCAGGCTTTGGCCTCGTCTTCTATGCGCATCGGCACATGGTGCCGCCGGAGCCCTGGGCCAATGAGGCGCAAGGAAGGGAGTGCCTGGGAAGGGTTTTGAAGTATGAAACTACTTGTCATTAGCTGGTTTTGTTGAGCGGGGGGTGTGTGGATGGTTTGAAGGGAAGCTTTTGTTGGTTTTGGTTCCGTCTGCTGTCTATTTGGACGTGTGGGAGGCATATATTTTGCAACCTGCATTTTTGTCTCCAAGGAACCCCCCCCTTCTTTAGAGCCCTTGCGATTGGGAGTCCACCTTCTTCAGGACCTAGGCCTAGGCCGCCTAGCAGTACATCCCAAGCTTTGAAGAAGCCAAGGGGCTTGCTAGACGAGGATGACCTACAGTCTAAAGGCCTCAACCGGGTGCGTTTGGAGGAGGTACCCCGCCCTTGATGTCGACCCCGAAATGATGAATCTGGTGGAAAGCAAAGGATGTTTCCCAAAGAGGTGAATATTCAAAGTATTCGATTGAAACTGGACACCCCCGATCAATCGACCACAGTTTTATTAACCCGCCTTGCCAACCCAGGGTGCTTAAGCCCTTCCTAAAATCTAGCCCCTCAGGTGCCGGTCTTTGTGCTCCCCTTGATGTTCATCGCCATTTGGCTGCTCCCATCGAAGAAAAAGCAGGGCTGAGCGCATCAGCTCGTCCGTTTGAGGGAGTCCCGACAGTCGCAGATAGTCGGCTTGCCGTTCGCTCAGAGTGAATCCGTCCAAGCGGGCCCAACCAAACGTGCATATTGGGTGGGCAGAGGTGTCAAACTCGTTTTCTTGGCAGCGAGCATTAAAGCATCAACATGGTGAGTATCTAAAGCTCGAACCATTTTTGGCGCTTCCGCGCTATTGGTGGGCCCCGCTTGGTAGCAGCCATAGCTGAGCCAAAGGCGCAAGCCTTGGAGGCGTTTCGGCGCAAAGGAGAAGCTGGAACGATTGAGGCATGTAGAGCGACGTACGCGGCGCCAGAAAGACGGTTGCCAGTGCGATGACGACGCAAAGTTTCGCCGGGCTTTTGGCTCCCGATGAAGCCTGGTGGATTGATAGCGGATGTTTTGTCCAAAACTGAAGGGCTCCCTGTGGGTTGCAACGCATCAGAATCAGCCAGTGATATCAATCCTGGGTTGAAACAAACAACATGACCAGTTTCACAGTCACCCACATGGCCCAATGGACCCTACTCGTAGCCATCAGTTGATTGGTCCTGGCTCGGCCTTCGAATTGCTCCAAGTTGAAGGGATGCCCGCCACCGGCGTTTGCCTCCAGGCCTCTGCGGAGACCCTTTCGGACGCCTGCGAGCACGCCTGGCAGGCGCGTCAGAAGAAAGACACAGCCCACACCTTCAACCTGGGGTAGAAGACTAGTAGGGGACAACCCTTACATAGCTTCGGGCGGTACATGGACCTGGCTAAAGTAGTGTCCGAACCATGAAAAGTGTACCCTTTCAGTCCCTCCATTAGATGGTTTTGAAATGTGGGTAACTTGGCCACTTCAGTACTCAGTACCAAGTTTTGATTCTGACTCGAGATGGACCGCATTCCAGATGTGCAACACGATGACAGTGGAACCCAGGATTGATTTGTAGATGCTGCTGCTTTATGGGTTCCATGTCAACCTGCTGGAGTGTACCAAGTTGCTTAGTGGCACCCTCTCAATCCCTTTTTGGTTGGTGGATCTCCCAAGAAAGGCGGGAAACCGGAATCCAATCCTTGATCATCTTCGTGACGAATGCGAATGCGTATGGCAGGTGTGTTGATGTATTGCTAAAAACTTATCCTGGATGCCATGGATACCTGTGCGTCCTGTGAGAGGCGAGTCTGGGCCTCGCCTTTGCATTGACAGGATCGCCTGGGCCCCTCCGAGCATGTGACTGAGCAGACCTCATTTGACGTAGAACGAGCTCCACCATACTGAAGAAAGGCGCTTGTCGCGGGTCAACTGTAGACAACTGCCAACATGAGAGAGCAAGTTCACTTTAGCACATACCTCTACCATAAACACCCCTGAGCTCCGGAGGTCTGGGGACACCCTGACAACCCAATTCAAGTGCCTTCAGCAAGGTCCAGGTTGATGAACCTCGTGCACCGCACTGGCAACATGATACATGGTTGGCCCCAGGCACCTCGCGCAGGATCTCACCAAGTTGCAGCATATTGTTTGGGCAAATTCAATCCAACTTGCCGTAAGAGGGGCTTTCCCTCGATGAAAGTCCCTGCGAGCTCTCGTTTCTGGTTGCGAACTAAGATTTGCCTCCATGTTCTCAGGAAACTGTCTGTCACTCGTTCTTTTCTGGGGTCGATGCGACCTGTTTAGTGCCAAGGCGCAGGAATGTGGCAGGTAGCAATGGCAGCATGCATCGCCAAGCCATGCTGATTTGGTTTGTCGCTGTTAGGTACTCGAATGGCCCGATTCGGCACGGCTGGTACTTGAGAGCATATTTCCGAACTTGCATTACATGCTGGCATGCAAACCTATCCTGGGCTTGCATCAGATGTGTCCGGACAAAACGACGACTTGTTTTGTCTTTTGGTGATGCTTTCGAAAGGGGGAGATGAAACTACCTGACGTCTGCATGACCCTTAAAAAATGGGGTCCTTACCCAAAAACATGGGGTCATGACCCCATTTTTTAAGGGTCATGCCGCGAAACCCCACACGGTTCCCATGGACGTGCCTTTTAGAGCGTGGCAGGCCGGAGTCCAGTGCGACGAGCTGGATGCAGCCCGCGAGGACTGAGCCGGCTTCCGAGCCAGTTGCCACTTTTGGCCTCCAAAAGAGGCAGTTTCAAGGGAAAATCCAGTGATCTTTGTCAAAGCTTGAACTTCCGCCAGTCCATTGAGGAAGTGAGTTGATTCGTTAGGAACCCGTATGCACCAAAGGACGCTCGTAACATCCGAAAGGAATCGCATTTTGTTCGAGCCCAACGGGTCACCCAAGAATTGCGCCCATCGCTCAGAAGCGACGAAATTTAACTTATCTCCACAGGAGATCGGGCGACGGCACTACCAGCAGGCAGCAGAAGAGGTGGGAGACCTCCGAAGGTGCAAGTTCAGTGGGTTTAGGTCAATGTTTCTCCCTTTGGTTTCCATCGAAATCCCTTTGGTGGACATCCCCTTTATCCCCTTTCGTGTGCTGAATACATGTCCCGGTACCGACTGTCTGAATATCCCAGGGCCACCAGGGCTTGACACGTGTTCACGGTTCCCCAGGGGTCTCTCACGCCGCTGGTGCCCAATTCTGGCCTTAAATGTGTTCCTTCATGGGTTGTTTGCTGCGCAAGAGCCTGGATTAGTGGCGGAACGACTGCGCTTTTTAATGGTTGCTCTATGGTTGCTCTATGGTTGTTCTATGGTTGCTCTGCGAGTTGCCTGTCTCGCAAAGCTTTCTACACGTTTCTGGCGATGTTTGAGAGCTGCACGGTTTTAGGCAACCTCCAGGACGCATTCTTTTGAGATGGCCAGCTTCTCAAATGATCCTTGCGGTGTTGGCCATGCGCGCCTTGTGGGAGCCCAAGCGGTTGATCAATAGGCGGGCTGCCCATAGAGAAGTCCTCACTTTTGGACATATTTGTGTTTAGCCACGAAGTTACTCCCGTATTATGCATGGAACCCCCAAAAGTAGTTCCCCCCGAATGAGAGATCTCCACAAAGTAGCAACTTCCAAGTTATTTGCGCAGTTTTCACCCGGGAGTCCGGGAGACCATGTTTCCAGGAAGGAGGTGGAACCATGTGAGCCATCCGAGTGGTTCCTGAAGGGGATCAGATCCGGTTTCCCACCGAACGCAGGCCTTGCTGGCCGCCTTTCAGCGTGGCACTCCCTTGGAGCTTTTCCAGCACGAAGCCCGGGCTGGAAGAGGGGTGCGAGACTGCCTCATGGCTACAAAAGAAGAAACAAAACAAGACAAAAAAGAAAACGAATCAAAAGATTGATGTTTCGTTCCTGGCCACCTATTTAGCACACAGTGTCTGGGTATCCGTGTTGGGTCCGTCTGGCTGAAAGTATTTAGATGGAGTCCACTGGTTTCAGTGCGATTCAAATCATTCGGGCTGTTTGTTGCCAAAATTTGGGAATGTAGCCAATGCCCCGTGGAACTTGTCTAGGTTGGATCCCGCAGAAGAGGGTAACTTCCCGCCATCATGAATCAGTGCGCGTGGGCTCGCCTGAGGCAAGCTTTGCAGCGGGCAGAGCAGGCGGGCGTAGGGAAGCATCAAGAGTCACCCTGTCCTGCGGGCTGTGAGGCGGTGGTTTGTCTCAGACTGCGCGGGCTCACAATGCGGCGGTTTCAAGTCTTGTTCTTTCGCTTTTAACTGAAGCTGAAACTGGGGGTACACTCAAACACCAGACATCCCATTTGCTAAGATCGGCTGCTGAGAGACCATTTGCAGAGAGTATTGGTGCTTTGTTCAGCAACTCTGGGGGAAACATGATGCTTCCTTGGCTTTCACAGACGTTGAAAGGCCCCCTCTACATTCCTTTTTTTTTGTAGGTTCCCCATTAAACATGAACAAGAACCACATAAAGGGTTCCATGTCCGTCTAATGTCTACCTGGGATTAGTAAAGGGGTTTCCTCCCCTCCCCGATTATAGGAGGAGGCACCCGTGTTTAGTATAGCTAGTTTCCTTTAAAGATTGGATTTTAGTTTCCATTTTATATAGTGTTGGTGGACTTAAGTGTCCATTTGCTCTAATATTGCTGAGTTGTCCTTTTGTGATGTAGATGAGCGGCCAGGCAGCAAGACGTTGTTGCACAGGGCCCCCTCAAATTTGGTTGCCTGAAGTACTACCCAGTTTGTGGATTTGATTGTTCGCAATTTTAAACAAGATATATGAGCTCACTTCCTGAGTTGGTGGACTTTAAACTTTTTGGAAAGACCAGTGTAGTGGTAAATAACAAGTTCAAACTTTTTTGGGCCATTATGTGAGAAAACATGAGTTTGGGGAAGCTGAACTTGTTTTTTGGGGAAGCAGGCCCAAATCTGACAACAAATGCCTGAAGCTTCACCAGCACCACCTGGGCTGTCTAATGCATTGTGCTGAGAAGTCACTGTTCAAGTTATATTGGTTTCAGCGGGGGTGACATGTTTTGTTAGCGTGGTTTTTGATAGTGTTTTGCTTGGTTGCCGGGGGGCGGGGGGCTTGTCTTCATTCCCAGTCAATTTTCTCGGGCCACCCACTTGTCTTTGTCTCGGGGTCGATCTGTTAATCCTTGGCGGGCATCAGTATCGCTATCGGCTGTCACTAAGAAACAGGTCATTGGGCGAATGGGCGTTGCATGATCCGCTGATACAAGAATGATTTGTGTGCGCTGAGAACGGCTTCGACGGATGTTTCATGTCCACTGCCAGCTGGCGCCCCTGCAAGTTCAGAGTTGCGCGTCTTTGAAGGCTGTTCTTTCCGTCGGCGTATCGTATGTTTGCATGAAAGCGTCGGCGCCCCGAGCTTGATGCAACAATGGTTTGAACAGCGGCACGAGGTGTTGGGGCCATGAGATTGCAATTACAGCAGCGGCTGAGTGCGGACCGGCAATGCGAAAGGGCTACAGGGGGGGAGGATGTTTATGTTTGATGTAGCGCCGCGTTCGGTTCCGCGTGCTTGGGCGCAACAAATGCGCAGCCCTCGGGGGCATCCTCGCGATTGACAGCATGGAAAGGCCAACGTTTTGTTGCCACAAGGCAGCGCGACAGCTCGGAGAGGAAGCTTTTGTCTCGGCCCGGCTCGTTCATTTCTCGGAACCACCGGTTGGTTTGTGAGCGCACGGCCAACCAGCTGACTTGCTTGGTCTCTGCGCGTTTGTTGGCTGAAGAAAAGCTGCTCCGCAGCTCTTTACTCGCGTCTAAGTTGTATGCTGCCGCAGGTGTAGGACAATATGATTGACAAGTCCATGGGGGCATCTTCTGCCCGAGAAGTTACCAGGTTTGCGCGAGCTCAGACTTGGGGGCTGGTGGCTGACCATGATGCTGGTCCCTTGCAGGTCCGCTTGCTCTTGCTCTTGCGCTTTTTCAGACTTACCCTTTGGCACGTGGCCAAAAGGATGGACAAGTGTTTCCGGGCAAATGAAGCGGTGCTTGTTGCCACAGTCCATGCCCGGTGTGGGTTTGGGGAGTTTGAGACGAGCGTTCCGACTCCGAGCAGCCGACGCAACAGATGCTGCCGCCAGCTTGCCCAGCATCTGGCAATGGCAAGTAGTCTCCCACGCACGCAGAGCTTTGCAAGGCGCACGGTGATATGATGAGTCTCCTGGGGCCTCGGCTTCCATGAGCAAGACTGTGAAACTGGTCGTTAAACCATTGAAACCATTGCGCTCGGCGTTGCAGGTGAAGATGTCCACTGTTCCACAGCCTTTTTTTGACATTTAGGTGCTCATGAGCTTCTACAAAGGCTCGACAACATTGTGTCATTCGTGTGCTTGGTTGTTTACACACGCTACATCCATTGCGAGCATGCGAGTTTGAATTGCACAAGCCAGCCCCCCGCAGAGTCAATTGGCGCCCGGCAATGACTGGCACGGCTGGGTGGGTTCCCCTTTTTGGCAGACTAGCCGCGGCGGAAGGCAGTAAGCAGTCAGTATATAGTGGCTGTCACGCGTGCTTCGGGATAGGCGGCGTTTAGGTTCGTTTGTTGCGCGTGGACTGACTGAAAGTTTTCTGCAGGCTGGTGTTGCCACGGGCCTGCTGAAGCATGCCAACAGCCGGCTGGAGGTGGGGATGGAAGCACATTATATAGATTTATACAGCACGTAGAGTACATAGACCCGCGCCACAGGCCAACGCATCCCCAATCCCAAAGTCATAGATGAAACGGGGACCCTACGTGTTTTTGTTTGTCCAGGGTGGACTCGCTGACAATTTCGCAGGTTTGCCGCTGTTTTGCGAACAGTTTTTGTGCTGACCAAACGTGTCATGGAAGTCCAAACGGTGTGCATGCAGTGTTACGGTGGCCTTGATGTGAACATGTTGAGGGGCCCTCCAAATCAAGCAATGGGTTGTGTGACTAGTTGATTGTCTCGCAAGGATTGGATCAACCCACTTCTCAGTGGACCCTGCGAAGGTTGTGGCTGACAATCATGAGTAGCAGCCTGGAAGTGGTGTTAAAAGCCTTGCAGGCCCAGCAAACCTGCAGCAACACCGAACTCGGCACGGTGTTGTTCAACCATTGAACGCGCTCCGAAGTCCGAGGTGGACATTCCTGAAATGTTATTTAGCTGGAACAGTGTCGTCCGACAGACGCTTACTTTTCTCAGTGCAATTCACCGCGCTTCAATATTCAGTTGTTTCGACATAATGTCACTGTGCCGTGTTGGCAGTATTTACGGTTGTGTTTTGTTAGTTTGTTCTAATATGGCAGCGCGCAACAGTGTTTGCAGCCTGTCTTTTGCAGTGGTCTAGAGGTGTATGATTTTGCGGGGCCCTGACCAGTGTCTCCCGTTATCCACGGACGGGAACTCTTTCGCAAAGGAAAGTCCGTCCAAACAGGGTTTTGCGCGGGAAAGTCCGTGAATTAGAAGTAAAATAAAGAAGAATACCACAAAGTTGAGACCCTTGACCCGCCAATCATTTCCCACCTCCTTCCTTCCTACACCAGCCTCTCCAACAACAAAATGGTGAGATATCATATATCAATAATGAATAACAAGATCTCATTTCTAATCACATATTAGGTCTGGAGATGGAAATGACAAGATTCCCCTTGTTGTTGGAGGGGAAAGGGATGATGAGTGAGAAAGGAATGGCCATCACAGTCCTATGCCATTCCTTTGTCCCATTCATCTCGCTCATTGCCTACGCAAGAAGGGAGTGATAGAGCTTGGACAAGGAACGGTACGGCCAATCTCTCATCAATTCCCAGTACCACTTGTGCATGTTGATCGGCAATGGGAAGTGATGGAGAGATGGAAAGACCTTGAACCGCTCGCAACAGAAAGAAGAAGGCCATTCAAGTTGAGACCCTTGACTCGCCAATTCTCTCCGTCAATGATGGAGAGAATGAGAGTGAGGGGAGTCGATTCTTGACCCATCTCCTTCCTCACCAGCCAAGAAGAGGGAAGTAGCTGGGAGAGAGGAAGAAGATGGACAATGACATTAACTCCAGAGAAAAGAACATGTATAGAGATCGAATGGTTTCCTTCTTCCCCATCCCCAGCTTATGAACTAGACCGCAAAGGATGGATGGCGATAGGAGGATAAAGAGAATGAAAGGAAAGGACAATGAATAATTATTTGTTGTATTATATACTGTTGGTATTATTTCTCACCCATTGTGTTGTTTATCCGGTCCTGCTACTGTTGTCAGATTTGAGGATGTAGGAAGGGGTTCTACCATCAATGTCATGTTTGAATCAAGCGTTTCATGGCTGGGAGATGATCATCTTCCGTCTCCTTCATCTCTCATCACTTTCCCTGAAGTAGACCAACATAGAAAAGGAGTCTCTTCCTTCCATCTCCCCGCTTTTGGTTTAACCAGGACTTGTTCTACTCCCTTTATGTTTGGCGCAATAGTTTCCCCTGGGCTCAGCTGGAAGCGCTGAGAAGTGGCTGGCAGGACTTGCAGTCTTGCGCGTCCGGAGCCCAAGGCCAAGGTGGATGAAAGGCTTCCAACTAGAAATCGAAGCATTAGGCAACAGGAACTGTGGCTTTATCACTGTGAGGTGCTTTTTGGGGGTTAGGGGGTGTCGAATACGCGTATTTGGGCGTATTTTAGAGTGCGTCGGGGATTTCGCTTTCTTCATTCGCTTTTTGTCGCTATATGCACCAGTGCCCATTGCTTGATTTAGATGGACCAGCTTCGCAAGGCTGTTGCGCACACCTCCGATTCTTCACGCTTTGGCCCAAGCCTTGATGTTTGCACAGAGCCGTGGCAGCCACAGTCGCAGCAGCGCATGCAAGTATGCAGAGCACAAATCAGAACTCGAAGATGCATCAAGGGACGATCGCTTGCTGCACCTGAACTGCGAGCCGCGCTTCGCGTGAGCCATGGGAGAGCTGCCTCCAAGCTGACAGATACGGCGGTTTTGGGTGTTGGCTTTTGGCGTGGCTTTTGGCGTGGAACCATCTCTTGAAACAGTTTTGTGTTTTTGTTGCTTCGGTTGCGTGGTTTATGTTGTAGGTGCCTTGGCGTAGCCGGTTTTGTGCTTGCGCTGCTTGTTGTACAGTGGCGGTGGGATTGATGGCGTCAGCTTCGCAGCACTCAATAGACCTGGGCCCCATGAAGACGAACCAGGCTTACCTCGGGCATGTGTTTGGTAAAGCTGAATTAGAGGGCAGGCCCTAAGGATGACAAGTTGTCGCGTGGCTGCTTGTCTGACAAAGGTTCAAACAAGTACGCGAAAGTTTGTACCGCAATTTTGAGGCGTGAAAGATCTGTCGCTATGAGCTGATGAGTTTGCTTGGGATTGATTTGGAGGACCGTCCCAGGAATCTCCCTATGAGTTAGTTCCCCACCAAAAGGGACATGAAATCTGGCGCAGCCGTGCAGAGGTCGACGCCCTCGGAGCCGCTTGACCACCAAACGGGGGGGGGGGGGGGTGAGGCGAAGGAGTGTTAGGTTTGTTTGGTTGCTCGCTGGGTTGCTGGTTCGTTTGTTTCCGTTTTTGTTTGGCGTGTGAAATGTTGTGTTGCTTTTGTTTGTTTGTTTGTTTTTGTGCTGTTTTGTGTGGTTTTGTTTGTGCTGTGTTGTTTGTTTGGGTGTTGTTTTGTGTGGTCTTGTGTATGCTGTTTTTTGTGTTGTTTGTTTGGGTGTTGGTATGCTTTGCTTTGCTTTGCTTCGCGTTGCTTTGCTTTGCTTTGCGTTGCTTCCTGTACTTAGTTTGTTTATGTTTCATTTGAATTCTCGAAGTGTTGGGTTTGTTTGTTGCGTCGTGATTGCTTTCCTTTTCGGACGGTGGCGGGCACTTGGTTTAGTTCAACCATCTTTGTCCGAGTTTTATTCCCAATTGCTGAGACCGAAGCATCAGAAAGCAACACACGCAGACAAACAACCCAACAAGCTATCCGGCACGCTGGGCGACAAATGTGTCTCCTCAAGGAAGGCGTACCAGACCAGCTGTTGCCGACCTTGTTTGGAAGGAGATCTGTCCCCAACTGTTTAGTGACGTGGGTTTGTCTGTGAAAAGTATCAACTCCTTCACCTGGTGTTTGTCAACTTCCACCACGCCGATGTATATTGACATTGGGAGAGAGTTCCATGCAGGTGCCTGCAGGAGATGTGGTTGAGCAATCGCTATACAACGATTGTTGCAGCTGAAAACTGACTAATATTGACAAACAAAGGCGCCTGGAGGACCAGTTGGGACCAGTGACCTTGCCATTGCCCCCCTTGCTGTGGCTTCTGCAATGTAAACAGTAGCCCGAGCTCCACCTGTTTACGCCTATTGCAGCAGGAGCTGACTTGTGAAAACTGGGCGATCCACAACATGTGGATGCCTGACTGGAAAGCTGATCCAATTCCTGGTGTCAATCCCCACCCCTGGCTGGAAGCTCAGCAGGCCCTTTCCATAGACCCATAGACTGGGGTTCCCTGACTGCATGATCTCGCCTTGATCCCTGCCTTAGGCGAGCACCTCTCATCGGCGCTGGCGAGCAGCCCGCTCTGCCCGAGCGAGCTTCGGCTTTTCTGGATTTAAGAAAGCGGGAACCGGCCATCTGAAGGAGCCCTAGTTTGAACACACGGTCAATGATGTTGACACCTGTTGAGACATTGCGCTGCCTGGTGCGGGGCAGGAGCTTTGCAAAAAACATGACAGTCAAGTCCGCCTTTTGGAGTTTTGGGGGCTATGGTTGCTATTTAGCACCCAGCATATGTCCAACCAAGGGCGCTTATCGTCCAAACTAGCCACAGCTGGAACGACCCAGGATTGGGCCAACGCACAACAATATATTAGGCTGGAACGACTTTCTTTTGGTTTCGAAGGGGTCAAGGCCTGGTTGTTTCAGAAAGTTTTCCCCAACCTGAAGGCACCCGTGCCGGTTTTCTTACATTTTGTGGTTTCTGCTTGGTTTGCACCGTGGCTGGTCACAACCTGGGCTTTGGATGGTCGCATGAGTCTTCAAAGCTCTCGTGCATGATTTGACGGGTTCCATAGTGGAGCGGGAGACATCATTGCCTCCGTGCGGGCAGGGTCAGTGGTTTGCATGCCGAGGAGAGGTCTCGGGTGTCTTGTACTCTTTGCTGCGCACGGAGATGGTAGCATCGCTGCAAGCGCCTTGGGCTGCATTTCTTGCACGCCTTGCTTGCATTTTGGGCGTCACATTGCCTTGAATTGTTATTTCCTCCAAAGAGACCAAGCCGCAGTCCTTGCTGCAGTTCTGGCTCGTTGGAAGAATTGTTGAAATTCCTCGTATCTTCCTGCCTGCAGATTAGCACGGAACGCAACATGCCATAATTAGAGGAAACTCTCTTTGGCAGACCCCGGGCTTGGGTTCATTCATGTCATTTGCAGGGATCCCGTGTGGGCAGTTTTATGTGCGATTTTCCTTAATAGTTTGAACTACGAACTGTTTGGAAAGACAGTTTCAGTAGCAAACAGCAAGTTCAGACTTATTCATTTTGGCCAAACCAATCAGCAAGTGAGTTCCCTAGAAACCGTCCCTAAGGCTGTTTCCGTGGTATTGCTATAGCAGGTTTTGATTGTGATGCAGTAGCGCGAGCAGCCCGAACTGGGCTGACTCATCCAAGCTGAGATTCGTTGTTTTCTCCAAACGTTGGAAACAGGGTTTCCCTTGAGACGACCCTTTCGTCTATTTTAGTGGGGATTGGGATGTTCACTGGGGGCCAACCGGGATTTTGACCCATGGCCAAATTTCCCTTGACGCGACCAAACGTGAAAACGGGGAACCGCCCGCACCCCCAAACGGCGCCCGACCGGACGGCCCAGGCGGCCTTGGGTGCCGAGGGCGCGGAGGCGAAGCTGCGCGCCGCCGGCTTTGCCACAGGCCTCAGGCGGAACGCTCCGGGCCGGGGGGGAGGCGGTGGCCTTTTTGTGTCGCGAAAAGGGCCCTTTGGGTGTTGGTTGTCCTGTCCTGTTGTTCTTGTCTTTTTTTGCTTTTTTCCCCCAACAGTTGAAAGCTTTGGGGTCTCAGCCCAGATAGGCTCCGGGGTGGTCCGGGGCGGCCGTGAGGTAAGGTTCCACGAGGGTTGCACCAGGGTTCTACCAGGGTTCTACCAGGGTTCTACCAGAGTTTCACAAGGTTCTACCAGGGCTGCCGGGTCGTGCGAGCATTAAACAGAGCACCGCCTGCTGTTGGGGATATCACCTGAGCTTGTTTTCTTTTATGCGTGGGGTTGAGGGTCTCTTTAGGTGTCGGGTGGTTGGGTAGTTTTGGTGGTTTGGATTCGGGTTTCTTGGATAGTGGTCGGGCGGTTGGGTGTCCCTGAAAGGGGGGCTGCCACTAGACGGGGTGGTAAGTTTTCAGCAAAGTGCGCGTTTTCTTCCCTTAAGAGGGTTGCTCCGCTTGCTTGCCCCCCTGCATGCTGCCCCGTGGGCATTTTTCACACACCGCACCAACCTCTGTCAGATAGGGTTTTGCTTTCCATGCTTTCCTGAAGCACCGTCCGTGTTCCCTGCTTGCGCATAAATATGACTTGTGCTGCTTGGCGGCTCTTTTGAACATGCTGTGAGCCTGAGGGCCATCATTAGGCAGAGTTGGGGCGAACTTGGTTTTCTCAGAACAATGAGACTTGATAATTTACGGTTGTTTGCGCAGGGTACTTGGAAAGCAGGTTATGTGTGAGTATGTCCTTTCAGTGACCAAAATAGGCGGGGGCGGCTGCGTTTGGTCAAGCAGAAGTTTCACGCAGTTGTACACATACAGAAAAGAGGTCAATGCCTTTGTTTGCAAGGGCAAGGCATGCTTGTGATGTTTTGTGTGATGTTTGCCCCAGTGTCAGCAGGCCCCCTGTCTGTTTCACGCAGCACGACTGACACAGGGCACCTCCGTGTTCTCTTCTTTTGCCGTGTCTATGTCTTTCTTGTTTATGATATGTCTCTTTATTTGTTGTTGTTCTTTTTTCTGTCAGAATTTATTTGTGTTTTTCCTCCTTCTCTCTCTCTCTCTTTTTCTTCATTTGTTTTTGTTACCTTCTCGTTGTCTTTCTCTTTCTCTTTGTCATTCCCTATCTCTGTTTCTTCTTTCTTTCCTGCCTGCCTGTCTGTCGGGACAATGCTTCGCGTTGATCTCATCTTTCGCGTCCGCCTTATCTGTGTCTTTCTCTTTTCCTTTTTCCCCATCCATCGTTCATCCGTCTATCTATGTAGCTATTTGTCTACTTATTCATCTTGCTACGTATCCTTGTTTACCGATCTATTTTGCCATCTGCTTGGCTATCTGCCTATCTATCTGTTTCTCTACCCAGTCGCATGTTTATCCATCCATCCATCCATCCATCCATCCATCCATCCATCCATCCATCCATCCATCCATCGATCCATCCATCCATCCATCCATCCATGCATCTATCTTTTGAATGTATGTGTTTAATCTTCCCTATTTGTCCAGCTGTCTATCTATCTGTCTCTCTATCTATCCGTCCGTCCGTCCGTCCGTCCGTCTGTCTGTCTGTCTGTCTGTCTGTCTGTCTGTCTGTCTGTCTGTCTGCCAACCTATCTTTCTTGCTAGCAAGTTAGCTATCTATCTGTCAATGTAGCGCGCTATCGCTCTGCATGCATTTCCCTGCGCCTGCCACGAAATCCGTACCTGACCTTGCCATAGTGCTGCGCCTGCCACGAAATCCGTGCCTGACTGTGCTGCCTGACCTTGCGAAAGTGCGGTGCCTGCCACGCAATGAATACCTGACCTTGTGAGAGCGCCGAAAGGGCTGCGCCTGTCACGTGACAGCCCGCGCATCCATGCCAATTAAATTTGCGATACGTCCGCCACAGCATTGCCAGTTTCTGCGCCTGTCACGCAATTTGTGCCCTGAGTCTGCAAAAAGTGCCGCATCTGCCACGAATTCTACACTTCACGCAATCCGTACCTCATGTTGCCGAGCTGCTGCCCCTGTCGGTCCGGGCCCCAGACCGTTTCAATTTCTTTCCGAGCCCGTTTCGACGGGCGTTGCGACCGAGATTGCTATCAGCCAGCCAGAGACGCCAAATCCTGCCGAGAGTCGTTGTTGCTTCGCGATCTCGGGCCACACGGCTCTTGCTCTTTTCTTTGCGCACAGAAGACCCTTCCAAACTTACTCTTGGACGACGACCAACAGTTATGGTGAATCTTGGAGAAACAACGCGGGCTCATCATTTTGGTTCACCCACATCAGGTGGACACCTGAATCCTATGCCACTTTGAGTAGCCACATGTTTTGACCGTGGAAAGAAGGATGTGCCCTGACAGGCTTGTGACAAGACTGACAGCCTCACGGTTCCCCATCATGACGGAGCCCTGCCTGCCTTTGCGCGGGCCAACACCGTCATCAATCGTTGGAAGTGCTACAGCCAGGGCTGGCCTTTTGCATTCCTTGTAATTAATAAAGGGTCTTCCACTCGATGACGATGACAACCCTCCCCTTCCACAAACATGAGACCCACCAGGAGGCCCTTCAAAAGGAACATGGTCATCCGAGGGGCGCCAATCAGATTCAGAAAAGTGGACAGGTGTACAAGTCAGGGGCACTGCCGCGATGGCCCAAACGTGGGGCTTTCGGCACTGCTCAAGTAATTATGATGTCATTCGGAAAGGGTAGTTGGGGGGTAGGTTTGCGGGTTGGTTGGTCGGTTGTGCCAAGCAAGCCTCTCTGAATCTCGTTTAGGCGGCATTTAACTTCTAGGCAGCCTGAGTTTGGTGATATAGACTTGAGAGCCCCTAACCACGGATTAGTGGGTTTTGTCGCCATCGCCCACTGCAAACTCTTCACCAAACGGGCCCCAGCAAAGGCAATTGTTCTTAAATAAACCGTACTGAATCCAAATTGTGAAACATTTTGCGGAACCTGTTCGGAGAACCTTATTTCTCGCTCGGGCTCGCGGAAGGGGCGCGTGCGTGCCGCCTCCCGCCTCCCGCCCTGTCTGTCTCACTAGTAAACCTGGCCAAACAAGCACATCTTCATGTGTTTGCTCAGTAAAATGAACTCACACATGTTGACTGTTCCTTACTTGGGGTTTCCTTTTCTCCAGTTTCTGAAATCAGGCAAGCAGCTTGCCCGGATCTGCCTTACCTCGCTGACTACACTCCTTGGGCATGCGACTGAGGAGCGCGACGTCATAAAGTTCATGTGCAAGGAGCTGTGGCCGAGCCTTTTCCACCGGCAGGCGAGCCGCTTGCAGGTGGACAAGCAAGGACGCTGCTAGGCTCGAAAGCAAAAATTCAGGCATCCTGATTTTGAGACAACCACAACACATAACAAACCAAAGGAGAACAGCAAATCTTCCCGCACGGGAAGCGGCGGAATCTGGTCTGCTGCCTGCAACCTACTGCTTGAGCATTTTCTTCCAGAACAGAAAAGTCATGGGGCAAGAGTCTACGCAAATTTAAGGGAGCCACTACCTGGGGATGGAAAGCCTAGCGGTTCCATGAAAGTTCCGGATTTGAGATTCACTACGCTGGGTGGCATTCATTTCTCTAGTTGCAGGTAAGTCATGCGGATCCATTTGGCTTTTGTAGCGCGTTGGTGCTATCCAGACTGTGGGCTTTCCAGGCAGGCTGAATGATTTGTGGTCATGCATTTGCAGTAGTGCTGCTCCCCCAAAAAATCATTGCTGCCATTTGGCAGTGTTGGCCTGTCTAAAGGTTTGGGGCTGCTTTTGGGGGCAAGGTTATTAGTTATGTGAGTTTTGTGGCCATTCAGATCAGCATTTTCCCAACATAGCTGATAGCTACGGAGGTTCTAACATCTTCGAACTTCAAGAAGGGAAGGGAGAAACAAAGAGTTGTGGCAGAGTACAGGGCCAAGGCTTGATGTCTTTGCGCTGTACTGCCGGGTGTGCCTGGGAGTTCTTGCAGGTTGTGGCAAGATGCTGCAGCTGCCGGTTGCTCAAGGTGTTGTTGGCAGGGCGCTCTAGGACGATGTTGCAGGCTGAATAAGATGCGCACAAAGCTGCTTTCTCTGCGGCTTCTACTTACATTTCTATCGGCTGTCAATCACCTTCTTTTCGGTTGCCATCGTAAAAAGGCAGCGCTGGAACTTCAGGCATACGGTATCCATTTCCAAGTTGGATTGGGCTTATCTAAAGGAGTTTGCGCAATTTGCCTAGGCTTCATCATCTACGATAACTCCTTCCGCTGGCTCGAGAACTTGCCTTCCGACAGCCAGGCCAACGTGGGATCGATCGGGCTGGCTGCTCGCGGCGAGATCATGAGATCTCGGCAAATCGCATCCTCACAAATTTGGGGCGTTGCGATCCCAGCCATGGGCCTTTTGTTTGGGCCGCATATGTTCAGTTCGTGGATTGCTACGAGCAAGGTGACAGGATATGCCGCGGTTTTTTGTGGGTGTGTGGAACTGTGGTGTCTTGTTTGACGTGTAGGGGTCCCCCCTGCCAAACGGTCTGCGCAGTCAGGGGGGAGGCAAAGCTAACAGAGCTTCCAGATGTTGCCTCAACAATGCCCACTAAAGATGGTCGCAGCTTGATGTTTCGAGCAAGGACAAAATCTGAAATTCTTAGATCTGAAGTCTGGTAGGCTTAGAAGGGCGGGAGGTCTTAGTTCAAGCCTCAGGCAACGGAGAATGAACGAAAAGCTTCTGAACCATATTGCCAAATTGGATTTTCTTTCTAGTTGCCCTCTCCTTTTTGATTCTGGCAGGTTCAAGCCATGGTTCAACCCATGGGTTGTTGTTTCCAGGCCTTTGCACTGGACCTCTGCTCCAGGATGCCATGCTGATGGCAGAAGTGCAGCAGCTGGCGCAGCTGCATTTAGCCTTGCCATCGGGCCTGCTGGAAGGCCGACAAATGGGTTCCCCCCGAGTCGGCGCGAGCTGAGTCGTTCCCAACTTGGATTTGGCTTGGGGCTTTCAACCTGTTCCTGGTGCGGGAAGCGGCGAAGGTCCGAAGGGCCCGGAACACCGCAAGCCTTGAGCTCCGTGCCATCAAGCCGGGTCTTTCGGTTCTGGAGGGTTTTTTGAGGGCCATGAATGGCCTCGCCAGAAAGCCAAGCCCGTTGCAAGCAACCCACGCAATCTCTGCTTTGCTGAACGAAAGGCGGTTTTTGCATGCTGGAGGCATTCTGCGATGCTCCGTCATTGAACTTTCTTGTGATATTGCTGGCAAACGCATTCTGCTGGTAATGGCAATTTAGACCTACATGTTTTGCTTGATGTGTTGCAACCATCATGGACCCCCCCATGAATGAGTTCCACACTAATTAAACATATTAAACAGGAGGTTCCGACTCCAAATCCATTGACATGTTTCGCGCCAGCCTTCACTTCGAGTCATGCAGGTCGTCAGTCTGGCGAGCGCGATGGCATATCTGCCTGAACACATGGCCAGACTTGAGGCGAACCAAACGAAATGCCGACATTCTTCTTTGTCGATGGCTGAAATTGGCACAAAAGTATGCTATAACCCAGTTTTAGGACTCACTTCAAGTCCCTATCTTGCACCAAACAAGCAATCTCCACTCAAGCCGTTCGGTGCACAACAACAACCCAGCTTGCGCCCTTGTTTCTTTCTTTCGGACGGAGGGTCCCTGCAAAGTCAACTGCCAAACACAGGCCAATCTCTGTTTGTTTCCACAAATTAACCCTTCGGTTGGAAATCCGCTTGGCTTTTGGTTGGTGGGAAAATCCGCTTGGCTTTTGGTTGCAGAATCGGCTTAGTTTTCCTCTAGTCTCCCAGGGGCGCTCTTCGGCCTGGGCCTGGAGCGGGAGGTGTCGGCGGAGGCGCAGTTGCCGCAGGTGACCTTCACCGTCTCCGCCGCTCCGCTCAACGACTCAGCGGTTTCCCAAGTTCGATGTGGGGACCCTTTGGTGATGGGGTCATAACCTGTGCCTCCATTTTGGGGCGGATGAACACCCATGTACCACCTATTTTGATGTTCACCAGGATTACAAGGTTTTGAGCCACAGCCATCACAATTTAGGTATACTCGGGCGGAGGTTCATGCCCACCAGCGACTTTGCAGGTGGATCCCCTTCGAAATGAGTACCCCGGAACAACATTCCCCTGTTTCTAGGCCACTGTTCCATGGGACAGGTGTTGCTTTTGGTTTCAAGCATCACCATTCGGTTGACTTTTCTGAAGTTGCCAAGGGTGATGTGATCAAACGGCCACATATAGGGAACCCAGTCCCGCCCGGTGGTGACCCCGTTTTCTTTTTTTGGGAGACGGGTGACGGGTGTCTCTTTAAAATGAACTACCAAACAGATTGATGTTACAATCAGGTGCAGTTTTTCGGTCTGCCTGGCCACCCGCACGTTGGTGGTTCAGTGGATCCCACTTTGACTCAATCTTCCTGGTGCCATGTACTGGCGACCCGAGCTGGGAGCTGGGAGTTGGCCCATGGCCATGTTCGGATGTCGGTCTTTCAATTTCCTTCCACACATGTCCGTTGAGAAGAGGTCAACCAGCACATAAGTGTTCCCTTGTGCAAAAGGGAGGCGGATAGGGATGGCTATGCGAGCCACGGGCTTAAGGTCACTTAGCTCAGCTGCGCCGCCACGTATGGCGTGGCTGGCCCCACCAAGTAGGCACCACATCTGAGTGACCGCCATGGCTGTGCACATCCCATTATCCGAGCCGGACATCCCTCTTCCGGAGGGCTGGACACAGATGAGTTTTGACCTTCGCCGCGCTCTTCAGCTGACTCAGCTTGGAGCGAATCATGGTGATCCTATTTGCCCGACATCTGTTATTGGACACAGCTTGGTCGAGATTTGGGATAGCTTCGTTGCGCCTTCCATGACTAGACCAAGTGCCGATGACCAGATACGATTGAACCTGGATGAAGCCTTGCGCACACCGGAAAACGTTTTTCCTGGGTTGTTTCGTGCTGTTCTCCCTGAATGGACGCTCCCACAGGTCGATTTCCGTATGAAGGTCAAGGCTACAGCCAGAGTTGGAAGCCACTCGTGGATAATTGGTGATATTCTTGCACTCGCCCTTGCCTTGTGTTTGAACGGTCGTGTCAACCCAATCCCTTGCCCCACTGTTGGAAGGCTTTGCCTTTTGCTGATCGGTAGGAACTTCAGTTTTCAGCACGTGTCCAGTGGAAGTGAAGCCGTTGCCGCAGTTCATCAGAGGCTTTGGGAGCTCGGCCTACGCACCGAGCATGCCATCCTTATCATTCAGGGATGCGAGCTTTGTGGCTCCACGCCAATCAGCTCCATTGGCATTGGCTCCCACTGTGTCAGTGTGTGGGATCCGCCTCGACCTGTTGAGTCAACCTGTGATGGATTCGGTAAATGCACCATTGTTGCATTGCTCCGTGTTTCCCCTATTGGGCCACTAGTTGAACATGAGGGGAACATTGGTGTCTGGTTTGATGACCTCTTCTGGTACCCCAAGATTCTGTGTCGCCATTGGTGCTGGATTGCATATGCATCAAGCGAGTCCTGCCAAATTTGGCATGCCGGACAGCCAAGCCACAGTGAGCACCTTGCTGAGGAAATCAGACACCTAGGATTCAGGCGTAGTCTTGAGTTTGCGTGTGACATTCAAGAGCAGCCAGGTCAGTGTGGGCCGTGCCTTCCCGTTGTTCTCGCAATTGCCCAAGGGAACCACCCCAGCATCAGTGAAGTCCGAGCCAGTGTTCAGCTTGCAACCTCCTTCTGTGCACAGTATGCCGCTGGCCATCCTCCTGAGCCCCAGCTAGGAGGTGGTCTCCCTGCAAAAGCCACGAAGGAGCTTCAGAGCATTCTCACCCTCAAGGGGGTCCCTGAACATGCAGTCAGTGACCGCATTCAAGGGTTGCTCCAGATTGCTTCCAACGCTCAAGTTGAAGCCGCTCTCAAGCAGACCACTGCCAAGCAAAGATGGTCACAGTTGTGTGAAGCCGCAGGTTCCACCTTCAGGCTAGTCACCAGTGATGAGATCAAAATGCAGAAGAGAGCGAAAAACGAGGCTCCAAAGCCCAACACTGCCATTGATCCGTTGCAGCACAATGACCCTTGGTTGCGCCCTCACCAGAACCACCAGCATGGAATTGACTCTTCAGGCCCCCAAGGCCTTGAAATTGACAATCTGCAGTGCCAAAGCGATGTCTTTGTAACCGAGCAGGGAACAAGGCTCGACTTCCTAACGCTGCCTCAGGTTGTATCAGATGCCACAGGAGTTTGCGTTGCCACGCTCAAGCAAGCTTCTCCCTTCATGCAAGGATCCAAGAACCTCTCGGCTTACCCGCTCGCCCTTTTTGTGCTTGAGGCAGAAGGTCAGGTTGTCACAGGTTTTCCCAAAGCCACGTGCAGCCTGCCCGCCAAGCTCAAAGATAGTGGTGGCAGCATCGTTTTGCTTGGAACATTAGTTCAAATAGGCGATGCCAAAGTTGTCAGGTTCACCTCTCCCAATGCTTGTCAGGTCATGCCACCAGCAAGTAGAGCCTTCCGGATTGTTGTGCATCGTGTGCATTACACCAGCCAAGAATGGAATGGCTTCACTGCCCATCCAGTGCGCTCAGCCATCGCCGGGATTCCCACCCTCTCCACCCAGCACAAAATGCTTCTTGATTACTGGGGGCACAGAACCACAAGCTCTCAGATAACTTTCAAGATTCGCGTAAATGACCAGGTAGGGGACCAGGTCCGGAAGGACTCGGGTTGCAATCTCATCTTTGTCGATGACATCCCAGATGAGAATAATCCCCGTCAGGGCTGGGTCGTAGTCTGGCTACCTGACCACTCGCATGATCAAGCCAAAGCCAAGGCTCAGATGCATCCGGTTCAGTGCGGCATCGTAGTCAAAAACCCAGGCAAAGCACAGATCTTCGGACTCAGAGTCCTCGCAAAGGACGCAGTCGAGCTACGCCTGCAGATCGTGCCTGAAGCCACCCAGGGCGACGGATACGTACCAATCGTAAGGCACTTCATTTTGCAACCCGTCCCTGCAGGTTGTGACCAGGACACGATTAGCCAGATCCTTGCTTCAGTCAAGTGGACTGCGCGGCCGCTCAAGCCTGTAGGTCGTCATGCATACCGAGTAGGAGCTGCGGAAGCACCAGCATGTGACCGCATTCAGCACATCACCGGAGACATTCTAATCCAGGAAGTGCCGAAGCCTGGCGAAAAGCGCAGGTTTGACACAGGAAGGCAACCGGTTGTCATCCAGACAGGACCAGGTGTTGCCCAGCCGAGCGCAAATCCATCGCAAGCTGCGGTGCCCCGCATTTGTGATGTCGAACAGAGGTTCACTGACAAGCTTGCCGTTGTCGAGCAAAGGTTTGAGGCCAAACTTGAGGCATTGACTGGGAAGGTCGCCGACTCAGCACAGAGTCACAAGCAGGACATTGATGCCCTGCGCCATGAAACCAGCCAGCACAGACAGGAGTTGATCAATATCAGCTCTGGCAATGCGGACATCAGCAAGCATCTCCTCAAGCTTACCAGTGCTTTTGAAGCCCAATCCAAGCAGCTCCAGGACCTCATCCAAGCCGGCTCTTCCGAGCAAGCGCACAAGGTTCGGGTTAAGTCGCAGTCCGAGACCTGACGGTGGCATCCTGGTCCGTACAGTGCCGGCGAATGTCGGGCCAGTAGTTTTCCACTAGCCGATGATTTTTGGTTTCTGATGTGTGTGACTCGATCCCTATGTCCGGGATTGGAGACTCCACCTTATTCCGGGGAATGGTGGATAGACCCTCAGTCAGGTAGTGACCTTTGGATCCAGTCATTTGTACTCATGCCAGACTCTCCTCAGCATTCCTTGCTACCGGAGGAGACTCAGTACCACATCAGTTTTGTAGACTCAGCTCAGAAATCCTGGGCCACACTAGCAGTACAATCACATGTGAGATCTCCTCTCAGTCATGATGAGGTATCCGCGTGGGATCAGCATTTTCACTCTGACCCCCCATTTCAGTTTTTTCGCTCCGGTAGCCTTGTTAAATCCGAGCACGTTCCCTGCGCCAAACATTGGATCGGCTCAGGACCGCATGGTCAACAAAGTGAGGCCAGACATCCTCTTTTTCCTCATGCCTTTGGGGAATGTGGGCCACATGGTCAACAAGCCTGTTGTGACAACGACCGGTCCCATTACTTGTCGCATCGAACAGTTTCCGTTGCTTGCCAGCAGAAAAACGCTTTTGATCGTGTGTTACAGCAGACACGCAACAAGAGGTTGCACAGTTTGCATGGTAATACGGAAAACAGTTTCATCCGAGTAGTCAACCCGACCTCGCTCCACGCCAACCTGAACGAGGTTCTTGCACTTGGCAAAGGTACCACCTGCCTTGCTGAAACCGCTCACACAGAAGGCAAGGCGAGGGCCATAGCCACTACGGCAAGAGCCGGTGGATTCCATAACGTTTTGGGCCCACCTGTCCCATTTGTTAAGGGGGAGCAGCGCAGTTCTCCGATGCATGCTGGGGTAGGAGTACTTTCAACTTGCCCGATTTGGACCACACCTGGCCAGCCGCCATGGGCAAACACATACCGCACCCTTGACGTGATGATACAGCCTTGTGACCTCATTCAGGTACGGGTTGTAACTTTCTATGGAGTCGCAGCTACTGCCCACAATCCCCATGCCCAGGAAACTACCTTGAAACTCCTTGAGAACCTCCTCGACAATTGGACCGCTCACCAAGGTCCTTTGGTGTTGGCAGGGGACTTCAACCTTGACCTCAGTAATGAGTCAATTGGCGAAAAGTTGTTTTCTGCGGGCTGGGTAGACTGTGCCCAACACTTCGCTGATAGAGAAGGTGGCACCGCTCCGAAAACATACAAAGGGGTAACTAGGATCGACCAGATTTGGGTGAACTCGGCTGCACTGGCCTTTTTAGCCCGAGTAGAGACTCGTCTAGATTCCCCCTTGTCCGGCCATGCTCCTGTTGAATGCCAGTTTGCATGGCCAGCAGTACCTTCACCGGCTCGGGTTTGGCCCATCGCTCCCAGCATTGTTCAATGGGACTCTAAGGTTGACGCCAACTACTCGTGGGACTTTCAAGGTCCGAATCACACTGAGGACCTTGGTAACCACAATCGTGTGGAGCAGCAGTTTGCCGCTTGGAGTGCAGCCGCAGAAAAATGGTTGTGCAATGCCTCTGGAGCCGCCCGCTCCACGCAACCCACTAAAGCCATTCACTGCGCAACTCGACCCAAACCGATCACACCCCTCACGCTCCCGCCTGAAAAACTTGGTGAAATTGATGCAGTCGTTTCTTTTGCATGGCACAAAAAGCTTGTTGCCCAGCACCGTAGGCTTCACGCTTGGGACAACCTCGCCACAGCCGCGGACCATAGAACCGATTTTTCTCTTGATGAGCGCCTCCAGCTAATCAAGCTTGTGAAACGCATTAAGCAATGGCCTGGTAAAGGCATTTCTTTCTCGCAGTGGATGTCCAGCAAGGACCCGTGTGTTGACTACCAGTCCCTCCTTCAAGGAGAGGTCAATCACTCCAACCGCACTTTTCTCAAGCAGCGCTTTCTGGAGTTCAGCGCCAAAGAAATTCAGGCTGAAACTGCCGCGCAAAAACGAGCCACGACCCAAAAGTTCAATCAAGATTGGAAAGAGGGCGGTAGCCTCTCGTTCAAGGCAGTTAGGCCGCCACAGGTTCCTCCCATCCTAGCCATCGGCACGCCTGATGGCTGGGTTGCGGAGCCCAATGCCTTGGCAGAGCTCCTCCTTGGACCATGGGAAGCCATCTGGAACAGGCACCAAAATATTCCGGGTGATACATGGAACACAGTGCTTGACCAGGTCCTGCCTCTTCTTAGCTCCTCCCCTTTTGAACCTCCACCAATCGGTTGGAAGGAATGGAGGAGAGCAGTTAGGAAACTCGGTAAATTCACAGCGCCCGGATTGTGTGGATGGCGGGGGCAAGAACTTTGCCACCTTCCTGAATCCGTTGTGACCCCTCTCCTTGACCTTTTCAATCACACTGAGCGTACTGGCCTTGGGATGCCGCAGCAACTCCTCCACGCCTCAGTTGCTATGATCGCAAAGTGCCTTAACCCAAGCTCGTCAAATGATTGTAGACCCATCACTGTACTGTCGTGCGTCTACAGATGCTGGATGTCCGCAAGAGCGTCTTCCATGCAATCTTGGCTTGCCAAAATCATGCCAGCAGAAATGAGAGGGTTTCTGGCAGGACGCCACCTTGATGACTTCCTTTACGGCCTTAGCCTAGACATAGAAGCAGCCCGCCAGGGACTCGCCGGTCCTCTCTTAGGAATGTCCTTGGACATTACCAAGGCCTTCAACTACATTCCAAGAGAGGCTGCGTTCGCTATCCTCGGGCGTCTTGGGCTAGCCGATTGGTTGATCTCAGCCTGGCGTAGCAATTTGTCTCGCCTTCATAGACGGGCTAAGGTTTCAGGCACGCTCAGCAGGGCTGTGCTATCGTGCACTGGCTTCCCAGAAGGATGCCCCATGTCTCCCATTGCGATGTTGGCAATTGGCACAGTCTGGCACAGGGTGACCAGCTTGCCTTCGCCGCTACTCAAAGTTGATAGTTTTGCTGATAACTTCAACCTCAGCTGTGATAGCATTGCAAATTTGCTTCCTGGCCTAGAACTTGGGACCAAACTCCTCACAGCGTTGGACTTGCATATCAACGCCGCCAAGTGTGCGATTTGGTCGACTGACCCGAGCATACGCTCAGAACTTGACAAGTTTGAGTTCTGCCTCGGTAAGCCGTCTCATGTTTACGATGTCCGGGAACTCGGGGGCCACTTCAGTTTCACAAGGGCAGTCCGGAACAAAACTGTCCAAAAACGGGTGAACGAAGCCACCGCCACACTAGGTAGAATTGCTAGGCTGCCTGCGCCGTTTGCTCGAAAAGTTGGACTCACCCGTCGTGCCGCCCTGCCCAAGGCAATTTGGGGTCTCCAGTTGACCAGACTAGGGAAAAAACGCATAGACAGCCTAACTGCAGCTGCCAAAACAGCTGTCGGCCTTGGCCATGCGGGTTCGTCCCCTTATGTTGCTCTAGCAGTAATTAATGAGGAGGACACTCACCCCGCCTTTGCCATTCACCGCCATAGGATTCACTCCTTCTGGAAATGGCTGCGCGGTCCAGAAAGCAGCAGGCATGACCTCAGCCAAATGTGGGCTGCGCAGCTTGTCCAACCTGGTGACGGGCCTATCAGCCTGCTAGGAGAGGCATTAGCCGCATGCGACCTTGATCTTGACCTTGATCTTAATCTTGTGACTCCGTTTGGACTGATTGAGCTAAGTACCAGCCCCTGGAGGACGGTCTACCGCTCACTCGTTTACGGATTTCATAGGGCCGAGGGTCTATACCTCTCGCACCGAAAAGTTTTAGGTCAAGTAGGAACAATTGATGCCCATCTTTTTAGAAAAGGACTTGCGAGCCTGACCGAGGAACACCAAGGTCTGGTTCGGGTAGCCGCTTCTGGCGCCAGATTCGAAAATGCCGAAATTGCCAGATATAATCCAAAATTCGATGAGAAATGCGCTCACTGCGGTTACCCGGACACGAGAGACCACCGCCTCACTGAGTGCCCAGCCACTGCAGAAGCAAGGGCAGATCATCTGCCCTTGCTCGCCAGATGGGACACAATATGTGAGCCGCTCAGGCTGCACCTGCTGCCTTCTCTTAGCCCCAAACTTGCCGAGTTTTGGACTACCATTCAGAATGTGCCAGGCCCTGACTTTGTCCCTAGACCACCTGGACCACGACTCACGTGGTTCACGGACGGCAGTGGGCAAAATCCCACCTCCAGGTTTTGTCTTGTCTCTTTCGCTGGGGTCTGCGTTGAAGAAGGTTCCTGCTTGCCCACTAGTAGCTTCCAGGGGATTTTGCCAGGTCCCCTCCAAAGTGTCGACAGAGGTGAACTTTATGCGATAATAGGAGTTTTGCAGCGCTGTCACTCCTGTGACATCTTCACTGACTCCAAGTACGCCGCTGAGTATTT
The DNA here is from genome assembly GCA_963377175.1 of Effrenium voratum. NCBI lineage: Eukaryota > Dinophyceae > Suessiales > Symbiodiniaceae > Effrenium > Effrenium voratum. Next base: position 1,274,384 of record CAUJNA010000191.1, on the reverse strand, counting down.
TCACTTGCTCCTCACGCAAGGATGGACTGATGACCTTGGCACTAGGCCCAACTCGGACTTACTTGCCCTTGCCCACAGAACGATAGGCTCCAGATCTGTCAACGAAGTAAATATCCAGTGGGTCAAAGCCCACAGGGATCTTGCCTCTGCCATCTCTGGATCAGACGCCTTTCGGATACGTGGCAATGCATTAGCTGACAGTGAGGCCAACGAAGCATATTACCTTTGGGACGAAGCCACCCGGCGACTCGCAATCCAGGGTGTCGCCGAGGAGTCCAGCAGACTCAAGGAGTGGAACGAGCTTGCTGACCTGCATGTCAAGGTTGCCAAAGTCTTTGCCCATAAAACTGACAGGCATAAGGCTCCCAATACGGTTGATAACCTCGCCGAGACTGTTGGGAACCCTGGCTCGGACGCTTTCATTGATTGCGGTAACCTTCACTCCACCAAATCTGTTTTCCCTGCCGACTTTGTTTGGAGTTTTTGCACCCTCCTTTCAAAATTGCAATGGAACGATAGGCCTGCCCAAACTGGGAGTGGTACTCCTCTGATTTTTATAGGTCTCCTCTTCTTTTTGCATTCCGGCAGATCCATGCCCACACGTGACCATAACACTTGGTTCTGGACTAATAATAACGATCAAAGCATTAGGCGTCAGGCCAATACACTACTCATAGTAGTAAGGCTCCTTAGCGAATCGCTTGGCAGGGAAGTCATCCCCGGGTTCCTTAGATTCTTCAAGAAAATTAAGCCCGTCGCCCCACTTGACGCTGAGATCAAGTGGGCGGTCGTGCCCTTTTACTTAGAGAAAACTTCGTGGGACCAAGCCATACTTCTTGCTAGAGAACTGCAGGAGAGACACCCCCACTGGACCACCTGCGGTTTCCCCAGTGGCCGGGTCAGCTCTTGCATGCCTTTCAGGCCGACTCAACTGCTTCAGGCATCGCCAAAGGCGAAGTTTGCCGAGGCCACTTGGAGCCCGATTGCCATTCCCCCGCGAAGCGGAAACAACGTGCTCTCCCTGCTGCGGGGCGGTGGGCGGTGAGGCTGTTTCCTTCTTTGGGGTGTTTTCCGTTTGGTTTGGCCCCCCTTTTCTCTGGGGTTGTTTGGGGTTTGTCGGGGTGGTTGCTTTTCCCCCCTTTCTTTTGCGCAAGGCCACCGCCTCGGGCGGGCAGACACGGTGTACATTTCCATTTATGTGCAGCGGCAACAAGCCCTGTACACTCAAGGACGCAGGGATGGCTATGCGGTCCTAGATCCCCACAGAAGCGGATGGCTTTCCCGACGCACAGTTGAACTCATTGACCTTGGGGCTTGGTCCTATGTGTTCATCCCGAACGATTTTAGGTCCTACTTACATACCCTGAACGTCAATAAGCCATCATTGTACGGCAAGGATGGCTGTCGGGATTTAGTGGAATACCCCACTTTACTTACCCAGGAAATTGTGCCGTTTACTTTCACAGCGCAGCATATCTCAAGTGTCGCGTGTGCGCGCTGAAGCGCATAGGTTTGCCTCTCGGCTGCGCTGACTTGCGCAAATGTGCTGTAGCTGATATTTCAAAGTTGGAGCGCTCTCCAAAATACTTGGTGCACATGAATGCCCATGTTATGCCCGAGCCGGAACAAGATGCCCAATGGCAAGAGTTGCTCGCTTCGGGGTCTCGCTGGGACGGCTGTTCACGTCACAGGGTGTTGCATATTTTGGAATCAGCATGTACTGACCAGAGTGACTGATCGATGTTCAGGAGTGTTTCTCTTCACGGATTTCCGGCCGCTCACTCACTTGCTTGGTCGATTTGTCGAAAGTCCAGACTGAGTACAGCCAAATCAAAATGCAAATTCAAAAGAGACAAGTGCGTGAGACCCCCTGTGAAGCCGAGCTTTTTGTTTCGAAGTTCGAACTCATGTTCCACAATACTGTCACAATACGGAACAGCTTCACGAATGGTTGGCTTCCTTTGAGCGTCCATTAGCCATTCAAAAAGGAGGTCCCAAGTGTTGGGGTATCACTTCCAAACCTTTATCGGCCATGGTCCTATGATCTAAATCGCATGCTGCTCCCGCATCCAAGGCTGCAAAGAGCCAGGCCTCGATGCCTTTGTGAGACCTCAGCGGTCCTGTTTCACTTAGACCGAACAAGAGTACAAGAGAACCCTGCAATTTCGCAAGCCCAAACAACCGAGATTTATCCAGTTCGGGTTTCCATGTTAATCTGCAGGGGAGTACGTTTGCATGACACCAATGTCAGCAAACAACCGCAGTCCGCATCGAGGAGATTCACGTGACGAGACTCAAGCGATGACGCGCGGGAGTGACCCTCAGAGCGCCATTGCAACGCGGCGGAAAACAAATGTGTGTGCCGCCGCAAAGGATCGTGTGAAGCAGCAGCTGCTAAGCATTTGGGTAAATGCATGAGTGCGGACACGCAAAGACTCGTACTGATGCATGCGCGGACAACGCACAGACACACACACATAATGCACTGCCCCTGAACCCAGCGTGACACAATAGCAGAACATCACAAACACGGCGCATTGCAACATGATCAACGCAACAAATCCTCCCAGGTTTCGATCCTACAATGAAGGCAGATGATAGCGAAACTCCCTGTTATGGGTGCATACATTCAATATTTGTGGGGTACTCGTGCCGTGCTGAAGTCCAGTGTGCTTTGTGACCAGCGCCTTCCCTTTCTAGGCGGAAAGCAGGTTTAGGTCCAAGAGGTAAAGTAGCCATTGGTAATCCACCTTTCTGGTTACTGAAAATATAGACCAGGTCCTAAGGCTATTTGTTTTCCATGTAATGGTCAGCTTCCATTTGGCCAAGTTTCACGAGCTCAGGCACCTGTTGTGAAAAGCATTGTTCGCAAAGGGACCTTCCGACACTGTAGGGTATAGCAACCCTCAAACAGGCTGAAGCCACCACAAGACAAGTGTGGCATCAGTTCAATTTCGCTGTAAGATCATCCCACAAGCAGAGTGTGAACCTCTTTCAAACTTTGCGGCAAATCCTGTCCAAAAGGGTGGAGCTCTTCGAAACCTGAATTGAAATCAACCCCCAAACCAGGTGCAAATCACTCCCAAACAAGGTGGATCCCATTCTGAAATCAACCCGGAAGTGGTCGCTCGTGGCAGTGCCTGTGCCTTTTCATGATAGCCCATGTTTCGGGGGCTTGCCGTAGGAGCCCGGAGGGGGGTGCAATTATTTTAACACCTACTCAGACGGGTGAGTTTCGTGTCCATCTCCCATCAACCAACCGAGGCGTCAGCAGCAGCAGCGTGCAGACGCAGAGCAAGCCTTGAAGGCAAGCGCGGGCGCACCAGGTGGTTGACTTGCAGCCCCTCACTAGGTGTATCCAATTGAGGGGGATGGATATGTGTCGCTTGTATTTCGCACTCAGATCAACGCACCTGACCCCGGTTCATTGTTAGTTTAGGGACTGTGTTCAAGAAAGCAACATGAACCACACCATCAAACGAGTTGAGCTAAGCCCATGTTGGTGCTCAAGCACTTGGCTTCAAGGTCTGGGTCTTTTCGAATGGCTTCGACATGGTCTGATTTGATGGAGCCACCGTGTTTTTGGCTCACTCCTGAACCTATCGTTTGGGCAAACCTATCGTCAGGGCAACGGCTTTGCTGGGTGTTGGTTTTGTCAGCTTTCCTTGCACCCATTGCGGGTGGAATTCGGATGCCGAACTGCGATGTTGATACAGCCTAAGAAGACACGTTTAGAGTCAAAGCAGCCCGATCACTTTGAGCAGAACTCAACCCTGTTAATGAAGCAGGCTTCTCTGCATTTTCTTCAGACAGCAAGAGCACATGTGTTCAGATTCCCGTAGCCGTGCATTGCTCGCCGCTGCTTCGCAGCATCCACTTTGAGCCAGCTTCACCAGCTTGACGGGATTCCCACGATTGTGGAGAGTTGCTTTCTGGCTTCACCTTCTGTAACACCCAAGTCCTCTTCAAAGTGACGAGGTGTGACAAAGTACTCATGGTTTGGATTGGAATCAGCCACTTTCACATCACCAGGGAGGTATTTTCTCAAAACCACCCTTAGGACCCATTTTGCTTGGGTCCTGCTCGCTCACACCTGGGCTCGTTCCGGAAGGAACGCGCGCAATCTGCCACAGCGGCAGCTCAGATCCTCCCCGCCGCTTGGATGGGCTCAAGCACGGGGTTGTCAGGGACCCCGTATCAGCGCTGGAGGAACCAGGGACCCCTTTTGGTTTGAAGGTTCAGCAGGGGAGTACCGTACCCTTCATGCAATTTGAGCCCACCAATCCTTTGTGGGTGCCTCAAAATGGAAAGCGGGCCTGGAACATGGGGGGTCTTGACAGCCGAAACAGTTGTATCCTCAACACAAGACACGGCCTTACGGTGGAAGGCTTCGTCTAGACTTCCAACGGTTTGTTTCGGGGAGGATCAGGGAGGCACTTGTAAGGGACATCCAAAACGATCACGGGGGATGCCATCTATTTTCTTCTGCAGGCAATCCTGCATGGTTTGGCTTGATTATGTACCCGTTTAAGCTTGATAGCGGATTCGCGGGAACAGCTTTGTCTTGGTCATGTTGTGGGAGCTGAAGGCTGTTTCTGCTGTCAGCACGACCAACTTCAGCATCACTGTCAATTTGTTCCCTCGGTTAAGCAATCGGCTGAGGTCACCCAGAACAGGGCCAATCACCTTGAAGCTTTACTTGGTCAACCAGTTGTTGGTGTTACCTTGGAAAAGCTGGAAAAGAGGTGTTCTCCAAAAGCACAAGGTCTGCATGACCTCTGCATATCAAGGCTAAACGCTCGAAGTTCCACCGGCTGCATTTTCTTGTCCAGAAAGGTTGCTGGGGTCAGACCCATTGGTTTGCCCTTTGGGCCTGTAGCCGCGCAGATCCAAGTCTTGGAGTTTGAGATTTCCCAGGTGTCCATGCACTTCCGCAGAGGTTTCCTCTCTTTACCAGCTAGTGAACGAGAAATGTGTGTGTGTGTGTTTTTCTCGCTACAGGCTTGTGCTTTCCATGGTGTTCTTTCCCTTTGTCCAAGCGCCGTGCAAAAATGTACTTCCACCCCACTTCGATTGGCCCCGCAGGCCATGGACATGGCGCTGGAGGCTGGGGCGTCACGAGAGGCCCTGGACAAGGCGCTGCAGAAGAAGGCGCCAGAAGCGACCTTCGTTGGCTTGCAGTGGGGATATGGCTGTGGGTCAAAACCAATAGGATCCCATTTTTGGGTAGGTGCACCACCAGTTTAGAACCTATTTTAGTGGGGATTGGGATGGTCACTGGGGGTACGGGATTTTGACCCATTGCCATATGGGATACTCTCTGAAGTCTCCGAAGCTGTTTCGTATTAATTATAGCGTAGGTTACACTCCAGCAGATTCGCGTTTTTGTTTTTGTACTCCAGAGTTGCCTGATTAACATGGAACCTCAAAACTAATCTTTGGAGGAATATCCTTTTCGGGACGGTATCCTTGAGTTCCATGTTAATTGCCAGAGGGATTTCACGGTGTGACTCCAAACAAAATGTGTTTCTTCTTGAAAGATGGGGGCTGCAACCCGACCAATCAGGGCCACTTCCGCTTTCCAAACAAGACGGTGTTCTTCCTGGCAATTTCAAGGCGTGCACCTACCCCGGATGGATTGCTAGCACATTCCATGTGCACAATACTGAATGGGCACCAGCGGGCCCACGGTCCGTCAAGGCTGGGCCAGAAGCATCCGCCCTCTTTTGGGGCTCATTGGGGGAGTCTATGAAAACTACCTTTCAACACTTAGTGTAAACTGTCAACTTTTGTCATAGTTTGAACGAAGGGTTAGGATACTAAACCCAAGGTCAACAAGTTGCAACCTCAAGCTTAGAGATGTTGGTTCAGCAAGTTTATCCGGGTTGTGTTTGACAGGCGAGGTTCCAAGCATGGTTTGTCCAAGTCCATTGGACAACATCAGGGACCCGGACTTGATATGCACTGAATCCAACATGCAGGGCGAGCCTTGGAACTGCTGATGTTTCACTACCCCCACCCCCACCCACCTGGCAAGAGGGGTACTATATACCTTACATAAAGCACATAAAGGCGTCCAACTGGCATGTTGCACGACTGGGATCAGGGCTCAAAGTCACTGCAACGTATGCTCAATGACCCAAGAACTGAATGGCTGAGAGTGGCATCGTGTCAAGATGAAGTGCAACCTTTTTGCTAGAATGGAAGGAGTTCCTTGTTATTCTGACCCATGAGATCCATAATGTGTGTTGCCCAGCTGTTCGGGGGGGGGAAACTACTTCGCCCATTGCCGTGCGACCCTTGCACTGCTTTGACCACTCTAAGACCACCTGCCCAGCACCATATATTCAACAGCTAAGACCACCTGGCCAGCATCACAGAAACATTGGCAGCACATGAATCCTTTTGAGTGGAACTTTACCAAGGGACTTTCCCGCTGTTGTCCCCGGGCGATTTGCACAAGCCGCTGAGCATCCGCCATGCTCGCTGCGCGGCTCCGGGGTTGCCAGCCCTGGGCAAATGCAGGCGCCTGGAGCGAGACGTGGCGAGACAACTCAAGCCACGTGTTTAGCTGCACCTTCCCCCTTCTCCGAAGGGGTCCTTCATGGTCCCTATCTTCAAAATCCCTCCCCTCCTCCGTATTTGCTTCCCCGCTTTCCTCACATGTGGCACATTGGCAGGGAAATCCTTTCAAGCGGAAATTTCTTCTTCAGGCTCGCCCACAGGTGCTGTGTCAGTGGGACGAACTGCAAATTGCCAGGGTCTTCCGAAGCAGCTGCTCCTCCTCAGCAGGTTCCTCTACAAATCATGTTTTGTTGAATTTCCATCAATTGAATTTCCATCAAGGATCAGGTAATTCTTAGTGGTTTGGATTGGTGGGGATTTGAACCTGAGGCTTGATGGGAACCCCCCCAAACCACCAAACCACCAATCCAAATCAGCCTTTCCGAGGGAAGCCGAAGGGACGGCTCAGTGCATCTTCGTCCTCCTTCGTGCCTATCGGAGGCCGCTGCTTCGCCTCGAAGGATTGGGCCTCGCAGCTGGGGGGCGAAAACATCTCTGTGGACCGGCGGTTTCTGAAGGGCGCCAGCAGCCGCACCCCGGCGATCCGCTTCCCCAGCTATAGCTCCACTTGGAATATGTGTTGCTCTTAGATGACCAAAAAATACCCGAGCCCTTTTGGCGAAATGTTTGCCAAGGGAATCCCTCCAAAGGGAAAAGCAGCTGGCTTCCCCTGGCAACGCCACAAGGATACCGACAAAGGAACCCTATCAACGTGTGCCTGCAATGGGTCAAACGGCCGTCGTGTGGTCAGGGCCCGTAGCAGCAAGCTTTTCCGGCCAGATATTGTCGTATAGTTGGATGTTCTTTTGGACCCACCTGAGAATTTGGTTGTCCAGGAATCTTTACAATCCTACAAGAGGGAAGAGCAGTAGGGGGTTGACCAAGATGTAAGCATCAATACTTCATATTTTGCAAATCGTGTTTTTTTGGCTGGTGCCGGTTGCCGAAGGAACACCAAGGAAAACCAAAAACCATTTGCAGAGGCTCCTAATTGTGTAAGAAACAGCTATGTGCCACTCATCCGCTAGCCCCCCAATCACAACCATGCACTCAATTCCCACATTTGGCCGAGGTGCAGTTTTGCTGCATGCGCTTTGGCTGGACGTTTGGGTAGACGGTGGCAGAGCTGCAGCAAGGATTATGTTTGCCCACTTCATCGATACGGGGAATTCTCTCGTCGTATCTTGTGAGTTGAGAATATTGCACGCAGGCTTGCTAGAATACGCTCTGAGAAAGGGGCCATCCAACAGGAAATCATCTTCCAGATGCCCTGCTAATGTGGGAGGAGAAGCGTAGTGGAGTCACCCTGCCAAAGTGGACCTGAAGCATGCGGTGTTCAGCGGCTTTCCAGTTCCGTCCTTGGATTTCAGTTGCCTGCCATCCCTGGCAAAGAAACTCCGAAGCCTTGGAGAGGCTTCCACTCTTTGTCCCCATGACTTCTCGAAAAAGGGCGAGCAGAAATGGTGTTCAAACTTGAATCATGCATCCAAGGATTGACTACCATTTGTTTTGGTTTCATCGAACTCGGACTTGCTAGAATTGGAGGGAACCCAGCGCAAATCAGACGGGTGTCTTGCTTGATTTGTGCATGGGCTGAAGTTCTTTGGGAGTCTCATTCTGGGAATTTAGGTTGCCACTTTCTGTGATACCAAGAGAATCCCCTTTAAGGTGATTTTCAAGCAGTTTGCATGGTTGGATGGGAATCAGCCACTTCGGCAGCCTTTGGTATGACGGAAAGGCGCAACCAAGCCTTTTAAAAGACCATGCGCGCTGAAGTTGAGTCAAGGTTTGCAGGAGCCGGCTAGCCTACTACATAGGATCACTGACTTTCTCGAAACCATGATGGCAACCCTCGTCCGATTGATGGGACTTTGGTTTTTGATGGATCACCCATCTACCCGTCTATGGCCCAGGTTGGGACGTTTTGGTCCCAGGTCCTATTCTTTGGGCACCAAACTGTCGGCACTTCGAGCAACTCACTCTGAAACCTGAGGACTACCGTGACGTGAAGTTTCTGAAGCGGATCTCCGCCGCGGGGATCGCCGGCACCCTGATGCGCCTTCGACGAACGTTGACTTGTGATTTGTATTGCGAGTGCCGGTTCTGGGGTAATTATCAGTCATGATTCATGTGAGAATCAAGCGTGTAACTAGGTATCTAGCAGTGTTTATTGCAATCCAGCAGGTTGACATGAAGCCCAATTGAGAAACTTCGGTAGATCTGATGGTGCGTTGGAATCCACGTTCAGGAGACATAGGGGTTCTGGGACGGTATGCGCCAAGGCTTTGATTTCTCTCTGGTTTTGCCCGTGTCCGGACCCAGAGACTCCACGGCCAAGAGAAGAAGCCACTCACCGATTCAACAGGGGACATGCCGTGGATATGCGCGCCAAATCGGATTCTAGGTTGCCACTTCCCGTGATACGCCTTGGAAGTGATGAATGTAAATCATAAGAGATGAGAATCCAACCAGTAGTTGGCATCACAAGGGCCATTGCCGCCACCATGATCCCGCAAGGCTCACCGTCAGCCGCCTAAGCTTGGCAAATCCTGGCAAAAAGGTGATGCACCGATTTCACAGACAAATGAATCAGGTTTTGCAACCAATTTTTTCCATCCCCATTGGTTGCAGCTCAGGAGTTCCTCGGCGCTCGCTTATGCCATCACCCTGGGCATGCCTACGGACGGTCTGCGACAACCCTGGGAAGGGGGTTTCGCTTTGAGCTTTCCTTTTAGGCCAATCACATTCGAAAACCTTACCAGGATACCAGGGTGAAGCGACAAGGCCCGGAAATGGAGCCATCCCGAATCCCCTCAGCTCGTCCCAGTTTGAGCATCCCACGCTCCACCACCCTGCGGTCTGCAGGAGCGATGCCTGATGTTTGCCTTTCAGACCGCTGGGGCTGCCCTTGCGCTCCACGCGTACCTCCGAACGTGGCGTGGCTCAATGAAGGCAATCTATGCAATTGTGCCGGGTCTCCCAAGGCCCAAGGTCCTGCAATCTCTCGTTTCTAGGCCCCCATGCTTTTCCTCGAAACATCCGGGGCCCGCCCCTGCTTCATCCTGAGGACCTCACCTGGAGAAGCCTCCCTTAGGCTTTCAGTGTAGATGGTAGACTGGGTGCTTGATGGATCCAACAGGCAAGCACAGCTCCTGGCTGCTTCTTCAGGCTAGTGTCCTTCAACATGTCGCCCCTCGAATGGAGCCATACCCCCCCAAGTCCTGCGACCCGAATCAGAGCCGAGGTATGTGGCGCGCCTGGTCCTCGACCCAAAGCGAAGTCAGCTGCTGCTCACCGGCTGCTCCATCTTCGGGGCCCCCCGTGCGGAGGACGCACCACGGACCCTTCACACCTGGGCCATGGCCTTGACCCAAATAGCCTCCAGGGACCTTGGGGGAATTCGAGGATGCCAAGCAAATCCGCGTGTTTCCTCCATGCGCCCGTGAAAGTGTGAAACGCCAGGACGACGTGATCTACTTGGACCACCTCAGGCTCTGCGATTTGCAGCACAACGGTTTCAGGATGAATAGCAACCTCAAAGATGGCAAACCGAGTTGACTTCCACACCCAGTACACATTAATTGGTACTCTGGCTCCCCCCCTGCCCCCCTTTGGCACAGGGCAATGTACTGCACACATGTCAAAAAAGATGGCACGGTTGAGCCAACACATTTGCTGCAGCAATTACCGCTTGATTCTTTTCAGCCCCAATTTGCGCACCACGATTCTGCTCAGCAGCTCGTTTTGCACCGGGTTTCACGCCCAGCCCACCTTCGGGATGCAGGCTTGACCTTAATTGGTTTGTTTATGAACCCCAAACTTGCTTTGGGGAAATAATTTGTTGGGGGATGCCGGCTTGCGGAGGGGTAGGCTCAGAGATGTATTGACGCTGGCAGTGACCGTATGCTACCATCAGGGTTTGTGGGCCTGCAGCAAAGGGGACCCTTCGGCGCATGCAAGCACTCCCTCCAAAGAAACATGGTACCCCGTTGTACCCGTTTGTTCGCGATAGCCCTGCCCTTGGCCAGCTGCTTGTGAGCTTTTTGGATATTTTTGGCCTTTGCGAAGCGCGTGAACTAGTCGAACATTTTGTGTTGGCCCTCCGAAAGGTAAAGGGGGTGAAACCGCAGGCCTTGTTGGGCTCATGCGAAACCTAAAACGGCCAAGTCTGCTTCCTCTAGGCCCGGCTTTGCCCTAGAGGGAGGCTACATCAAATTCCGCCGCGTGGCAAGAGCCCAGAGGGGTAGCTGGCTGCACAGAACGATTTCAGGGAGCAAGCTGATCACGAAAATAAGGGTTTATGGCACGCCTGTTTGGAAGACTTAGTTTTTTCCATAGCGGTGTTCTTTTGGTTCCTTTTTGTGAGCCACGGCTGTTACGGCCATTTTAGTGGCCGGCCTCAGTTTCAGCATGGACTGCAACAGGTTTGTGTGCATGTGTTTTCTTCGGGGTGGTGGTTGCATTCGCCTGTTGTGCCCGCTGACTCCGCATGCCTTCCCCCGCAATTATTTGCCTTCAAGATAGATTGTCGCAAAATGGAACGCCCTTTCTGGATGCTTGTGAAGGGAATCCAAGAGGGAAACCGCTTGCTGGAACTCCTGATTTTAGGCACCTTGTCCAGGTCGTTCAACAGCAATTCTCAATTTCCGTCCTTTGGATGCGGATTTGGTCCTCTTCGTGGTTCCTTTCGAGGGATGCTGCGCGCTCAAAGGGGCTGGTTGGACAGCAGTGGCAAAGGTTGGATCCGGGAAGACTTGGAGTGCGCCTGCGGTTCAGTTTCATGAGTACTTTTTGCTCAGGGCTTGACGCCTGAATTCGGCCAAGCATTAGAGAACCAGAAAAAGGGGAGCTTCGAGTTGGGTTGCGATCCCATGAGCACATTTTCCACCAGTGGGCTCTTCAGATCCGGGCTAAACCCGGCCACCTGTCAGCTGAGGTCTGGAGGGCAAGGCTTGGGACGCCTCCAAGTGGATCTGGTTCCGCATGCCGAGGGGCGGGGACGGCGAGGTCAACCCAGGGCAACAGGTGGGCCACAGGCCGGCTCGCATCAGGAGCCTCGTTGCCAGGGGACAAATGCAGAAAACAGGATCCCTAGAAATGGATAGTCCCTAACCACACAGGCGTGTTGTGGAAGTCCTATTAAAACACATCCCAATTCTATTAAACAGTTTCCTTGGAATGTTCTTAGTTTTGCATTGAATATGGAGGATATCCCTGCTTCTTTTGGTTTCAACCATGTTCCAATCAGCACCCGGTTGCCAGGCTCTCAGGCTTGCTTCCACTGAATGGTGATCGTTGTTGTCTAGATTTCAGGTTCCTTTTTGAGAACTGTAAACACATGGACCCCGTCTACCCCACGACAAGATGGATGATCACCTGGTGACCTGGTGAAGGGGATTTGATGAATTGGATCTTAACATCTTTCTAGGTTCTCAGATGTTCTCAGTACGTTTTGTTTGATGTCACTTAGCCCAACTGCTATGGGTTCTCGTTGGGTATGGTGTTGTATGTTTGGAAGGTTGCAACATAATTGAAACAGGGCCGAACCGGTCCAACAGCATGTTTCTGGCTGGTGCGAACGTTGGGGTGGTTACCCACCGTTGGGCGCAACCCGCAAAAGGACGGGGTTTTCTTGCGGCTTTCCCTTTAAACCAGCCCCAAAAAGGACACCCTCGAAGGAAGCATCCCAATCTGTGCTCCTGCAGGTCCTCGCCCAAGAGCCAAGAGTCAGCCCCGGAGCCGGTGGCATCAGGCGAGGGGGGGGGGCGGAGCCGATTTGGCACCTCCGCCCAAATCGAAACTGCAGACTTGAGAAGAACCTGGGCTCCTATTTGCATCCGAAAACCAACCGGCATCAACCGGCAGCCTCGGCCCGCGACGGTGATTGAACAATCGTTGAACTACGCATTCGTGGACATGCGTTTGGAACCATAGGTGTCGCGGTATTCTGAACTAAGCAGAGGTTTCTATGTCAAGGGTAGGGTAAATCGTCAATTCCTGGGATTTCTGGCGGCTCTCATGAGTCTCCAAAGCAGGGAACCCCATGGATTGCCTTTCTCCATTCGGACCCAACCACACGTCTCTCCCCTCCCAGGGGTCTGATCAGTTCATGGCTTTCTCGCGAGGCTCTTCCGGCCCGCGGCAATTCCATGGGGCCGGCCTTGGGGTGGCAACCGCAGGTGCGCGGGGTTGAGGGCTGCTTCTGGGATTCAGAGGGATGGCCCGGGTTCTATCACCAGGAAGCGTTTCCGTAAGGTGCCACCCAGCGGGCCCTTGGACGTGCAAATCGAGACGTCTGGGGAATTATTGGTGACTTTGTTTGCGATTTGGTCTTCGTTACCTTACGAACGGTCCGCCCATGCGTTTGCCATACGAATGGGGGGCTTGAGGGGGGGGGGGGGGTAGCAGTAATTTTGGGCCCCATTAGGAGTTCCTTTATCAACGCAACGGTTCCTCGATTCGGGTGGAGTCAGATGCTTCATGTGCGGCTGTTGCTTCATGCTGAGAGCCCAGACCAATTTCGCCAGCAGTGGTGCGGCCGAGTTTGGATCCATTTACGCATGCCAGACACCTGTCGAGTCCACAACCCCTTCACCTCTTGGTAGGCTGGCAGGCTAAACCTTGGATTGATTGAGAGGGCTTGGAGGAGAAATTCTTATTAATCCGCAAGTTCGATTAATCCGATTCCAGTGTTAGCATCGTGGGTCTTAACGCCGGATTTCCGTCAACTACCAGTCCTTGCGGCCTCGGCAGGAGACTCACCGGGGATTCTGAAAGATAAGTGTTGGCTACGTTGGGCTTGCAGATGCTTGAAGGAAACCAAAGAGCAACCTGTTTCCGAGGGTTCCCCAAAGCCCATGTACATCGGACAGATCAACCTAATGGCAGCACCCGTTGTGCCGGGCTTTGGCAGAACATGGCACCATGGCTGCACCTATTGGTTGTTCCAACGTGCCAAAGGCGCCTATGGGCCAAGTTCCTTATTTGTTTTCAAGCAGTCGGACCCTGACTTTCAATTTTGGATCAAACTCAGCCAAGGCCCCATGCATGCTCAAGCCAAACCGCCTGTGCTCAGTACCATTCGAGTCCCGAAAAAGCAGCTACAAAACAAACACTCCCGAGGGGCACTGTGCGGTTTTGCCACAAGGACCATGTTGCCCGTTCTCGCAAAGCGTTGCTACAGGACTTTGCGTCAACCTCCCCGTCTTCCCTGGGCGCAGGTGAGGCGAGCGCAAGGCCACGCGCGCCCCAGATGAGGCACGCGACAAGGAACCCGCACAGATGCGAACAGTGTGAGTCGATAGAATGTTACAAGTAAATATTTATATATTCTACACATGTTCACAACCTAACTCCAGCGCTATAAGTAATTGTAGCGATCATCAAGCAAAGCGAGCTGACCTTTGCTCAGGTGGGTGAATCTTGAGAAAACGGATTCAATGCGCTTTTGTGGATTCCAGCTGTTCTTCTCCCTGTTGGTTCTGGTTTATGGTTGGTTCATACTCCAGGGCTGGATCCACCAAAGTCGCATCCAAACGGCTTCCTAGAAACTAGGCGGATGAACACAGGATGTTATGGGTATGTCGGGACACCCAAGATGATGCATATATAGGCACCACATGCGTATGAAGCATCAGGCCATTTCTTGGAACCTTGGAACCTTTGTTTAGGGTTACCCGATGAGAATCGCGGAGCCAAAGAGCACGATTTGTTGATGGGTTTCATTAAGCCCCGGTTGAGGATTTGCTTGTTGGCAGCCCACATGCAGTCCACAAAACAGCACGTCAATGCAGTTGCTGTCCAGCGCGCCTACTGGGATCCCAGGCTTAATCAACCCCTGGTTGACCTATTGAGGGGTTGTCCCGTTTAAATCCAGTGTCGACGTTGAGCCTCATCTTGCCAAAGCTTAGGTGTCTAAGAAACACTCAAGACGAGCTATGTATTGTTCATGTTGCCGAACAGCAGAAGATGTCGAAGCAATGTCCGCCAAAGCGTCTCAAATCAACGAACACAAAGCACCCTGTTCACATTTGCGGTCCTACTGTCCTACTTGCATAACGTGACCCTACATGCCTTACATCGTCACAATAGTTTGAGTATGTGTTTTTTGGGGATTTCTACTAGGTCCCCCAATAGTCCCTTTTACCCGTTTTTTGCGGGAGGGTTCCCCTACTAAAATAGACTACAGAAAAAAGGGTACCCTTATTCTAACCTCTCTACTGGAGGACCTAGTCTGGGTCCTTGGAGTTCAGAAGTCCGATTTTTCCGGGTCCAGGCTGGAAAAGCCCGTGAAAGAAGCGGCTTCGGCCGCGCAGCGCCCGCAGAAAGTCTTTGAGGCCAGGATTGGTTTTGGCCACGGCTGTGGCCCAAGAGAAGGTACCCAGGCACACGGTACCCAAACATCTTGGAATATGGAAGGACACCTGCCTAACCCCACCTCTTTAATTTTGAGCCACAACCAAGGAAGTATTCCCCCGTTCCATGCAAATCTGTTAACTTGGACCCCGCCCCCCCTCCCCGGGGGTTCCTCTAATGATGGTTGGTTGGACTTCATTGGGTGAAAATAGATCGCACAATTCCCTCGGTTTGGCTGCGATCCCTTGAAGAATCCTCATCCGGCCTGAATTTGCCGCAAGCCCTAGCCAAAGGATTGACCGTTTGGGACCCTAACTTTAAAGTAGGCAAGCAACAAAACAAGCACAAATGAGCGATCGGCTTTTGGGCAAGTCAGATTCTTACTTACCTATGCCTCCAAATAGTGAAACGCTTTTTCCCAAACAAGGGAATTGGTTGCCTGCTCTGAGCACTGTCCTGAAAGCAGGGGTAGTTATCCACCAGTATGGGATTGAGGACACTGCAAAGGCCGGCAATACAAGGGTCAGTCAGGCTATGGGGATAAGTGCCATCCACCTTTACCCCGGTGCGACAAGAGACCCAAAGCATATCCCCCCAAGCAAACCAGAAGGCCCCTGGACTTCGGGTCCTCTTTTGGAATCCTGACTAAGCTCAAGAAGAAACAAACGCATGAAATACCAGTTTTCCAAAGTGAGTGGCTCCCTGCAGCCGAATGTTTTACCGATCTAGAAAGTTTAGAACGGGTTCCGTGAAGATTCCTTGGTCTCCTTAGTTCAGCTTATTGTATGTTGTCTTGGTTCATCCTTTGCGATGTGCTTAAACTGGACTTACCCG
Source organism: Effrenium voratum (assembly GCA_963377175.1). Lineage (NCBI taxonomy): Eukaryota > Dinophyceae > Suessiales > Symbiodiniaceae > Effrenium > Effrenium voratum. The sequence goes on along the minus strand of CAUJNA010000191.1, from coordinate 1,258,631 downwards.
TTTCCTAGACAACACAGTGCGATTATGACCATTAGCAAGTGCAGACCCATAAAGATCCTATTGGAGCCCTGCTTTTGGGTGAACCATCTAGCTTGCGGCTTGCGTGGCTGGGTTTTCAATCCACAGAGCAGGTTGCAAGTGGAGAGAGGTCGGCCCTTGAACACCGAGCAATACATATACCGACCAAACACGAGTCTGTTGGATGACCAGAGGCTTTGGAGCAAAGGGTCCCCAAGTAAGTTGCATTCACCCACGTGCCCCATGCACTGAAGGCTAAAGGCTGACTCCCGGTATCGTGTCGGTAATTTTGGAGCATGACACCTCTGAATCGTCCTTCCCGAAAGGGGCACTGAGCACGTTGCGCCGTAGGCCCTCAAACTTCAAGATGGCCTGCCGGCATCGGCTCAGGCCGATCGAGCTCATGTGAGTATTTCTGCCAGCGTCCGTTGTGGGGCTGGAATGGCCCTCGGTGTTCTGTTCTTCTAAAATTCTAGAATTCTACGCTAAGTGCTGAAGGCCCCGCATATTCATAATGATAGCCCCAACTGAAGCCAGAAGGGGGATATATATATATATATACAATGTTTTGTTGTACTTGGCTGCCCCACTCATTGTTCTGATGATCCCACAATTTTGCAGGTTTGTTCAAGTTTCTTGCCTCGCACAAGACTGCACGTCCCTGTTGCCGCCAGGAAGAGCAGAAGATCTTAGATTTCTTGAATGAGCCGGCAGCATACGGTCGCCTGGCAAACGACAGGCAGGTAAAACCGTGAGCAAGGCGAGGCAATGGTATGTCAAAGGCACCAGGCACCGGTCTCAACCTTACCTCTTAAAAGCACAACCTTTCAACTTTTTGGGGGTAACATGGGCTATATGGCTGTAAAAGATTAACTTCCCCAGGGCTTGGAGTTTTAAGGGGTAAGCAACTATCAAGCTGGTTTGGCATTCTTTGCCACTGCAATTTGGTGCAGATGCACATGCTCAAGTGAAGAATGTGTGTGTGTGTGTGTCTCTGTGTGTCTGTGTGTGTCTGTGTCTCTCTGTGTGTCTCTGTGTGTCTGTGTCTCTGTGTGTCTGTGTGTTTGTGTGTCTGTGTCTCTGTGTCTCTGTGTGTCTGTGTCTCTGTGTCTCTGTGTCTCTGTGTCTCTGTGTCTCTGTGTCTCTGTGTCTCTGTGTGTCTATGTGTCTGTGTGTCTCTGTGTCTTTGCGTCTCTGTGTCTCTGTGTCTCTGTGTCTCTGTGTCTCTGTGTCTCTGTGTCTCTGTGTCTCTGTGTGTCTGTGTCTCTGTGTCTCTGTGTCTCTGTGTCTCTGTGTCTCTGTGTCTCTGTGTCTCTGTGTCTCTGTGTTTGTGTCTGTGTCTGTGTTTTTTGTTCGTTTGTTGGGACGCTGAGTTTCTTGCGTCGTGCCCCATAACTACTGCATGCCCAGTCATAACCCTTTGGTTCATGACCTTTGCCGGTTGCTACATGGAATCCTGTTCATCTTGAACAGGGCTGGGAGGATTGGATTTGCTGCCTCGCTTTTGGCAACTTCCGACTCTTTATCTTTGGGCGGGCTTTTTGCAGGGCTGAAATGAGAGTCACTTGAACAAGGCTACGTCTTCGTCTCCGCGTGCCATCAACCATGTCACTTCCAACTGTCCACATGGCAGGCATAGGGCACAAGGCGTTCATGGCCACTGAAAGAAATAGGTGCGGCGATCCAGGCTTGCCAGAACCTTGAAGTGTTTGGACGAGGCCCTTAATCATTTGTTGGCATTGGTGAAGTGCAAAGGGTGGATTCCCTTTAACCAAGTCGCCGGTTCATTGTTGGATTCTGAGAACTGATAAACACTGGCAGCCCCAAGGCCCAACCGAAGGGGCGCTTTCTTGCCCATGCCTAGCCAAAAGCCTTGACGATGGGCTCAGGTACACCGATGTCCTGACGCAGCGTGGTGATACGAAAAAGCTTGCCGCGATGTGGGCTGTGCTTGAAACTGCGAACAGGTGTTCGACCTTTTTCGCTTTCCGGCTGGGACGCAAAGTAGGATGCCAATGGCCTCGAAAGGGCCGGCATGTTATGTTCTCATTTGGGTTCCTGAAATGGCCCAAGGTGGCTGCCCTACCTTGTTGGAAAGAACACTTTGGACGCCTCTAGCTTATTTGCCCTCGGCACACGACATTTGTTGCTCAAAGAGGTTGCAAAAGGAGCACCCTGAATTGGGCGGCCCTTACTTTGGGGTGCTTCTTTGCAAGAGACTGGGCAAACCGCAGGCCATGGCTGAATCTGTCAATGTGTTTGGGCTCATTGATGCTGGCATGCGCGTGTGATCTTTTGGCCCGGCAAGATGGGGATCATTTTGCACGACGGCAACTTTGTCATTTGTGGATGCATGTTGAAAGACGACTTGGCCTTGCTGGCCCCTTAACAGATTTGCGCCGAGGGGATCAACCTGCAGAAATGAAATGCAAAGCTGGACACTGTGGTGGTAAACCGAGCCTATGCCCAAGGGTTTTGCCTTGCCGGTTGTCAGGGAGTGCGGAATTCACCTTTGAGTGGATCCTTGTGGCGGGGTCATACACTTGCGCTGGGATTAGAGGTGGTACTTGCCTGTTTGGACTTTTCGGACCCAATGTTTAGCTATGGAACCCAAACTGCCACGACCGCCATGGATTACCCAGTTCAGTGGCAATCTCTAAATCCAGGTTCACTTGGTTGATTCACTCAAAGTTGTCTCAATCCTTCAAAATATATCCCGGCGTCTTGCTATGCTTATCTATTGGTACCCTAAGTGTCCTGCGGAACGCGTGATTGGAACGTCAGCGCTCCCAACAAGCATCACACGTTTGTAACCGTTTATATCTGTCTTCTTGTTTGAAGGTCCCTTTTGGTCTGCTTCCAAGGGCAATCCCCAGAGCCACCCGCGATTTTTTTGGGGGGGTCCCCGATTTGTAAGACACGTGCCTTTGGGCGATATGCGCGAACGGGGAGATGGGCCGATCGGCAGGCCACACTGGAGATCCACGAGTGGCAGGCAGGGGGGCGCCGACATCTGGCGAAGCTCCGGGACCAAAGCACCCGGCACCCCCTGGCTTTCTGATAGGGGCATCAAAGGAACTGGGGCTGGTGGGCAAAATCGGCTTTTCAGGTGCGCTTGTATTTGATTCAAATTCGTTGGATACTTGTTGGGCAGCTGGTAGTGCAAGTCGGTTCATGTGAAACTTGTTGGCTTTCTGCGGTACTGAGAGACCAACTTTGTCAAAGGAATGGCCCACTTGGGCAGCACAGAAACGGTCAATTTCCACAACCATGAGCAAAAACAACAAGTATATGGCCGTCTCCTTTTTCCAAACGAATTGCGGAGGCCTACTTTCCCTTTCAGGAAGACTGGATGAATGGACTCCCCTCCGACCCTTCAGGTCATACAGGTATCGTTTCAGGGGACCTCTTCAATTGGAATTTAGTTCTTATGTTCAGGTGTTTGGAACTCCCATGCGTGCCAACACATCCTCAACAGAATATTCCGTTCGGTTTTCCCTTCAAGCCACTATTTAGAGGGCAACTTTGAGGATGTCAGTTTGAAGGACACAGGATCCCCTCAGTTTGATTTTGGCAGAATATGGTTTGCTTGTTCTTCTTTAGCTTGAACGAGCCGTGGTCATGACCGATAGGGAAGGTGTATATAAAATATTATAGGTACACCGTATTTGTACTCGTTGTGTTCCTTGGCACTCCGAACCGTTTCTATGCTCGAGATGACAAACCCCAAAGCTCACAACACCGGTTCGCTTCCTTCAATTTTCTTCCCTTGTTCCGATGTCGAATGGGAGCAACGCAGGCTCGCAAGGGGGAGCTCTCAAAGAGGCGGCCCTCGGTGCGAGCACGCCAAGAGGAGCGTAAGTACCTCTGGGTTTTGCTTTCGCGGACAAAGAAACAGGTACATTGTTGCGCTGTGCTATGTTCATGGCACTTCTGGGGCTCATAGTGTTCAGATAGTGCCCCACAAGCCAAATTCCAAGCATTCACTTGACAGTACAGAAATACGATCCTTTTGGAGGATTTGTTTTTTTTTTTGGAGTCGCGTTCAAGGATAGTCGAAGAGATGGTCAGAGAGGCCCTTTTTGGCGAGACCTTTCATTGCAATTGGGCCTGTTTCTGCAAATCTTAGTGGGGAATCCTTTCAAACGTGGATGGTGGAGATTACCCCACCCTACCTTCAAATGATCATGGAAGCTGACATGGGGAACACCACAAGGGGGGCATGGATGCTTACAAATTGCTACGGGCCATCGATTGAACACCCAGGTTTGCCTTTGACTTAGCCAGTGGGGTGTATCAAGACTTATGACATGCCTGCTCTGAGAGCAAACGCCACAAACACAAGCGCAAGGTATATGAAGGGTACCTAGCGGGGGTACCTACTCGGGTTTTTGGTCAAGTCCTATCCTTCGTTTGCATTTGCTGGGGTTTAATTGCAGATCCACGCTCGCGTATTCAATCTATGCTTGGGATGCATTGACTTCTTCCCTGAGAAATATCAATCAACAAGATCAACTTCAAGCATCCACGAAGGAGACCCTCTACCTTCCCACCCCGGGCGCAAGTTCCTTTTGGCATCCTGTTCAAACAATTCGCATTGTTTTGGGGGGTTGGGTATCAAAACACGTTCCTGGACCAACTGTTATGAGCTCGCCTGGGGGTTTGACACAAACCATGAAGAAGCTCTCTTTGGGTCTTGCTTAATTCTGTTTCGCAAATCATAGTTCTGCTAAGACAAGCGAAACCAGGACAAAGCTCCCATGCCAAGCTTCGTGAGGACCTGCCGGAGGCGGTGGCTGCACCAAGCGAGGAGGAGGTGGCCTTGGCCTGGCGCCCCAAGGAGAAGGAGACCGGAGAGCGGACGCTGTGGGTCGGCTTGGGGATCCCCCTTTCAAAATGGGATTGGGGGAGGGGGGTGATGGAATTCCATTTAGGGTTCCATTTTCCCTTTTGTGGGGAAGACTGAATAATGGAATTGTGGGACCCCCCACCCCCTCCCTAAAGGTAGGGGGGATGCTTGGGGTGGGGAGCTAAGCCTAAGCAGAAGAAGGAGAAGACCCCACGAGGGTTGGGCAAAGTTGGTTTGAACAAGACTCAAGATTAGAGATCCATCACACCATACCCCGGTTGCAGATTCATGTTTTTGTGATCTGCGCTAATGGAGGTGATGTGTAGTGATCAACGTTGAGGGGACGGGCTGCAAGTGTTTTTGACTTTTGCCACAACTTGGCATTCTACGGCCTGAGGCCTTCCTGCTGGGAATTTCCATGGGACAAGGTTTCGATGGCCGGCAAAGCATTCTGTTAAGTTGCGGAAGTCCCCGGCCCACAGCTAGTTGTATGTCAGATTTCTTCTATCCTGTGCTCAAGTCCGGCAACTGTGTCCGTGGACCCCCTACCCTGTTTTACATGACGCAGAAGGGCTGGAGACTTGAAAGGATGAGTTTCCTCTACCTGACCTGTTGCCAGGAGCCACGGGCTGGCGGGGTTTTCTGACGCGCAAAAAGGGTGGGATGTTTCGAGGTTTGAATATTGCAGTCCGGAAGCTGACCGTTTGATATATTATGGACAACCTGGGTCGCAGCTCCAGAAGATTGTTGGTCTTGGAAAGAAATCCAGCTGACAACTTGACAAAATAGCAAGGGCTTTTTCTTCAGCATTTTCTCCCCGGGCCCTGGCGGAGATGCGTTGTCGTTCCGCTTGTTGTTGTTTTTTTCGTGCTTGTTGCGAGGGAAATCAAAGGAGGCTGTTTAAACAGTAGTTAAACAAAGACTCGGCTCAGCTCTGGAGCCCTCTAACCTCGAACATGGAATCGTGGGAGTAATTGCTGACTCATTTTGTCGTTTCATTTTCTCCTTTTCGGGGCGACCGGATAAATGGAACTGGAGCGGAAGCTTTCCCGTTTTACCCTTGGGGTCACCGGATGAGATCGCCAGGAGACTTCCGGCAGCAGCAGCGAGAGCTTCTCCAGCAGAGGCGGCTGTCGGTTTTCGGGTGCAGGGGGCGGATGGCTCGGGTCCGAGCTGCGTGGCTAAATGAACAAATACAAAGATAGCGGCCTAAATGTTTGGCATTGGGTTTAAGACCCAAAAGAACAAGGCAGCGCTTTGAGCACAATGAGCACAGGCTTTTGGCACTCGTACTGGTGCAGGAGAGGTGGAAAGATGGAGAGATGTGGCCAGCCTCGCTTTGTTTTTGGAGATGTGGCTGCCCTCCCAGTACTTCCCACAGGTGCTTGCCCTCTGTAGGATTTGCTTGAATTTTGTTGTTGCTTTCTGCTTGGTTGTGCACATGTCTTGTCTCGCGCGTGGCATGGCGTACAGGGAGAGTCTTATATGTCCTTGTCGACATGACGCCGCGAAGGGAAACTCCACCAACATTGGCGACACGGCAGGATGTTGTGACCATCCCAACAAATTACACAGGGACAGCTTCTGGCTGACAATTGCCAACGGAAATGAGTGGGCCCTGCCAATCATTTCAACAAAGGCTCCCAATCGTTTTGCTCCATGTAGGTCGCAATGGAAATGCAGTCCATGGTCAAGTACCTGGGGTGGCAGGTTGGTCATGCACCACATTTTCTTTGTGCAAGGTTGATCAGAGGAGCAAATCAGGGACGATTTTTTCCAGGGAATGGGGAAGCGTTGTATGAAGGATGAGAATCGAAGTCGGCTCACTGAACCCCTGCAGTCTGTTAGGCGAGGAGAGCTCAGGGCGCTGGACGGTTCCGCCACGCTTGCCGGCCTGGGCCCGAGCGAGACCCACAACCAGTTCTGACCAGCGCTTGGTTGGAGCCACTTTCGGGCCACGCAGTTAGTGGCACCGGATTGGATGGATCCTGGTTGGTTCACATCGGGTTGTCCCCATTTTAAAGTGAGTTCATCAGTTTCAGGGGAAAAACACCGTCCTAAGAATCCGCCGAGTTGATCCATTTGGGGTCGACACTGCACACCCGCAGGAATCTCAATGTGGGTGTGACTTTTGGAATGGGCGACCATGTGGTGGCAGATTTTACATGGGGATCGTTGCCCACCGCCAATTTTGTTTTTTGGCCATTAAATTCATAGTCTGCTGTCATTTGTCACAGGTGCTGGTGTTGCCTTTTTATAAATATTGACTTTATTCTTCAGGTAAGGTTTAAAGGGGACATATACAACCCCTATTTCTCAAGATTAATAGCGCCACCCCCCAGTCCGCCAGTCAAAGGACAGCTATGAGTGCGTGGCAGCTCCGTGCGTGCTCTTGGCGGCTGCCTTTCTCGGTGCAGGTGGATTTGAGCTCACCGCCGCCGCGGACACCACGCGCGAGGCACCGCCAGCGAGTCCTGAACCCACTCGCCGGGTAAAGAATCAGATCTGCAAAACGGAGGTCCCCGGAAGTTTCCGCGTACACGTCCACCAATGGATCAATAGTTTCGGGCCACTGGATTCGGAGGAGAGGGCGCTGTGCAGATCTGTCAGAGGCAAACGACCAAGACTTGGATGCTGTGCTATGTATCGCTAGTACTTTTCCAGACCAATTTGCCAACCAGTGAATGGGAATGAACCATGGGGTGTTTCTACTTTTGTGACACCTTGTCCGTGAGCCATGTTCACCTGTGAGGCACCGCCGTCAAGATGAGGTGGGTTCCTTCTGTACGTCCGCTGGGCGAGGGTCAGAAGCAAGGGAAGGGGTCCCATGCTTTCGCGGCTGGCTGCTTTGCCTGCTGGGCCCACGTTGTTCATTGCAGGGCGAGTTTGCCCGAGCTGTCCACCACTTTACGGATGGGGGGATTTGCCATTTAGCTTGGCTCTGCGACTGGAAGTTGCATGTTTAGATGGCGCTCATGCACGCGCACAGAGAGACAGGCACACAAACGGAAAACAAGAAAACACGCACGCGGAGACATACGGACACGGAGACACACAGAGATACACCAACCAAGAAACAAACAAACAAACAAACAAACAAACAAAAAACAACCAAGCAAGTAAACAAGCAAACAAACAAACACACTACACACACAACCACCAACCACCAACCCGAACCGCCAGATCGTAAGCTGATGGGTTGCGTGGCAGGCGCGGGACGGGCCTGAGCCGGGCAATGCCCGCAGCAGCAGTGTGGCTTGGGCACAAGTGACGCTTTGGTGTCCAAAGCCTGGGTTGCTTGGTTGTTCAAAACCGATCTTTGTTCCTAGGAGTTTCCCCACACCCATGTCGAACTGCCAAGAAGCGAAGGGTCACACAATTTGTTGTGCCTGCTTTTGCTCAACACTTCGATCTGGGCGCGATTTGTGGCTTTGGGCCTCGTTTGCCAACATTGGTACCCCCTGCAGATCAACAAGGAACCCGACAAATGAACACTTCTAGAGGACGCTCCTTTCAAAGGGACCCTTTCTTGGAGTTCCGGGCCAATTTGTAGGGATGTAATCGCTTTTGCTCATCCCTTTTGGGTACATAATTGAGACGGGCACGTAGGGTTTTGAATTTTTAGCTCTGCTCGCTGTCGATCTTCAGGCCAGGTTTGGCTGTAGCTGTTGGTTGCTCCTAACCCTAGTGCTTGGGGTTCGGTCCCATTTTCAGGTGAATGCTCAACTCGATGGTTTCTATACCTTTACAGGTCTTAGCCGGGAAGGGTTTGACACCTCTCCTCAAAAAGGGCGGGTCCCATGTTGTTTCGACAACCGGGTGCATGTGGTAAACAATTCCCCTTGAACGTGACGTGTTTTTCCTGTTGGCTTTTGGGAATTTGCATAGCAAGGTCTGTCAGGAGCAGTGTTCGTTTGTGCGCAGGCCATTTGCGCGATGACTCCTTTTCAGAGAAGTCAGGACGTGCTACACCTGACAGATGTTCGGAACCCGTTTTTATCAGAACCTCTATGATTTCAAGAACCTTTCCTTTGGGTTGGGGCAGCCTTGTGCTAAGCACATGACCTCGCCACTTCTTTTGCGCGTCCGTACGCAGTACATTCATTCTTCGCTACAACGAGGTGGTCACCCGACTCCCCTTGCTAGCCTTAATGAGTTCGGGCCTTGTTGTTCCAACGAGTGGGGCCGGGGGGGGGTCCCAAGTTGCCAAGGCCCCTCGAGCTGCCAGTGTGGGACACAGGCCTGTGAAGTGTTTCGCAAGGCGTTAAAACTCGGCTGACTCAATTGCCCAAAGCATCTGAAGCTGACTTGACACTTTCTTGCATCTCATTTGAGTCTTCCAAACACACCTGTGGTTTGCCGACTTTGGGACGCCTTTTTGTTTCTCCCTTCCGAGAGGCGCCAGGTCCTCAGGTGCTTTAGGTTATTTGACAGCGTCCTGTGCAGATATACGGCACCATCGCCCCGGCCACAGCGAGAGGACGGGATTTGGTTGGCGTGGGAGGGATGGGAGGAAAGCAGAAGACCTGGGGATTGGAATGTTTACTGCTAATTTTCTGCCCGTTTCCCAGCACTGTCGAAGTGGAGAGGCGTCCCTTTCAAGAGGCTGGCAGTCCAAAGCCATCCAGTCCGATCGGTGGGCACATCTTGGTTCCGGGGTCCGGGAACCCTCCTTGAAGTGGTTTCCTGTCGTAAAGATATGTAAAGATAGCCTGGGAACATCAGGGGTCCCATTTCACACAAGGCTATGGCAATGGGCCAGCCCAGTTCAAGAAAACTACTCTGAAACTGGGCTTCATGGGTGTGCGTTTCGGTTTCACTTTCGTTTCTGAATGGAATCAACTGGTTTGAGTTTGATTCAAATCGTTTTCCCGAACCGGCCTATCTTTAAGGGCACCCAGGTTCGCCCAGCGCCAGCCGAGCTTCCCTAGCCGAGCTTGGTGAAGTCCAGCGAATGACCGTGCAAATGGCCTGGAGAGGCGGGGCTTTTCTGTAGCAAGCGATCTAGTGGCCCCGTGCCGAAAATCTCCACTAGATTCCATTGGGTCCCAAAAGGTGGCTGCTTTGTGAAGAACTTCTTCAGGACCTGCCCTGCTATGGCCTGGATGCAGAGCTCAAAGCAAAGGCCTTCAATTGCTTGCCTTGAAGCGGGAAGGCGGAGAAGGTGAGATCCATTTGGAAAATAATGATATTGAATGGGTGTTTTACAAGTCATCAATTGGAACCAAATGAAGACACATTTACATACTCATCATGGCTGGGCTTTGACGGAACCTTAGCCTTTAATTTAGATCGTGTCCAACCATGTTTGTATTTTTCGCGTGCAAGAGGCTTGCCCGTGGAGTAGACTCAGAGCTATTCAGGGGAACAGGCTGTTCTTCAGAGACAAGTCGTCTGAATCTTGCTGGGTGCCAGCTAAGTGGCTCATTTTTGCTCGTGTCTCAAAAAGAAGCAACATGGAGTGGGCTTCTTTGCGTGGCGCGGCTTCCACTATGAGCGCCAGTTGGCTTTTTTTGTTGGGAGGGGGAGTTGGGTCAGTGTTGAAGCCACGAACAAGCAGCAGGATGGTTGTTTCCCTCATTCCCACGAGCTCCAAAACACGGGGGATGAGGCGAAGACGTGCACGCCCCTCTGAACTGACTTCCCCTAAAGAGGAGCCATCTTGAAAGTGATGGACAGAACTGTGCTCGCATCAGCTGTTCAACCAGCTCCACCCCCCGAACCCCCTCCAATCACAAATCGTCAACCCCGAGGGTTGAACAAAACCACTTGGCCTGGGCCAGGCGGCAGCCAAGTACAGTCCAGAGGCGGAGCAGTCAGCAGCCCACTGGGTCCAGGCGCCGGACATCTCTTTTGCAGTTCGCGTCTTTGGTGCGATTCTCTTTGGTGTGCTTTTTAGGTGATTTTGGTTAGACATAGATTGCAGCAAAGCCGCAAAGGGGTCCTCTTCCCTAAACGGATAGCTCACCTCGCACAGTCCAGTGCCCTCCCACGTTTTCGGGAGTTCCTGTGAATGGCACAAAGTCCTGCACCAGTTGGGATGGATGAAGCCCTACTAATTCTAGGCTATTCCTACCAACTGTTGCAGCATGTTTCAAAGCAGATCCATTGCATTTGCCAAAGGGAGCAGTAAAAATAGGCATGACCAGTACGGACTTTACACCAGCCATTTGGCTGTGGCTTAAAACAACATGTACCCAAATGAACCCCTAAATGGAACCAAGGCTAAACCCTGCATAACCCTAGCTCTTGAATTTGGAGCCACACCCATTTGGGAGTGTATTTTTGTCCACAAAATCAGTCGCGGAAGCCCCAAAGGCGGTGACCGGCCACCCGGTGCTCGGCGACTTCGCTGGAGCCTTGCGCTGGAGCCTTGGGATGAACGTGGCACCCGTCGCGGCCTCCGGGACCCCCTCAAAATGGCTCCGCGTTTCTCAGTCGTTCAATGCCAACCTTTTTATCCTTTTGGTGTTCCTGGTGTTGTCCGCTTTTAGTCAAGGTCCCAAAAGGCTAACCTTTGTATTTCTAGGTCCTTTGGGCAAGTGAGGTTGGGTCCCGGAAGGAATCCATGTTCCTTATTTCTGAAAACGTCAAAAAGTTGGCCTCACACTCTATTTCGCCCATCGTTCTTTGCAATCACCAACCCAAACGTCTTTAGATTTGAGGCAATTCTCAAAAAATCAAGGTTCCCGGGAATGATGTCAGAAGACACGGGTTGGCTCAGAGAATGCAGTGCAAAAGCAAGTGCACAAGTATCCCATGACCGGGGCTGAATGTTAAAGTACCTCAGAAGCCCATTCTAGTTATTTGAGCCCTTGTGGCACGGAATGGGCTTGTAGATGGAAACCACGTGGAAGGTGCAGCTTTGGCGGCCCTGACATGGTGTTAGCTCGTTCCAGCGTATGGCTCTCCAGTAATGTTAAGGGACGCCCTCTTTCAGAAAATGCAAATGCGAATCAACCTTTTGCATTGTCAGCATGGGGAAGGGTAACATGATCTCGCGCGTGAAGGACCATCGAGGGCATCAATCAAGCCACTCGGAAAGTCGATCCCAGGCGTCTACATTCATTTGAGCAGTGGAGCTTTGAAACCTGCAAGTGTAAACAAGAAGGGCAAGAGCAAACAAAAGCGTAGGATCAAATATTGCAGCTTCATGGATGGTTCAACACACGTATGGGTGTGTTGCTTTTGCAGACTGCCCTTTGCTTGTGGTTTTAACGGGAAGCCAAAAGGACAACCGCCATTTTTCAAAAGGACAACCGCCACTGTCTTTGTTTTTTTTTTTGGGGGGGGGGTCCCTTAAAAAGACACACATGCATGCATATTTACCTTGGGCGCAATGTTTGGGTTGAAACAGCATTTGCATCTCGCTTGCAAGGTTCCGGCGCGATCCTTTGCGATCTGGTGAACTGCATCCGACCCGGCAGCATTCCCAAGGCCTGGTTGCCTTATAGTTGGGAGTTATGAATGCAGTCCCCTTCTTGCCCAAAGGTCTAGGGGTTGATCATTCTTTTCAACCATCATTCTTCCAAAAACCGGGTTTCCTGAAAAGAAGGATCCCTGGAAGAATGGGGAAGGTACACCTAGAAAAGGGAATGATTTGTGCCGTCTACTTTCACACTGCGACATGCCCTGGAACATTTGCACCCTTCTTTATCCTCTCCCATCCCATCGTCGGGAGCGTACAAACGAGCGCAGATTTCGTTTGTCAGCCTGGCCCGGCTCTTTTTGCTTTGGGAAAAATTGGCAAACGCGGAACTGCCTCACCACCCCCTTTGGTCATGATCCATTTGAAGGCGACCACGTTTGGACAATTCGACTGGGTGCTGGGTAACAGGATTCCCTACATTTTCCTTTTGGTGGTGTCAACATCACCTTTGGGGCAAATTTAAGGTGAGTTCCTTTTAGAGGGTGGTGTTTAAGGGGAACAAAGAGAACTCTGGGTACTCCGGCTAGTTGTTCTTCTTGGGCAATTCGATTTTGAGAGACAAATCAGGGGAAGTATCTCAGGGGTAGACCGTCGACATGATTAGTGCGGCTGTCGCCATCATATTGCATTGCACTTGTGGTTGCTCAGGCATGTCTGGATGTTTTCGTGCTTGGCGAATCGCGTCCAGGTGAACCCCCCTGGGATGCCATTCAAAGAGAGCCGGGAAGCTCAGGAAGGAAGCAAGATGTAAGGGGCGAGATTGGCAGTGCCTTGCTTGCAAGGTTGACAAGTAATCAGTTAACGTGGAACGCAACATTGCATTGCAAGGGGATTTGGGTTGCAATCAACATTGAACTTTGAGTTTGACTGCCATGCAGCGAATGATCGATCGGCTCAGGCTGATGCTTGCCATGAGCTTACCATAATTCGAACCTGAAAGGAACAGCTGGATCCTCATGGCACTGGCTGGGTCTGGGTTTCTTCAAAGGGGACGGGGGCCTTCTGAACCAGGAAGCCTGGCCTTGGGTTTCCACCTGTTGGTTTTCTGCTCGGCACAGTGGAGCTGTCTCTGTGAGGGCGGAGCCAAATTGAAGAGGCAAGGAAGGGCAGCTTTACCAGTTGGAACAACCCAAATTCTGACCCAGAAGGTTTCTGAGCCTGCCCCTCGCGCGAATCCCCCTTCCACTTCGAGCATGGGCTTGGAGGGATGCCAACAGGAAGCCACAGACAAGGCGCACTTTGAGGGGAAGCAATCTGCAAGGTTGTTCTTTATACTTTGGGTGTCGCGAACCAGTAGGGCTTGGAGTTGTTTATGAGGTGTACTCACGAGAAGTCCGTTAAACCAGCCTACTCCACGCTCGTTTTTCATCACCTTCGTTTGGTTAGGTACACGTTGGTATGAAGCCTACCTGTGGAACCTTAAGCCAGAATCTGGCAGATGGTGCTTGTACCGTTGACTTCTCTCTGACACATCAGAAGGATCGGTCAGCAACAAGTTCGACTTGCAGCATCAGAGTGAGCCCTTCACATATCACAATATGGTGCCATTTTTACTGAGTTCCGCTTTAGTGGGTGATGTTTCATGGAGAAAGATCGGGGACCTCCATTTGATGGCTCAGGGGAGAACATCAGCAACTTCCTACGGGCCTGCCGAAACTTTGGCGTGCAGGCGAGGCTTTTGTGCGGAAAATGTTGGATTCATGTCCACTTCGGATGAATCTGAGGAATAATGCTGTAAAACTTGTTCTATTGTTGAGGTCACTTTAAAATTTGATCATAACTCCAGTTATGCAATTCCTTCATTGCGCATTTGTGAGTTGCTATTTGACATTAGCCCAAAGAACCTGCCAGTGTCAGCTTTGCAGAATGGGGAGGACCATGCTAGCCGTTGGCGTCAACCCCATAGAATGAAGTTGGTTCCACGGTGAAAGTGGAACCACCCCTGATTGATGAATCCGAAGTTGAATTCAGCGCGACCCACCTGAAAGGCTCCGATTCTCCACTGAAGCGAAGACCCGGGTGATACTCCCGCGTTCATTTTAAGGGAAGAGTACTGAGACCGCCATCCTTTCCGGTCTTCCAACTTGGAAGCTGGCAACGTTACACAAGGCTGCGGCTTACACGCAAACTTGCTAAGCCATTGACAAGCGCCTTGACAAGCGAAACTTCTTCGCGAAATGCTGATGTTTCACGGCATTACTAGGGTTACTAGGGCCTGTTCAGACCTTTGGAGAAAATCAAGGGCAAACCCTCACAAGGGTGTCTACACTGTCTACACTGTCTACATATTGAGGGAACCCACCTTGACTCTCCACTAAGCAGGCGGCCCAAAGCGGGATCCTGCACCTTTCTTTGTGGAACGAGTTTTTAAGCTGGCACCTCTCATTCTTTGCCATTTTGGCCGGTGGTACAAGCAAGGTTGCCAAGTCATCCACAAGGCTTCAAAGGATTTCTTTCAATACCCGCAACAACAAACCGCCACTGGGGCAAAGCCAAATCGAGCCAGGAGTATGCGCTGTTCTCCACGGATGATCTCTACGAAGAGCCTGCTGCCTTAGCTGTTTGTCGCCTGAGCTCGCGCCCCTATGGCTGAGAACGAGGGTAGCCTCTAGGTTTGTCAGGGAGAATCAAAAGGAAAGCCATCGTTTGGGGGTCCAAATCCCTCGACAAGAACCGGACTTGCTTGCAGCTTACGAAAATTCGGGGGTGTAAGTCCAACACTCAGATATGTGCTTCATTATGGGAGGGTGGGATAAATCCCAACTTGCCAACTGTTGATGCCCAATGCTTGTGTTGGTGTTTCGTAGGTAGGGGACCTCACCAAATATCGGCTTTCCAGTGCGCTTCTGTCGTGTCGTGCCAAGTGGTCCATGCTCGTTTCTTTGCATGGGGGTCATGAACATGAGTTGTAAGACATTACACACAACTGCAAGCACATCCAACTCAAAGAATCGCTCATTCATGAGAATTGGCTTCAACAAAACTCAGTAAAAGCCGATGCCTTAAGGGCACGCAGGGGGTTGAATCAGTTGATGCAGCGGGGAGATGCACTTGTCCGATCTCAGTTGCTCGGCGGTGCCAGTTTACTCCGTTTGCTGGATTTCCTGAGTCAGATCAAGTCAAGCCGACTCCTAGCTGTTTCGCCCTAGGAAGAACTTGACGTCAGTGGTGAACTGTATCTATGCGTTGGGCACCGGCCTCGGCTCTGAACTTTTCTTGCTCGCAGCCGGTTGGACCTCACAATTCCACGAAGGGGAGGCATATTGTTGGCGAGGCTTCGCGGGACAAGCATCAACAGGAATGATATTGGGACACCCGCGCCCCTCACACCCGAGAACCTTCAAAAGGTTCCAGGAATTTTCCTTCGTTCCAAATTGACCAAGGCCCCCTTTTTTGTCACGCCCACCAACATGCCCTTTGGAACATACCTTCAGCTGCACAATATGATTTTTCCGCCCGGATGGAAACCCTGGGCGCGGAGAATGTCACGCATGTGAAGGTATGGGTTTTGGGCTTTGTACGGGGGCGAGCAACAGGGCAAGTGGGCATTCATGCCGACATCGATTACTGCATCTTCACACACCATAAGCAAGATGCGGGTTTGTCCACATCCTCAAAAATGGGCACCCCTCAAAGTGGTCGGTGCCTTCTGATTTCCGTGTGGCAGTGCCAAAAGGACCCCCTCTTTTGTGGACACCCCCACATAGTTCAGAACACAGTTGGGACAGTCCCCTTTGGTGCGTTTGTCGCACACTTGTTGTACCCTTTTGAGTGATTGGCATGATTCGGATATTTGCCTATTTTGTTGTGACTACCTGGATGTAGGTCTTTTACAATTCTCTTGGGAATTATTGAATTCTTGTAGAAATTGCAGCACACCAGGCCCTAGGCCTGATGTAGGGCACACCAGGGGGGATCTTAGAATCTGCAGAAGCCGGTCCTTGTGGCCTTGTGGTAAAACGCCACTTGCGTTCAATTCGAGGTGGTGCAGTGCAGCGTTATGTGCCGGACTTCACAGGCGCGGTTTTGTTTTGCCCACTGGGGCGGGTTTCGAGGAACAGAGCGGCCTCACTATAGCACCTCTTTTGGGGTGGTTTTTGTCTGGAAGCCAATTGGAAACCACCCATTTTCGAAGGTGCCTCGATTTTTCAGACAAGATCAAGCCCATATATAGTCAATCGTCCTATCTGCTGTTTGGGCGGGGGAGGGGGTTTTGGGGAGGGGATAGCCACCGCTTGAGTTGCCAATCTGCCCTTTGGCAGGGTGCCGTTTCATTGGGACATATGAGCGTCGTCAAAACCTCTGGAAGACCAATATGTGAAGGGCTGGGCATGACATACGGACATGCGCTTTGAGCGTGCCAAGTATTCAGAAACGATGGGGTCTAAAAGAATCGATAATTCAAGCAAACATGGATTGTTGTACTTAACCACCCTTATGTAAGGAAAATGAGCAGCTGCCAAAGTTTACTTCCCTTACTACACTTGTACTGAAGGTGCGACTGTCGAGGCGGAGCTGCCAACGTGTACTTTCTTTTCTACACTTGCACTGAAAAGTTACAACTTTCGTGCCGGAGCTGCCAAAGTGCACTTGCTTCACTACGCTTGTGCTGAAAAGTTGCTTTGTTCGAGCCGGAGCTGCCAGTGTAGTTCCTTTTTCTACTTTCGCACTCAAAAGTTGAAGGTTGTGACTTTCGAGCTGCAGCTGCCAAAGTGTATTCCGAATCCTCGTGAAACGCAATAGCACGCAACGATGAGTTACAAAAGGCCGATCGCGCTACCCAATGTCCTTGTTCTATACAAGAGGAGTCTCAAATTGCTCATATGGCTTGGTCTCAAAATGGCGAATCCACCCTGAAACTTGGGTGGATTTCCCTTCGTGTCCCTTTGAAATGAACCTTGAACAAGGTACACTGAAACAGAGTGAAGCCCATTTGGATCAGAGATTGCAATGGGGCTTGGAACTTAACGTCAAGGAAACACCTATTTGACTGGGAGTTGTCAACCAGGCAAAAAGACGGTTTTTGGGTAAGGAAGCTTTTGGAGGGAATCCACAACTTTTCGCTTCAACAAGGCAGCTCCAAGCTCTGCGAAAATTCAGCCAGTTGCTGGTTGTGTCAGAATTTCAATCGTTTCCTCGTATCATGCTAAAGTACCTTTTTTTGGGTTGCTGAAAGCCTGGGAAAATCACCATTTGGTTCGCCCCAGTGGAAACAAGCTCATACTTCCTCTAAAAAGATGGGTGCTACATCCGAGGCTCTGTATCTTTCTATGCATGTTTTGAGGGACTGGTGGCTGGGGTTTGCCAAAATCAACGTGCACCGTTGGAACGGCGTTGCACTAAGTACACTGTGGTATCTACAGCCGGCATCCACATCATAGAAAGAAACCACACAACATGAGCTGAACATGTTGTTGCTTGGAGGTCTTGATGCGCTCTTGTTCTGACCATTTTCCCCATGCAAAGGTTGGACTACTATGAAGCTTAGGATCTGTTGGGGCCGGCGAAATAAGCAAGACGTTTGGTAATCTGGGCTCAGAACCATGATCACCCTTACTGTATGACCCACCCCCTTGCCGTCTATTGTCCATAGCTTGTGGCTTTTGAGGTTGAAGGGCTGGTGCAGATGCTCATGAACGCTTTGAAAGGGAGTTTTAAGGAGCCAATGCAGTGATGTTTTTCATGGAACTCTGACCATGTCCTGCAGTTTTGATCTGATCGCGCCGTACCACGGCGCACATAAAGCCAGGTTGTTGGCTGGCCAGCTTTCTTACTTGACTGTTCTTGACCAGAAACCTATGTTCAGCTTGCCTATTTGCCCATGGGACGTATGCCCGATTTGCCGCCCTCAAGCAAACATGAGTCACCGGGGAAAATCCAAATCCACTCTTCGATCCCAAACGTCAAACTAATGCATTGTATGGGAGACTCGTAGCGCCAGCAGAAGGGGGGCACAATGCGCGAAGCTTGCCCCCCAAATAGTTCCAATGTGTGTGTGCCCAAGGTGGACAATGTTTGCATCCCTGCCCCACCGCCCGCGTTTTAGGTCCCAGCTTCGGAGTCATTGACACTTCCAACACCAAGCGCGAGCAGAAGCGCGATCTGGGCCCTGTGTCACAGACCGGAGGCAGGGTCCTCCGAGCGGCTGTAGCATGGTTTTGGATCTTTACTCAGGGGAGCGAAGAAAGGGTCCAGCTTGCACCAAAGGACAATTATGCGTGTGGCATCCTAAGACCTAGAGTCACCCATATTCCTTTGGAAACTCTTGGAATTCAATCGAACTTCCGACAGTTTGGATTTTGGGGTTGGGGGGAAGACTCAATGATGTGTTGACACCCACCATTTTTCAAGTTGGAGTTGTAGTCACAACAAGTGTGGACACACTTTTTCGGGGGCGTGCTCTTCAGTTTGTCCATCAAACAGGGATATACATGGTGTGTCAGTCGTGGGCAGGGGGTTCTAACGGGTGGCTCCTCCCAAAACCCGTGTTTTCCCTACATGTCCCCTCCTTCACGCCAGGCAAAATTCCTTCAACTTGCTGCTCAGTAGGGAATGCCAATTTTCTGGTTTTCGGGAATGAACCTGCGGATTCCCTTTGGAAACCATGGGGAGGATGGGTTTCCTCGGGTTTCCATTTCTCATTCCCTGCCTAAGTCGTCACGCCTCAGAAGCTCGAGACTCGAGGCCTTCGCGGACCCTTGGAACGCTCGCACCTGGACATGGTCTCCAACTCGAACGCCGGGCGCCTTTTAAAAACGTGGCCCCTGATGTGCCAGGGAAATGACCCCAAGGGACTTGCTTTTTGCTTCTTTCTTGTGGCCCTTGTGGAACTGGCAAGAATCTTGCTGGCGTATGGTCGGGGGTTGCCCATTTTTGCGGCGGGGGGGCAACAAATGTTATGCGTTGATCGAATGGGCTTTTCTTAGATGATGGGATCTTCCGAAATGATTGGTTGGTTCCAAACATAAAGAGTACCCTCCAAATGCTCCCCCCCCCCCCCCCGGTTTGAACACCTGCCAGCGCCGTGACCAATTTCCCTCGAATTCCAACTTGATTTGAAACCCTGCGTATTTGCAGCGTTTGTGCTCAATTTTCACTAGGACCTTACGAACAATGCTTGTTGATTCACTTGTTGATCAACATATTTCACTTGGGGAGTTGTTCTTGGCAAAATTTGGGGCCGTCGAGATGCTTGCCTGGAAACGAGGCGCGGCTCGAACTAGCAAGCCAAAGGTTTTTGGGAGTCAAATGGATCCTCTCCATGCGGTCCCCAAAACGAACACAACAAACGAGGAAGCTTCCACGGTGATCCCCAGAGCTCAAGAAACCGAGGTGGCCCAAGGATGAATTCACCTGGGTCAGTCGCAATCCAACCTGAACAAAATGCATCCCCAAGTACCTTCCACACGTAGTTTGTGGGGAAGCCAAAGGAAGACCACCGATCTTACTTGAATAATGCAAATCCAACTTGCCCTCGTTTGGTTTTGGCACACGGCTCACGCGGGCACTTGCCTGCCATGATGGAGACCTGTTGAGCTTGGGAAAAGTGGTAGTATCAGGGGCCAACCTTGTGCGTATTGCTTGATTCATTTGTCTTTAAATGTCCCGCGCCCCCATTCTAACGATTTAAGCCTTCATAGTAGCACCTGGAACAAGGCAAACCGAGAGCCATGCAAATTGTAAGATATTGTAAGTGGGTTTACCAGCCTGGGTCTCCCTGGGCAATTTTGGGCCATAGGTCCCTACCTCATCACATGTGCATGGTTGGGGTTGTTTGATAAAGCTGTGGACGGGTTCCTGGACCTTCATGCTCAAAATGCCTACCTTTTTGCTGTGATTTGCCTTTTGGGCCAACAGCGCGTAATCTTATGGAAAAGTGCGATCTCCCACCGTAAAAGCAGTTTTCCACGCCAACGACGAAAGACACGTGTTTTGTGGGCCAACGCCTCAAGTTTTTGACCCTTGGAAGGTCATTTGGAACGCATTTAGTTGCCTTCTCACAAAAGATGTTGGTTTGAACCCATGAGGGACTTTGGGGGTGACCTGAATAATTGCAAGTTCTGCATACTGCTTGAAGGATGCTTCTTTGCCAAGGTCCGAGTTGGTGGATGCTGATGTGAGTGAACATGGCGCTGAGTCCCTTTTCAGCCGGGCTTGATATTGCGTTCGCCCCTTGGAAGATGGATGGTGGCAGGACCTTGTGCTCGCAACAAGGTCACATTCTGGGCTGTTGAATGCGCAAACTCTAGCCGTGGGCCGATCGTCAGCCTTTTCTGGGCAGTTTGGTGTTGGAAAGGTTCCCCTACTATTCAAAGGGGCTGGCAATGCTTTCGGCATTTGATGTGCACGAGAGCACAGCTCTGGAATTCGTGCATGAGCGGTCCCGTTGAGGCGCAACAGTGCAACAGTTCACACGATTGTCGATTTGCAAGCTATGGAGTCATTTGCTGGCAAGTTACAGCGTCAAACGATCGGCTCACCAACTCGTTGAAACAAGCGCAACTTGATTCGGAATGTGCGCCTCGCTTTTTAATGCGTGGATCTCGCAGCTCAGTTCACCAGAATTGGCTCATGGCTTTTGGCGTGAAGCAGGACAATTTGTTCGACCTTTCAAGTGGCCCGTTGCTAAGGCAAACAAATGCATAAGGAACGCATACATCATCAGCCAGAATTGCTTGCAGCGTTTCACATAAAAAAACCAAGGGTCAGATGTTTTCGGATGTTTTCTTCCTGGCCACGAGTCAACCAGGAGATGCAAAGTACATCAATTATGCAACGAAGTCATTTGAGCGGCGGTCCGGAAATCTGGAAGCATGATGTTTGAAGACTTTTGCTTGCACGGGGAAGCCCTGCTTCACTTTTGGTGCCCTGTGGGCACTCGCGTCAATGCGTGCACGGCCGCTGATCTAATTCGATTGCAAGAAACGGAGCGCGGATTCCTCGTGAGTGGTAGCTCTTAGGCATGGGATGCGAAAGGTCCACTCGACGTTTGAGGCACCCACCAGTTGCGTAGCTTTGCCACAGGCTGCTTTTCCTCAAGCAGTAGGAAGGCGAGGGTTGCCGGATATTTTTGGGAGCCAGATGTGCCTGGCAACCAAATCTCAAGGCCGCGCAAGGTGCGGGCTAAAGGTTTCCCAAAATCCACGTGCCGCCAGAAAAGCAACTGGCGTAGGATGAGCCATGGGCAGCTCGATCGCAGCAACAGCGCGGCTTGGCAGATGACGACGGCTTCAAGCGCCTCCCCCCACAGTTGATGCGAATGAGTCAAGAATTCAGCTATTTATTTGTTGTGCTTGGAGGCGCGAGTCTGTTTTTGGCCTGTAAAGACAGGTGACCCTGCACAATCAAAGGCACCCTTGAGACCATTTTGGTCAGTTCGGAACATCTCAGATGGTTCACATTGTTTCTTGAAATCCATCTCAACATGTGACATCCGTTTTTGGATTGTTTCGGAAAGGAAACCATGTTGGCTAGCTCAGCCGAGGTCTGAGCCTACATTCGCAGAGGAGTGCCAAAAACAACGCTTGGGAGGGGTAGCTGCTTGGGAGCGCCTATGGAGCAGCCAGTTTTGTGTTTGGGGAATTCTGATTTGCAGGTTCTTTCCGAGAGCTATTAAGAAAAGAGAGACACCCCCCTTAGGATCAGGGTCGGCGGTCGTGTGTGTGCTGTTACGGCCAGTTTCTGCATGTTTGGAGGGAAGCGACTTATTGGCTGTACCGCCAGACCCCTGGAACATACCCCCTCAGCTGCCATATTTCTTCTTCGGGGGTTTGATCAATGGGAAGAGTGGTTCGCAAGGAGTATGTTGCACAGCTTCCTTCGATCATGTCCCATGAGCCGGGATTTGGGATTGGACGCGGCCTTCCAATTGGAGGTTTTTCTTTAGGCCCTCCAGGGGCGAGTACTCCCTGTGGGCATTTGGCCATACTAGGTTATCTTCATGCTTGGAAATCTGGGTTGGGCCAGCGTGTCTGTATTGATTGGATCCTGTGAGTGTTTTGCAGCCTTCCCTGTGTCTCTTGGCAGGAGGTGCAGGAAATTAGCAAGGCAGCAGTTTGCCTCAGTTGCTTTCGCTCGGGAGGTGGAAGCAGCGCTGCGCTGCAGCATTCTGACTGGAACCGTTGGTGACCAAAGTAGTGTGTGTGTGTGTGTGTGTGTGTGTGTGTGTGTGTGTGTGTGTGTGTGTGTGTGTGTGTGTGTTTCTCCGGTCCCTTACTAGGTTGGATGGTCAAATCATTTTCCTCATCCCAGCTTCAACCTGCAGGGCATTTTATTGTTCTTATTGGCGCAGCTTGTGCCGATGCGCGCAGCCAATCGAATTTGACTTTCTGTCTATGCCTTCCGACGTCAGACGAATTTCGGTCGTTGCCACTGACACGAGTGCACGGTCGAACCCGTGGTTGGGGCTTGAGGGCACATACCGCGCCTCATGCGAGGCGCGGCATGTCATGGAAGGCTTTTTGTTGCAGGGCCCCTGATATTTCCCCTCTACTGTTTGGGTCAAAGCACTTTTTTTCTCCGTTGGCAAAGAGCTATTAAACATGGATGTCAAGGTATTTTAAGCGTCACCCCAAAGAGAGACTGCCTTCACAATGGTGCATAAGGTGGCATCTTGAAACCAGGCAGCAAGGAAGTCACACCAGCCTCTTGAGGCTGCTGACACCTACGACGAAGCTCTGCAGCAAAGAGTTTATCTTGGCAGCTCGCCCGCAGACGGATGCGTGAACTGCAGTGCTCCCCCTACCATGGTTTTGGAAGAGGGGGTTTCAGGGCCACTTTGCATGATACATCGTGATACCAAGAAGGCGGGAAGAAGCATGGGGAGAATTTGCATCCCGGGCAAAATCGAGGAAAGTGCGATTTGTTTGGGCACTGTTTGGGATTTGAAGCACTCTGCGACTTCTGAAGCAGCACCAGCATTCTGTGAGCAAATAGGCGCACCCTGTACGCGGAAACCTGCAGTTTGCAAAGGCATGGAGGTGGACGGGTTTGGATGATCAAAGGGCATGTTTCCCATGAGGGTGGTTGAAAGAGTGATGGTTTCAAGAGGTTCAACTTGGTTCAACCCCCGTTGATTAAGCACAATTCGGAAGGAGCCCCCAAAAATGCTTGCGTAGTTATTTGGGCGCATTGCCTTGTCCTCGGCCACCGGACCCCAAAAGGGGCAAACTGATTAGCCTGCGTGGGATGCTCGCTGTCAGCAGTAAGCATCGGACACTCCTGCTTTCAGCCGGTGCAGGCAAGAGCCAGATGCTAAACAACCACCATCGAACAAGACAACGCCACATCGCGCATACTGTTTTGTTTGTTCGCCTGTTATCCACCCAGAATCACCCAAACACCCCACCCCAAATTGAGGGAGGCGTTTTTGTTTCGGGGGTGAATTCACGGCCAGAACCCATCGCCAGAGTCTATTCGGACGATGAGCTCGCTGAGGCCTGCCCCGCTTTGAGTTGGATTTCCCAAATTCGGTTAAAGAAGTACCCGAATCCAGCTTCCAAATACCAGCGAATTTGGAGGATTGGTTGCAAAGGTGGTTGATGCAATGAAGGAACCGGCCCTGTATTGCCCCTTTCGGTGGTTTTGCGCATCACCTTTTGAGGCAATTTGAAAGCGAGTTTCCTCCGTTTCCTCTTGGCGGGGTGACGCTTAGCATGGAAGTGGAAATGTGATGAAATGTGTGTTTCTCAGCGTAGAGGACCTCATAGCATTGCTTGCTGCCTCTTTGTTTTCCTTCGGGCAACCAAAGGGTTTGCCGGAATGTGTTTGGGCCCTTCAAGGCTCACTCCCCCTGAGTTCAAGTTTGGACTTCGTGTGGGCCAATCCGGCAGTGGGATATGGGCGTTCCCCTTTGGATGGTTGAATATCAGTCTCGGGGGCCAATGTCACGTGATTAGGTGACAGAAGGTTCTGGCTCATGGACACCGTCCGGTGACAGAAGGTTCTGGCTCATGGACACCGTCCGGTTTAGGGCGGGCATGCTAAGTGCGCTGTTTGGTTAGATTTGAACTGGGTGGTCTAGATTCATGGCTTATCTTCGTTTTGATCTTGGCCCCTTAGACCTTTTGGAAACTATTATGTGCCGTGCTTTGGGCAGGCTTGTTGCACATGTTCAGCTTTGCTCACATTCAACGGCCCTCCTTTTGGGCTTGAACCCAACCCAAGCCTTTCGCCAGAATGTGGCTTGGGCAGTCGGGTCTTTGGCCGATCCTTTGCAAGGAGCGACCCGACACGTTTTTCTGACGAAGAGCCACCCTGCGCCTGCGCATGTTGCAAAACGCTACCAAGCAAGCGGCGCTGTGAGCTGGCTTGACGGGCACTTTCCTACAAGCATTTGGCAAGTCTTCCCCAAAACCCGTGGCTGTCAGCGAGGCTCCTGCCTTTGGCCCAGGAGAAGGCGCGGAGGTGAACACATGGCTGAGGCAGAGCAAAACCTGCGCTGGTTGGCGCCAGATACCACGTCGTCAATCACCCTCTGCTTACCTGAGGACTGGGTGATCAATAGTCGCTTGATCATGCGGAGTAGCCATCGTAGCTGCTGCAGCGTACACCGCCCCTGAGCTTAAGAACGACCATCACCCGAAGCAGGTCTGCATTGAATCAGGCTACAAGCGTCTACTGTGCTGGTGCGGGATGTCCTCTGAGGCCCACACCTTCAAACCCCGACAAGAGCTAGCTGCAGAGCAAGATGTTTGGCCACTGCGGGACTAAAACCAAGGCCGCAATCAGGGCTAGATGCGCCTGGGGGTTTGCTGTCAGGATGTTTCTGCTCAAACACCCCACGCTACTCGGCCTTCTTCTTGCAGTCTCAGAGTTCAACAGGGTGCCCTCTTGCCTGCAAGCTGTCTCAAGACGCATCCTTCGGAGGCTGGTTTTGTTTGTACTTTTTTAAAAACCTGGTCAGGATTTTGACGAATCAGCGAAAATTGATGACTTCGTCGGTGCAGCCTTGCAGAAATGAAGCTTACCGCCGGGCATGGCAGCCAGGCTTTGTGCCTGCCTCACTTTCCTTGCCCCAACTTAAGCGTGAGAGAACAGCGCCGCTTGCGCGCAAAAACCCTTGGCTTGCGGAGGCAATTGCTGCTTCCTTTGGCACTGGAGGGCTTCTTTTCTTGGATGCTGCTGGCCAAAAGGGAGAAAGCGAGAGGGAGAGAGAGAGAGCTGCGGGGGGAGATTGCGCTTCATGTAAAGCTGCGGTTGAAGTGTTTTTGTCCATCAAACGTGCAAAAGGTTAGAGCTGTTTGCTCCGGGGGAAAGCGCGTATGATATCAACACAACTATGTATATATATAGTTATTTATTTACACAGGCCGTCACAACTAAAATATGTGTATACAAGGGTTTGTCTCAAAATGAAGAACCTCCGAAATGGATTAATTTGCCTCGAACGCGAGCGTGATTCTTCACAATGATGTAACCCACGTCAAGGTCGAGAAGCGACTCTTACCAACACGCTGTTCTTGGGCAGTCCCTGCGCAGGAGTTGCTATCGAATGATCTGTAGTTGAAGAAAAACACCTCAATTATAGGTGCTATCGCGGTGATTCTGGGACTTTCCTGCAACTCGTCCAATGCCTAGTTGAGCAACTAGGCACAGGGAAGCGGAACAGCGGGGGAAATCAGCAGAACCGCAGAGTTGGCATTGCTTGGATTGGGGCATATTGGGGCATTCCACGTCGCTTTGCATGGTCGTTCTTCTCTCGCAGCCAGGCCGAAGATGTGCATTCCTTGTGGCGAAGGGCACAGTCATCACCCAGGCACGGGGACGAAGTTGTTTGTTGCAGGGCAGGGCCGTCGGCCATTTGATGGCGCGCGCGTTGCGGTTTCCTTTTGCTTCGGCAAAAGGCGCATGTCTCGCCGGAGCAAGACAAATCGGATTGAGTGCCGGCTGGTGGGCGGCCACTTGTGTTTAATGCGACTTGGTTGCTACAGCTTCGCCCCACCAGTCCCAAACGCTGCGCGACTTTACCCCATAACCCATAAACCAACCGTCAACATCAGGAAGACGTTCGGACCTCCTAAGCCCAGAAACAGCCCAGACATGATTTTGCCTGTGGCCCGTGGCCGAAGTGGCCATGCGCAAATGCAGGCCGGCCCAGACGTCGGCCTTGAAAGCAACAAGGGTTTCTTCAACACACCTACTTTTTGCTGCATTTTTTCAAGACCCGCTGTGGTTGAGCGCTGAGAGTTGAACTTTGATTTCCCAAGAACAGGCGCACACTTAGAGGTTGTGACTCATGACAAGCTCACTTAGCGGGCACGCAAGGTGAAGACTAATCATCCTTGTGAAGAGGTTTCCTTGATTGAGTGTTTGAAATTGTTTGTTTGAGATTTTGGTATGTCAAAATAGGCCCCGCCTCCCCTCACATGTCTGTTTGGCTTACTGCTGCTTTTCCCATTCAAACCGACCAAATGGGGTCCCCCAAAGAAAACACAACCCCAAATAGGTCTATCGCGGGGTTGCGGCTTCTTTCCAAGGAAGCTTCAACCGGGGGATGGATGATTTGTCTCGGTCTGTTCATGGCGAATTCGACTCCCGCAGGTCAAGACCCGAGGCTGGGGAGACGAAGGCTTCGCCGACGTTTCTGGGTGCCAAGCCCATTCTAGTGTTCCCATGACGGCCAAAGGAAAAATGGAACATGTCAACATGTGTTCCGTTTAGACCGGTTTAGACCCTTCATTAAAGAGGCTTTGGTTGCTAGGATTTGGGTGCTGCACGGAAACAAGCAGCCAAAGAAAGGAATTTTAATTTGGGCAGGATCACTGGGAAAGAAAAAGAGAAAGGTGAAACGCCACGCCACTTAACAGCGCACAGGCAGAAGGACCCATTTCACCTGTGATGGATTGCGTTCTGCATGGGCACATTCATATTGGAGGTCTTTTGGCACTCCTGAATTCAGGCAGATTGTTCAGATGAATGCGACTGTCAAATTGCTGGGGCCGTTTTCTGCAGGCGAATCTTCAAAATGGGACTTCCCTTCTAGTTGTTCGTCAAGTTCCAACATGATCCGGCCAAGTGTTTCCTTTGTGAAGTGGCAGCGGCTCACCCGCATGGTTCTCAAACAGTTGCGATGCTTGAGTTTATTGGAAAACTTGGCCCTGTTGCCATTTCGTCAACCGAGAGAACAGGAGACACCCAATCATTGTTGTCCTTCTTGTCTGGCTTCCATTGAAGTAACCCCAATAGGGCTACCCCCCAAGCAACGGCTTTTTGTTTGTTAATTATGTTATTGTTGTTGTTTTTATTTGGGGGGGGTTGGCCACCAACCGTTTTGAAGGGTATAGCCCATGATTCAGGGTTGCTCAAACCTCAAAACAGCCGCCAACCCACAGGGGTTGACAATTGGTGGGTCATGTTGATGTCCTCAACTCTTAGAGGTCTTTGGAGCAACCCTGTTTCAGTTGCTGTTTGTTTTCCCAAATGAGTTTCTCGCTTGAACACTTGCCATGGGCAGGCGCGCTCTTCGTAACTGGTCTGCAAGCCAGAAGTGTCGGGCTGTGTGACTGAGTGCCTGGTTTGCGAAGCTTTTCGATGGTTTGCTTGGGGATTTGAACGGCTGTTGTAAACTTTCTACATGGTACGTCAAGCCGCCCCCTAACCTCCAAACCACCATTCCGAACCACCACCTAGAGAAAAGCTGAGATTTGCCGGTTTAAACTCCCCGGCAATCGAATTGAGGAATTCAATTCAAAAGAAGCCCCGAGAACGAGCCCCAAACCTGCACAACATGAGTTGCGGGGAAGGCCACACAAAAGTGGGTGATGGTGAATGGGGAAGGTAGGGGGCCCTGTGTAGAATCATGAATCTCAAGATGTTTCTCTGTGACTCGTATCTAAACCAATGAGCCTAGCTTTCATAAGCTGGCCATTTTGGCAATGAGAGCTGTGCACGCCCAGACCAGCGGCCTGGGAAAGTGAACAATTCTGGTAGACACTACACCCTTGGTGCCATAGTAGCTACAAGGCTTTCGGGGTCTACTAGGAGTTCATGTTCGAGAGCAACCGATATGAAGTGTAGATGTATCCAGGGCTACTATTCTTACTGCGATTAAATGCAAAGTGTCAAACTTTGCCAGGAATCCCGGGAATAGCTTTTCAAGGCGTGATCAGGAGACGGTACTTGCTGCATCCGAGGATGGCTGAAGTCTGGGAAGGAATGGATTTGCCCATCAGGCCGATGGATTGGGCGTTGGGCAAATTATCACGAGCTAAACAAAGGTGGGGGTCCTTTACTTGGTGGTTCATCGTTTCCAGTTTTTGAATTAAGCTGATTCGCAATTCAAGTGGTCACAAGGCCATCGGCTTGTGACCCATGATTGCTCGTGAGAAAGGTTTCTTCCGGGGTACCCTCATTTCAGGTTGGTCAAGTATATTAAGTTATCACAGTTCACCCAACACGACCATTGAATTGTGTGCATTCAATCCTTTGTCCACTTTCCACATGTCTTTGGAAGGCTCACTTTGAACAACCCAAGTTTCGTAGGGTGCACAGGTGGTTCAATTCCTTCAAAGGAAGCCATTTGAGGACCATTCGTTTGTTTTCATAAATTGGAGCCCCTTTTTTAGTTGCCGTTGCAGTGTCAAGGATGAGCCAAAGGAATTTCCATTTGCAAGGCCCATTTTTCCGGAAACACACGTTTCCCATGATTTGCTTGTATCGAATGACACATTTCCCTTTTGCGGATGCCCTGTGCGTTTCCTTTGCCCGCAACTGCCATCACCACCGTTGCATATGGGCCGCCTATAGTCCTTGTGAAGTCAACAATGCATAGAGTATGCATAGGTACGGTTTTCCAACCAAAACCAAAACGTTCTGGATGCATGCCAACCTTTTCAGCTAGTGACACGGACGCCCCGCCCACGTGATGCTTTGCGCAGGCATTCGAGTTGTTCCGACACGTTAGAGCGTTGATGGCACCGTTATCTCTACGGGGCGACTACACAACTAACCCAACCGCATGTTGCCAACTACCTGCGCCCCTGTTTTAAGCTAGACATTTGGAGGGTTGAACCCTTCGGCTACTCGCGTGCAAAGGGCCCTTGACTCGAAGCCTTGGCTTTTGGGCCCCTGGATGCAACGAAATGCAGAGAACAGGTGGCTGGCCTGAGAAGAAGCTCACTTTCCGAGTTTCTGGACACACTTTTTTCTCATACCTTTGGGAATTAAGAAAAACGCCTTGGACCTGTTTGACCGACCCAGTAAGAAAAGTCCAAAAGTGACAGGAACACCTTTGTCCACTTTGACTGCCCGGAGAAGCTGGCACTGTTCGATCGCCTTGCTGGGCGGAGCTTCTTGGCCCATTCTTGGCCGCGGTCCAGACGCGGAACCCACGTAAAAGGGACCCCTACCATCTCTGCCAGCAACATTGGTGTTTCTCCGAATTGTCCCTGAAAAGAGTCGGTTTCTTGGTGCCCCCTTAACTACGAAAAAGGGGCCAAAGGGGGTCCGCAGTACGTATTGGTATTGGGGGTGGCTGGGTGGAGAAGCTTTTGTGCAGCGCCATTTGTCATTGGTGAGTCTATATCCAATGTGGGTGTTTGCAGGGACAGCTCAAGTCATAGGGGGCACTTGGCACTCCGACCAGCCAGAACCCTATTTTGCCATTGTGTGGAGCCAGCTGTTTCATTGCTGGCCCTTGTCCAGATGTATCGACACTGGCGGGTGTTGACAGTTCTTCCAGGCCCTCCGGAGTAGAACTTCGAACCAACGGCACGTTGATTGGGCCTGCTTGTTGCATGAGTTTCCCCAAACATTTTCCAAGCAGTTCTTCGGTTTTTGTCGGGTTCAGCGAAACACGGAAACCCCAAAATCAAATGGTTCCAATTTGTTGTTTTACTTTTTTCTCCCTACGGTTCTCGTTGCTTTCCTGGGAACCCCCGCTGAGCTCAAGACACGATCGAAGCTGAGGCCCGGTCACCTCCGATGGGGGCAGGTTGACGCCCAGCTCGAAAATAGGGGGGGGTTCGCGTGTGGGGTGTTGGGGGAGGGTGTTGGGTGCCAAAGCCTGTTCCACCAGTTGTTAAGCACTCATTTTGTGGTTTGGCTGGTTAAACCACCCAGTTTGGGGTTTCATGTTGCGTTTGGAAACAAGCCTTTATGGTTTGGGTTAAAGGGTGATCCGAATCACCGGGCTAGTCTTGACCTATGCCGACCTAAATTTGACAGGGTCAGCCTTAAAGCATACATTTGGGCCGACAACAATACTTGTAAAGCAGGTGGTTTTTGGATTACTCCGGAACCCTGTTTCAGGAACAGCAAGTTCGTCACCTTCAAACCTGGCTAGCAAACAGGTTCCAGATTGCACCAAAATACAATCATAGGGCTACGGTCACCTAATTGGGGTCCGTGAGACCCTGTTCTGCAGGATGCGCAGTGCCTCCTCCCCGATGCTCAGCAGCCGCAGCACGCCTACAAACGAGCGCGCGCCAGAGGACCAGCGCCTCGACAATTGAAAGGTTTTGTACTGGGCTGAGAGTGGACTGTCGATTTTGGGATGGACATGGGCTGAAAGTGGACTGTTGATTTGGACAGTCTTCAAACTGCCTTGGGAAGCATGGTTTGCCACAAGACTCCTTGAAGCGGACTTTTGTTTTGTGTTGGACATGGGAAATCGTTGGCTGGAAAGTGGGGAGTCTCAAATTGCCCGGAAGGGCGGAGGTCCTTTTTCACCAGGAAGACTTGCATAATTGTTGTTTATTGCTGGGAACCCTGCAAGGTTCCCCAGTAGTGCCCTTTTACCCTTTTTTGGGGGAGGGTTCCCTTACTAAAATGGACTACAGAAAAAAGGTTACCCTTATTCTAACCTCTCTACTGGAGGACCTAGCTTGTTGAAGTGGCCATTTGGTTGTTTTGCAGACAGGGGGCACAACATAATCCAATTGGGGTGAAGGGATCCGTTTTTCAGCACCACTTGAAGGTTTATTCCGGGAGTCTCACCTACCTAAGAGGACCCAGTAGAGATATAGACAGAGAGAGAAACTGTGAAAGACATCGCGCGGCAAGATTGCAGTTTCCGCCTGTGGATATTCAATGTTGCAGATGTTCCCATATCTTTCACAGGACAAGCTCCAGACGAGATGGTGCCCGGTTTCCATAATTAAACCCCCGCCAGACTCTCAAGGGACCTTCGTGTGGACTAGTCAGTGAGGGAGGGAGGGAGGGAGGGAGGGAGGGAGGGAGGGAGTGAGAGGAAGTGAGGTAGAGTGTGGTAAGCTGTGCTATGTAGCGTGCGCTTAGGCCCAACTTGGACAGGCTCAAACCTGCTGCTTCCTTACAACACTTCTCTAGGCATCTGTTCCAAAGGCCGGCATCATTCAAGGGGACCAGCATGCATTGCAGCAGATGTGCCAGGTTCGCTGTTTGAGTTCTAGGAAAAGCCTTTAAGAAGTCCAAACATCCTGCAGAATCAGGCAATCCTTATTTCATGGTTTGGACGGGTGGTTTGTGGGCTTGAACTCCGGATCGAATCTAGATCGAAAACGATCTCTGCACCCCCCGAACCGGATCACATTTGGATTGAACATTTGTGTTCCATGCAGTTCCCCAAATGAAAAAGATCCCTCCAACATGGCATCACTGTATTTACCTACCAGGGACTCGTTGCTTACTGGATTCCCGCTACACTCTTTTCAAAAAGAGCTGACAGAGTGTCTTGAAGGCACTCGTCCACTGCGCACGGGATTTAGAGGGTGCCCCTGAACAACCGGATGTCTCCCTCGCGGCGAGACGCACAAGCCAAGGGAGTCCACAACATCCGCGCCCAGCGGCAACAGCGCCAGAGATCCGGAAGCGAGCGGCAACAGCACCAGGGATCCGGAAGCGAGCGGCAACAGTGGCAGGGATATGGAAGCCAGGCACATGCGCCTTGGCTCAGAAGCGCATCCAGCTGGAAGTTTCGGGCATGGGTTGTGGGTGGCATTTCTGATTTGCATTCAGACATTATATACAATATAATACATATGCACATGTATCTATGGATGGACAAGTTGCATTCGTGTGTTTGTTCATCTAAGGGCTGTCGCCCTGTGAAAAGCCACAACATCCACGCCCACTGTTCCTGCTTGATCATGGCATTCCGGGAAAAACCAAAAGAAAACCAAAAGGGCAGCCAATCGGAAATCAAAAGCAAACCAAAGACAAGGCCAAAAAGAAAGCAAAAGGCAATGAAAGGCAAGCAAAGGGGACTAAAACGAAACACAAGGGGAAACCAAATGGAAACAAAAGGGAAGCCAAAGAGAAGCAAAAACACAACCAAGGATGCAGATTCTCACGAGCTGGGAATCCCATGACGAGGCGGTTGATTTGCCCCAAATCGAACCTTGGCCCCGCCTGCTAAAATGGCCCATCGCTTCAATTTAAGCAAGAAACACAATGAACTGGGCAAATGATCTACGATACATGTAGATATATATATATATATATATGTTCAGATCAGTCTTTAAGCAAAACATCAACACACTACAGGGCCATGTGCGCTGGTAGACAATCGTTCTGACTCACGAGCAACGCATCGCGAGGGGTGTCCCGAAAAGAGATGTGCCACTAACAGGCTAACTTGCGGGCACTGTTTAGAGAGCCTCGCCATTTGAGGCACCCTTGTGAAAAGCTGCCAAACACGTGGAAGGCCCACACCATTAATACCATCAGTAGCATCAGTAGCATCAGTATCTGGGACGAAGCGTGCAACAAGTGTCGTTCTTTCGCATCCCTAGCAGCACCTAACAACAAATGCCGCATACATATTTCCTTTACCAAACTGAGGCGATGCTGGGGATGCTGGGGATGTCAGGCGCTGGTCCCTGTACTGCATATAGCAGGAGTATTGATGATGATGACGATGATGATCGTGATGGTGATGGTGATGATGATGGTGATGATGATGGTGATGGTGATGATGATGGTGATGCTAGTGCCTTTCGCATTCCCAGCATCACCAGCGAGGCTAGGCAAGAAAATGATGACGACTGTGAGAAGAAGATGACGATGACGATGATGCTCATAGTGATGGTGAGCCACCCTTCCCGCGTGCCTCCCTTCTTGCAGGGGTCGGCGGATTTCTTGATGTTATACCCCCATGGAATCCAATGGTATGTACGTGCTAGAATCTGATATGGAAAGGCTCGTTGTTTGCAACTGGGATTTCGGCCTTCAGAAAGTGCAGAGAGGACGATTCGTGTGCCGGGAGCTCTGAATTTGCGTTGATCCGCAATCATTCGATTCGCTCTTGCTGGGAGGTCTTTTCATTTCACACAGAACATTATGGAACCAAAAGGGCCATAGAATGACCTCTTGTTCGGGTACCTCCTTTCCTGGTCAAGTTGCAGGTGGGAAGTCGGGATCGGATCCCAGCTGACTGTGACTCAGGAACGGGGATTGTCGTGGCGGGCTTAGCGGCTGAGTAGCGGAGGGTCTTGGTACGTCTTGGTGCAGTCGACATCTAAATCTGCGCCCTTTCGCCTGGAATATATCAGGAGACATGCCAGAGCATTGTTCCTGCTTTGACTTCAGCTTCTGGGGCCGGGTCACGGGGTGCCCCTTGCACTAGGCGCAGGTCGGCCATCGCATGGAGCATCTACTGGGAATTCATCCTTGAAAGGCTGGTTTCTTGGCTGCCGCTGTTTTTGCTGACTTTGTTGGATGCCCTTCTGACTCCTTGTGCAAGTCCACGCTTCGAATAAGATGAAACTTGTCGCTGTTGCAACAATTATTCGTGTCTATCTCATTCATGTCGAAACATTCACCAGCGACGAGCTAACGGGACGTTTCTTTGTTGTTCAGTGGATCTCTTTATTTTTTTTGCTTAGTGGCTTCCCCACCATCCCGAAAAGGGCTCAGATTCTGGAACGGTTGCTTCAAACAGTTGCTTGCAGCACCCCAACAACGGCCCCATCGCCTCAAGCCAGGCTCTCCATCAGAGGTGGACCCCTGAATATGTCTGGTTCCCGTTTGGTTTCTGCATTTCTCTTTGACAACCCCCCGGACCACGTCACCCCCCAAAAAAAAGCAACACGGCAGGGCACAAAACAAACACGCCACAGGTCATCCAGTCTGGTCACATGTCCAGTTTTGGGCAATGGCTTGCCGATGGCCCAGGCCCGTGCGCGTATTTTAACTACAAGCCCCTTGGATTGTGGGGAAGATGTTTGGACCCTGGCTTCACAACAACGCAGGGCTTTTCCTTGGGACAAGTCCAGAGACGTTTCCAACAACGCAGGGTTTTTTCCCGGGGATAAGTCTAGAAAATTATGGCTCCACCAGGCTGAGACAGACCTGACACCTCTGTCGCATTCCTTCCAAGCCAAAAGGAGGTTTGAAACAAGCTCAAGCAAGGGGCTGGCCCCACCCTGCCCTGCTGGAAGAATGGCTTTTCCAAAACGGGTGGTTCGTTGGCACTTTGGACATGCCCCAACCAAGAGTTCCAAAGATGGAGAAAAGGCAGCCCGGCCCGCGGAGATGCTTGAAGCTGGTGTCAGCAACCATGAGCACCCACCCTCATGTTCCCCAGGACATCCCTCCGAACTCTCAATCTTGTAATGCTGAGAATATGTATAAATGTATATATGCTTGAAACCTTTTTGTTGACCCATGAATTTATTTTGGAATAACCTCTGATGCGTGTGTGTGTGTGTGTTTCAATCGAAAGCCGATGTTTGACGCACATCCTTCACTTTACGCAGAACCCTCCCTGATTAAGTCTGTAAACGTTTGTTGATCTGGGTCAGCGCTGGCCGCGGCAAAAGCTTTCATCAGCTTCGCGTTCCTCAGACTTGTTGTGATGTTTGTCGTCTTGGGTTTCTTGGGTTTTGGGATGTTGGGCATGCTGGGCCGTTCTTCTGACAATAATTAGGGGGGACCGAACCCCTTGATGCAGGTTTTGTTGCGCTTTCCCCGCAGGGCCCTTAATGTTTACTGAGAGGAGGCCAATACTGTAGGTTGTGTGAACGAAGGCTGAATTAACATGCCAAACCAAAGTGGTCATCCCCGAAGTGAGTTGTGCACTTGCAGGGCCAGCTTGCCTCCGAGGAAAGATGGATGTCGCCTAGCTGAAGAGTGTAGCTTGGCTGACCATAATGTGGGTTTGTCTCCAATCCAGGGCACCAACAAGTGTGATCTCCATTCTATTTCACTGTGGCGCACCACTGGACCAAGGCTACCACAAACAACCAACACCACCGCCACCACCACCAACAACAACAGCAGCAGCAGCAGCAACCAACAACCAACAACCAACAACCAACAACCAACAACCAACAACCAACAACCAACAACCAACAACCACAACAGCAACAGCAGCAGCAGCAACAACAACAACAACAACCACAACTACAACCACAACCACAACCACAACCAGCAACCAGCAACCACAACCAGCAACATGTT
Organism: Effrenium voratum; assembly: GCA_963377175.1. Classification (NCBI taxonomy): domain Eukaryota; class Dinophyceae; order Suessiales; family Symbiodiniaceae; genus Effrenium; species Effrenium voratum. Next base: position 1,222,956 of record CAUJNA010000191.1, on the reverse strand, counting down.
CAATAACAATGTCAACAACATCTTCAATAATAATTCAACAACAGCAGCGGCAACAACAACAAGAACAAAAACAAGAACAATAACCATAACGAGAACGAGAACGAGGACAACAAAAACAACAGCGACAACAACGACAACAACAGCAACAACCACGACGACAACAACAGCAGCAGCAACAACAGCAACAGCAAGACCAGCACCAACAGCAAGACCAGCACCAACAGCAAGACCAGCACCAACACCAGCACCAACACAATCACCAACAACAACAACAACAACAACAACAACAACAACAACAACAACAACAACAACAACAACAACAACAACAACAACAACAACAACAACAACAACAACAACAACAACAACAACAACAACAACAACAACAACAACAACAACACAACAAACAACACAACAACAACAACAACAACAACAACATCTACAACTACAAC
>CAUJNA010000191.1:1211038-1222407 GCA_963377175.1 Effrenium voratum | reverse complement strand
CCCCGGCTTGGAATACCAAAAGTCCCGTGTGCGATGGCAGCAGCAGCACTCGCTCGCCTCTCTGCGCTGCGGCACTTCCAGCGCCGCTTCATAGCGGCCTTTCAGCCTCTGAAGCAAGTCTCCCTCCAAGCGGTACCACTGCGCATCTGAGGCAGCCATGGCACAGCGGGCAGAAAAGCCGCGCTGCTAGAAGAAAAAAAAGCTGTGATTTCCCTGCTTTGTTGCGGTGATGCTGTGTCGGTGCCTGGGCTTGTGATGAAGCTGTGTCAGTGCTTGCTGTCATGATGTTGCAATGTTGCAGCCATATTTAGCTCATGCATAACCAGCTGCGGATAAGAGACAACTCTGTTCTGTGTTGTGTTGACAAACGCAGGTGTCGACAATGAAACACGGAAAAACATGCTGTAAAAACCCCAAGCTTGCCTTCGCCTCTGTTGCCTGATATCTATCATGGTCGTCGCGATCACTCCAGCTCCCTCGCACATCACTCCCAAAAAACCGTAGCCAGGACACAACTCACGGCATCGCGAACGTCTGCATAGTTTTTTTTGCCATCTGTCAGATGAAGTATACACGCAGCACCAACTCACGTGGTCAGAAAAGACGCACGTGACCTGATGAAAACGAAGGAATCTGTGTCCGTTGAACAAACCGTACCGTACACAAAGCAACAAACAAGAAACCAATGTAACAAGGGGTCTCCACATGTCAACCCGCCCACCCTCATCCCGTGACTCCACGTGTGGGAGTCTGAGTTGACAGCGGTGGAGCCGGCTTGGTACCAGGGGCCAGTATACCAGACAAAAAGAACTAACCGTACCATGAACCAACCAAGTGATTCTTCGTTTTCAATTGCTCCCAAGGAAAGCTCACGTAATGTGGATCATTACCAAAGCTTCAACTGCGACCAGGAAACACCAATGATCATCTTACTACCAATGTCTAAATGATCCACGACGAGCTTGTCTACGCTACGACTCTGCAGTGCCACTACTTGGCGTCTAGATTCTGTGGCACTCTTGGCGTCTAGATTCCTGTAGATGCCTCCCCTCAAAGTACCCTGCGCCCGCTGCGCAGCTTGCTGCTCGTGCACACCATCTGCTTGCCAAAGCGTGCCAAAAATGCCCACTCAATGCTAGGCGCTACCACTGGCTTGCCAAAACCGGTCAGAAAAGACACAGTCTTTGAAGCAATAGATAATCCCTCACGCATACCAGTCTTCGGGGCTGATGCCCATTTCTTCTCGCGTCAGGTATGTCGAGTTCTGTGCATCCAGCTCTTCATAGAACTCAGCAAGAATCTGACGATGCACTGCCTCCTCCTTTATCTGCTGCAGCTGATCTGGAGTCAAAGCATCATCATCCTCGTGCGGCATTCCGTCTTCGTCTTCTCCCGCAGCGACTTCGTCGCGCATGGTGCGACGCTTGTTGCGGCCGCCGCCGAGTTTGCTGGCCGGCAAACGTTGTGGCTTGTCCGTGTAGCCAGGGTCTGGCAGCACGCCACGGAGGGACAGCATTTGAGTGAGGTCTGCCAGCTCAGCCTCGCTCAATGGGGCTCCAGTTTTTGCTTCCGACCACTTTCTGTGACGCTCGAGGTCATCTTGCAAGGAGGCTTTGCCAAAGAAATGGCGTCCAGCAGTCTCATCGTGCTTTTTGTCCAGCTGTGCGCCTCTAAAGTGGAGCGGTACCGAAACAAGGCGGTCTCTGCAACGGCACGAAACACCCAGTAGTCAGGCACGTGGCGAAACGCCATGTGCCTGAAATCGGTCACGCGTGACAGCCCAACAAAGGCCAAGCCAGGCACCGTGCGAAACGGCTGCCAAGTAGGCTCGTGCGCCATATCGAACACACAGCCATCGGACAACGTCAGTCCCACTGTCATGCCATAGCTCAATACCAGCGGGAACTGCTCGCGGTAGAGCATGGGCATGCGCTCATGTCGAACGCGTTGCAGCCCAATGCACACGTATGTTGGATGGCCTTCTACCATGCATGGCCCAAGGTAGCCCGGAAAGTCCACAATCAAATATTTCAAGCTTGATGCTGAGCAGCCTCCGACCTCTGCTGCGTTCCGTGATTTCGCTTGAGCTGCTTGCTGACCTGCTGCGCCGTCAGAAAAGACGGGCGCCGCTGCATGCCGGACAACTCCGACGATCTTGCCACGCAAGCCGTTCACCAAGTTCCACACTGTGCGAACATTGGACGTCAGCATCACGGGAGCGCCCCGGGTGCAGTGCAAACCTCGGCGCAGTCCGCCAAAGGAGTCACAAGAATGACGCTCTACCAACGGGCTCGAGTCTGCCGACCACACGCGCAAAATGCCCGTGCCACCTTCTGCTGCAGCGTCCTCGCCCAAACGGCGGCCGTTGAACTGGCCGGCGCGCTGCTTCTCACAAAAAAGGTGCACGCATTCTTCGTGGAAGCGCCGGATTTCTTCGGCCGTCAAAGTGCACTCTGGGCTGGTGAGATCGTGTGTCTTCCACAACGCGACATCTTCTTTTGTGTGTGCAGCATCGCGGAGTCTCAGCAGTGACTCCTTGTACAGCGAAACACCTGCCTGCCGATGCACACGTCGCAGGCGAATCACGTTGCGGATGCTGCCAAACAATCTTGCCCCAAGGTTGACATCCGCATGATCTTTGCCCGTGGCCTGGGCGGCCGTGCTGAGCAAAGTTGCGTCATCCTTCACTGCCACGGGGGGCAGCTGGCCAAAGTCGCCCGCAAGCACGACTTTGACGCCACCAAAAGGCAAGCGCGCGCCACACTTGCAGGCGCCTTTGCGGTCACAGTGCTTAGGGTGGTAGGTTGCGTACCGCCACTGCTGCAAGCGCATGTGAATGTGTGCCAAAACTTTCTTCTCGATCATTGACACTTCGTCCACTTCAAGCACTGCCATCTCTCCGAGCTCTGTGGCCATGGCGGCCATGTCCTCTTCGGAGAGCGAGGACAGACCGCCGCCACCATTTGGGCGCAAGCGAAACAAGGACGCTATGGTGCGCGCGCCGCTGCCCATGTTGCTGGCAGCCACACCGGTATACGCGGCACGCACGATGCGGTCCTTGATGCCGCGCTGCCCCATCTCTGCATTGGCAGCTTGCACTGTTGTCGTCTTGCCTGTGCCTGCAGTCCCTAACAACAAGACGGGGCCGCACAGCTTCTAAAGACCACCCAGATCTGCTGGCAGAGGCAAATTCACGCCGGAAGCAGATGGCGCGCTCAAGTATGCCTCACACCAGGCGGACATGTGAGCAACAAAAGACTGCTGCGTTGGATCAAGCTGTGGAAGCTGCGGCGCAGAGGCATCGACGGGCAGGAAAGCCGCATCGACGCCTGCTGGCTGTGGCACATGCTGCAAGGCGATAGCGTCGGCGGGCAGAAAAGCCGCATCGACGCCTGCTGGCTGTGGAGCACGTTGCGGGGCGGAGGAATCGGCGGGCAGACAAGCCGCATCGACACCTGCTTGCTTTGGAGTCAGGGCGATCGCATCTGCGTGCGAAATACCACCCTGACCAACACGTAAAGTCCAAGCATGAGTCTCAGGCAAAATGGCACTAGTCATATCATCTGGCAAAGCTTCCAGGCTCAAGCTGGAAGCAAAAGGATTCAAAGCACCCCACTCGGAGCGAGTCTCCTTGTCCACACAAAGCAAAGCATCCTCGTCCAAAGGCACAAGCGCTTCGTGCAACGGGTTATACCCGGGCCGGCCCATGCTCAGCTCCTGCATGGCTCCGGCAACAAACCTGGCACGCTTGGCTTTTCTTTCCTCAGGATCTTCCAAGTCTTCATCGTCCTGGCGCCACGGATGGGGACAGAATACAGCATAGCGCCACTGTCCCTCTTTGCTTGGCGAGGACAGATCTGCTCCCTGACTGACAGCTATGCGGTTTTGGCGCCGTGGCCGACGCATACACCGCACTCACGAAGAATCCTGTGCTTCACTTCTTCCCATAAGTCTGCATACAGTTTATTCTTGATAGCCTTCTGCTCCTTGCCGGCAGGTTTTTGGGAGCCCATGTAATTGAAATGCACTGTACAAAGCTGCTCCAAGCACTTTTTTGACAAGCCGGGCTTGACAAGGCCATTGCCGCGCTTGACATACGGCACCAAATCAAGCGCAAGCATCTGAAAAACAACTTTTTGCATGAGCTCCGTGGCGGGGCCACCTTTCCGCGGCCTCTCTCCCAAAATTGCCTCCAAGTAAAGCTCCAGCTGTAGACGCTTGGGCGTTGGCTTCTTGCCTTGACAAGCTTCCTGCACCGAGTATCTCATTTCTCCGTGCGCTGGCTGCCACGGAAACCCATGCTGCTCCGCCACAGATGCTCTATTTGCGGAGGTGTCCTCCAGAACACTCTGAGCTGTGGCACCAGCAGCAGGCTTTGCAGCAGACAGCAAAGTTGCATTGCTACTTGCAGCGACGCTACTTTGAGACTGACCTTGCTGCTCAACTGTGGGAAGGACGGGCAGAAAAGCCGCATCCTACCCGGTGGCTACCAGACATGCTGCGGTGCTAGCACTTTGCACGTCTACGGGCCGCCCGACGGATAGAACAGTCGCGTCGTTGCTGGCGGCGGCAACACTGTGAGTAGGCTGCTCGGCAGTGGGCAAGCTTCCCACGTGAGCTGCCTCCTGGCCGCAGTCCGCTGCACGTGCCTCGGACGGCGCAGCTGCTGAAGATTTCTTTTTCTTGGCTTTATTCTGCTGAGCAAATCGCTTCTTCAGCCAGAAAGGGCACTGATTGGAGGCCACAAACGCATGCAATTGCTCTATGGCCTCACGATCCGACAGCTCTCTGGGATCTGCCTCTGCCGCTGTAAAAGGCCTGTGCAGTCGCAGACAATATCTCGCCATGTCGCTAGCATTCGGTCTGCGGCCGTCTAGATTCAAGTAAGGCTTCTCCTTGACGATCGCGGGCTTTTTGCGCAAGCTCAAGTTTCTGCCCCGACGATCTATGCGTCCAACAAACTGAGACAAGGACATTTTTCGCACGGCTTCGACGGACAAGCCGCCACCCAAACGCAGCTTCTCCAAGCGGCTGGCATAAATGTCTACCTTAGTTTGCTTAGTCACGGTAGTTTGCTCCGTGCCAGTTTGGATGGCTTGCAGCTCCTTGACCACAGGCTGCTCCTTGGCATTCAGATTCACAAAAAATCGGCTGGACAGCACGCGCGGCAAGTCCACTTCCAGTGAGCAAATCTGGTCAGGCACAGCCGTATGGATGAATAGCTTCGATAGCAGCGACGTGACAGTCATGGTCTCATCGTCGCGCATGCGGCACAGTATATCATCTAGCAGGCCACCGATCCGGCTGGTGGCCGTGTGGCCGCTGCCAAGCTTGCCGCTGCCAAGCCTGCCAAGCTTGCCGAGGTAGTTAACTGCTGCCTGTATGGTCAGCACTACCTGATCGTCAACGTTTGCCACCAAGCCCATGGCCTTCAAAGGATCATGCGTGTTGACATGATGGCAGTTCCTGCGGGCGTACAGGCGGTACAGCCCTTTACGCCGGGGGTCTTCCAAGATGACCCCTTTGCCTGGCGGCATGCGTGACTTCTAGTCTTTGCTGCAAAAGGCATATGTCTGCGTCTTGCGAGCGCAGCTTTCATGTTCTGCCGGACGGCGTGCCACTTTGCTTCCCAGGCCGGGCCGCACCACGCGCAAGTACTCTGCTTGCGGCATATTTTCCAAACCTGCGCCTGCCTGGACAAGAAAGCGGCTGCTGATGCAGGCATGGTCGGACATGCCTACTCCCCAAACACGTTGAAAGCTGCCCTGGACGAGCCGTACGGTTTGCTGCCGCGCCGACCTCGGCACTGGACGGTCGCCGGGCTGGCTCTCACTGGCGGACAGAAGAGACGCACCAGGAGGCTGCTGAGTGGCGGACAGAAAAGTCGCACCCTCATCTTCCGGAACTGCACGGCGAAATGCGCGACAAGAAAAAGCAACGGTCGAAGCGCCATGCTTGCACACTGGGATGGGACGTGTCCATCCAGTCGTGACACCAAGTGCCTGACAAAGTCACCTCTGCACCATCTGCCTCCCAAGCATCTTGCCAGCGCTCCTGATAGCGCTCAGGCATCTTCTCTGAGGCAAGCGTATTAGTGTCCCCGGCAAAAATGCAGCCGCCCACCGGCAAAGCTTCCAGGGCATTCCAAACTACTTCCATTTCCGAGGCTCGCTGCGCTGCAAACTCTGCGCTGGCGGTGCAGTGCGCAGTGGCAAGCGCCAAGCATGCTCCGTTTTTGGTTACCTGCACTTGAACATGCAGTAAGTGCCGGACGCCTGCAGCTGTCAAAGGTACGACTCCCACACGAAGCCGCGTCACCGTAGCGTTGCGCAAGAGCATGCACACATCAAAGCCTTCCAGCGTGCTGTGGCCACGCTGCGCGGGACTCACTACATCGTAACCTAACTCGCGGCCCGCAGACAAGATAGCAGGAAGAGTGCTGGGCGTCACCTCTTGCATGCAAAACACATCATACTCGCCAATCCTGGCGCGAACATCTTGGCGCAAGGGCTGCTGGAACAAGTTCAAGCTGCCTACAGCAAGGTCAAAGACTTCTTCTGAGATAAGTCTCCGACCAGTGTCGCCTTCAAGCTGCCCTGCTGCCTGCTCCATGGCCACCTCCACATACACCGGAGGTACCTCCACACCGTGGCCACTGTGTCGGTCGTGCATGTTGCACTTCTCTGTAAGTTTGCGATACCACTTTCGACGCACGCGTCTGACCAGCTGGCAATTGTTGGTCATGAGCAATGCCTTTTGCTCTGTGCCTATGCGGCAGGGGTGCCACTCTGCTTGTGCCAAAAGTGCCTCCAAATCTTGCAACAGTGCCTTTTCTTGGCAAGTCAAATGAACAATTTTTCGCTTTCCGGCACCGTCTTTCACGTACGCCATGCGAGTGGGACTAGGAAACACTCGTGCAAAATCTGCATCCACTGGCAAGGCTTGCTGGGAAAACTGCTCCCTGGCGGCCAGAAAAGGCGCACCAAGGAGGCTCCTGCTGGGATGCTGCTGGCGCAGCTTCTGGTTGCAAGCTTGCACGCAGGCTGCGCAGTCTCCTTGACACGGGATAGCTCCAAGTCTTCGGATCCGTCAGACTCTGCATCCGAGTGCAAGGGGGAGTCTGCGGCCGTTTTGCGGGCAGGAGCATTTTCAATGTCCTGCTGAGACCATTTCTCCGCTTTGCCGAAGCTCCAGTCCGTGACATATTCCTCGTGCACACGGGCAAATTCTTCAGCAGTGCGCACGCTCTCGGAACTAGGCAAACGCCACTCCTCCCTTGCAGGGTCCACGCGTGGCATCTGCGCGCCAAATTTGATGGAATGCAAGTGCATGATGCCGCCGGCACCCCACTCGAAGACGCCTTCTCCATCTTCGTACTTCAAGACATGCTTGTAGAAGAGTTCCATCTTGTAGCCGGTGTACCATGCTACCACCCCTGGATATTTCAACACCAAGCGTCTGTCCAGGGACAGCTTCCTTTCTGCCGGCTCTAGTGGGTCGGAGCGACCATGGCGTCGCCGAGTCACGGCGGCGTCGTACTTTTGCAAAATTTGCGCTAAGTCCTGCCAGTGGTAGATGGCAGTCGTCAAGGTCGTGAAGTGGCAAGGAATTTCTCCCCCTGCTTGCAAGCAACTCAGCGAGTTCTGAAGCTTTTCCAACAAGGCACGCAGCTCTGGGTCTTCGGCTGCAGCTGCATCCACAGCGCGGTTAGAAAGGACGCGCGCTGCGTCGCCCACGCGGTCAGAAAAAACGCGCGTAGACGCAGTCACGGCGCGGTCAGGAAAGACGCGCGCTGCGTCGCCCACACGGTCAGAAAACACACGCGCAGACGCATCCACAGCGCGGTCAGAAAAGACGCGCGCTGTGTCGCCGACGCGGTCAGAAAAGACACGCGCAGACGCAGTCTCGGTCACGGCGGAAGCTCCCAAAACAGCCTCAAGTGCATGCTCTGCAGCCACGCATTGCTCCTTCAGTGCCTGCTGCACAGGTGAGTCAGGCGCCAATGCCTCTTTCTCGGCGCTGACAGCTGTGCGCCACACCTCCAAAACTTGCTCTGCCTTCTGCTCGAGCGTCTCTTGTTCAATCTGCTCTACCAAAGCTTCAAGATCGCTCCTCTGCTGCAGCTTCTCTTGCGCCGAGCCAATCATGGCTTGCTCGAAAGCAGCAATCACCTTTGTGAACTGAGCTTTCCCCATCTTCATCAACTCTTCGTTGGTGTACGAAGCACTCGTGTTCAGGCCGACTTGGCGCTTCACAAAGTAAGTTCTTGAGCGTAGTGCCTTATTACGCAGGGCCGTGTTCAAGGCAAAAAAGTAAAAGCGCGGGTGCGCTTGGAAGCGACCGTCGGCTCGCAGCAGCATGTGTTTGATCCACTCCCAGAAAGAGAGCGGCTGCTGGTTCTCCGCTCGCTCCTGAACATGGGCCCAGTAGTCCCCCTGTCCCAGCGGAAAGAGTTTGAGGAACCCTGCAGCGATGTAGTACGGGTGATCCTCACGGATGAGCACGTTGCGAGACAGCACTGTGGGGGGATCCACAATGGGCAGGCCTGCCACACGACCTGCGCCGTGGCGCTGAAGACTGGCTGAGGCCAGCACATCTGAGCGATGTGCATCGCCCAAGGCATTCCAAAGATCCTCTTGCATCTCTTGCTGCGTTTGCTGCCCCGCCAAGTCTTCGGGAGACCAAAAGCCTTCGGGAGTCAGCGGCTGCTCCTCCCAGGCCGACAGCTCTTGCACGGCTGTCAACTCATCGTGCAAAATTTGCTCAACTTGGTCGTGTCCCATGCTTGGCTGGTCTGTCAAAGGGCGGTCAGAAAAGACGCACCGCTGCTGCGAGACTAAGTACCCCACGAGAGTCGAGGTGACCAACTCATCTGGGCCACCGACAGCTGCAAAGTCCAGCTCGTCGAGCTTTTGTCTCAAGCTACACCAAGTTTTCTCCATGCGGTCAGCATCACTGACGCTCTCTGGCGGCTCGTGCAAAGCTCGTACTTGCGAGGCCAGCTGCAAAGACAAAGTGCTGGAAATCCACATCGCAAAGAGCCTCTTTTCGATCTGGGCCAGATCTGCTGCTGCACTTCCTGCACCTCCAAGCCCTCAGGCTCTGCTCCCTCTTCAGTGTTGGAGTACTGCTCCAAGTTTGCACGGTTCACGAAGCCGCAGTATCCTTCGGGAGTCAGGCCACCCGGGCGCAACGCCGCGGAGCCTCCATCTTCGACTGGCCGGCACAGTCGGTTCAGGGCACGCTCGAGACGCCGGCGCGAGACCAGAAAAGGTACTCGCTGCTTCCTGTGCACATCCTTGCTGCAGCGGCGTATCAGGAGCATTTTCATGTCTCCAACTGCAGCAGGAATGTCTCGCACGAACTGCGGGCCGTTTTGAAAAAGGTTGCCCACGTGGCCTCGCAGCTCACACTGGCCCGTGCCGTACAGCGTAAAGATCCGCACCAAGTGCTGGATCGGGGACAGGATCTCTTCCTCGAAGAAAGTCAGGGCATCGATCTCCGGGAGAGTCTCTCCCGGATCTGCGTGGTTGGCCGCCGTCAAGCGGAACGGCTCCTTGGGCAACATCGCCTTGGCACGTTCCTTGGCTTCGTGCAAGCAGTTCTCACAGATTGGCTTGCCGGCTTCCAGCCAATCGGCCTCAGGTGCCCGACAGAAGTTGGTCTTCTGAAACGCTTGGGTCTCGAAGCCTCCGGGCAGGCCACTCTTGCCTTTGCCTGCGGCAATGCCGAACCAGCCTTCCTTGCAGTAATGGCAGTCCTGAAACTCCATGCTCAGCATGTAGGAGTCCACCTCATGCACACGGTGGAAAAACGGCATTATGCGGGCTTCGGCGTCCATGCTGTTGCCGTACAACTGCCGTAAGCTCTTTGGCAGCCGAGGCCGCGGCAAGTGGTCCCCTAAAACTGTCTCACTGGCGTGCAGCTTTGGCTCATGCCATGCCTTTAATGGCATGTGTTCCACTTCGATGAGAAGCGGCTGCAGCGCCCTGCGAACACGCTCTTGGTCCACCAGGGACAGATGGCACCAAGTTCTCCGGAGGAAATCATAGCCGAAGCGAAAATCATCATCGGCTTTCTTGCCATGGCCGCTGAACAGCTCCTCGGCACAAGTAGCTCGCAGTGCCTGCAGCTCGGCCTTTCTTTGCTGAAGCATAGTCAAAAACTTTTCGACCAGAGCGGTTTCGGAGACACACAAGTCACGCTCCCAGCCTTGCACGAGTGCTTCTTGCTCCGGCGACAGATGCTGTCTGTATCTTTTGAGAAACATAGCACAAAAGGAAGAGCTTACATCAGCTCCCTGGTCAAGGCTTTGCAATGCCTTCACCAGGGAGCTCTTTTCTTGAGCTCGCAGCACGGCAGAGTAAGCTTGGACAAAAGCACTCAGCCTTGCAAAGCTTCGTTGAAGGCCGGCCAGAAAAGGCGCAGCCTCCAACTTGGACTTGTCACAAAGCACAAACTCCCAGTCTTCTAAATGCTCTTTCTGGTCGGCATTCAACAATGCCACGTGCCTGTCGAAGAAATTCTTAGCTTGCTTCCAACGTGTGTCGGAATTCGCGCGGTTGCTGCTGACAACAGCTGACAAGCTTTGCTTCTGTAGCTGAGCAATTTCAACAGCATTCTGAGCGAAGAAGGCTTGCACTTCGACAAAGGCAGGAGCACGACGCGATGCTGCAGCTTCTTTTGCCGCAGCACTCACTTGACACAACTCAGCTTCCTTTGCAAGCAAAAAATCCTTTTCCGCAGACGCCAAGCGGTCGCTATAGCGCAGCAGGAAAACACGGCAAAAGCTCGACATTTGAAATTCCTGCATGTGTCGACTCTGCAAAGCTGCCAGCAAGCTTGGCTTGCTTGAGTATCTTATCGCCTCTGCCGTCTCTGTCAAAAATGCCTCCACGCGGCAAAAACAGCATTGAAGGCCGGCCAGAAAAGGCGCAGCCTCCAACGTGGACTTGTCACAAAGCACAAACTCCCAGTCTTCCAAAATCTGCTGCTGAGCTGGCTCCAAGCTTGAAAGTTTTCGTCTGCAGAAATTTCTGGCTCGCTCCCACTCTGGTACCTGACTGCGCCGCTTGCTGTTGAGCAAAGCTGTAAGCGTCGGCTTCTTCATTTGCACAAGCTCCTGCGAGTAGGCTGCCAAAAACGCCACCGTCTTATCAAATGCGTCTGCCATGGCGTCCGGAGCGGTCAGAAAAGACGCGCTCCACCGTGCGGGATACACAAGGAAACGATGTCACTGGCATGTGTCTGTGGAAGTATATGCGTTCTGTGGGAACACAAACTAAAAAAAAAACATCAAGAGGTTGTCCGCCTGAGCGTGATGCTGGTAGGTCGGCTGGTGACAAACAACAAACTAGAACATTAACATG
>CAUJNA010000191.1:1178538-1203538 GCA_963377175.1 Effrenium voratum | reverse complement strand
TCGGAAGTGTCAAGACCATTCTGTCCAAGGATGTCATCAATTTTTACCGGCGCTCTTTTCCTCTTTTGGTATCGTGGATTTCCAATTAGAATGGTCAATCCTAAGAAGCGTTCCCGTTTTCTACAGGGTCGTTGGGCAACTACAGCGATGTCAGCCACGAATGGATGATGCCTTGATCAACAGGCATGCAGAGACACCCAGGTTGGTGAATCCGGAGCCAACATGCCGGGCAAGCAAACGTATCTGTTATTATTCATAACTTCACAACCTGTTATGACTCCGCTTGAGGGATGCCCGCTGCACACTTAGCGAACTGACCCCCGAGAGTCCGCATTCCGCAGGAGGCGTAACGGGCCAGCGGAGATGACTTTTCAAGAGGTTTCTGTGGCGCGCCTGGATGGCGTAGGCTTCACTTGCCCAAAATCGCCGCGAGAGACCTTCGCTGCGGTTTTGTTCCTTCCAACGTGGAGAGTGTCACTTGATGGGGGGGTGGGTTTTGAAAGCCATGAAATGGAACAGTCTTATCCCCAAAAGCTACAGGGATGTGAGAATTGCGCGCATTTGGGCAAGTTGAGAGTCAGAAGTAAGCAGACACGGCAATGCCTTTTATTGCTTTGGATGTTGTTCCCAGAATTGCTCGTTTGTTGCAAGCACACAATGAAAGAAAAGGCCATTCCCTACTTGTGGCTTCCAAAAAGCAAGAAGCAGCCAACAAGCACGGGGCCCCGGAGCCGGCCTTTGGACCTTACTGGCTTATTGGCTAACCTGACATCTTCTCGTTCTTGTTTCCGTCTTGGTGCATGTGCCCAAGACACGAGCGACATCCCCCAAAAGCGGATAGTGAGAGCCCCGATGTACAATCGGCTTGGGAAAATGCATTGGAGTAATTACGTTGCGGCTAGGGAGTTGAGGCATGTCAACCAAAGCGTCGAAGATGTGATTGGATCCTTTGTTTGCTCTCCCACAAGCTGACATGGAGCCTAACTGGAGGTTTTTGGAAGACCGGGTTTGTATTCCATTCTTGTAGGGTCATTGTTATATAGGGTCCGGGTGGGTTTGTCCTTGAACTGCATGTGGTTTCCACGCTCCAGGCCGCCGGGGAAACACGTCATGTGAACGATCAAGTCGTGAGCCCGAGGAGTGATGAGAGACGCGGCTCGCGACTTTCAAGTTGAAGCACCCTCACTCGTTACTGCAGGACAGGGGCAAGTTGTGATATATGTCAGCCCTCATCAGACCTCACCGCGTCGACTTTGAGCCATTCAACATGTGGAACACTTTGTTCCAACCAACTTTGAAAGTGGCAGGAGCTGGTGCCCTGCGAGTGCCCCAAAGTCCAGTAGGATTCACAAGCGAGCAAGCAAGGCGGCAGTTTTCTCACATTGTTTGCAATCTGCCCATGACAAGTACAGATGTACTCAGAACAGGAGGTCAGCAAGGCAGTGCGAATCGCCTTGGTGCAAACTACTGGAATGTTTAGCTAGTGTCACCTCGTGTTGGAGCGTCGCTTTGATTCGCTGCGTGTGGCCCGACCTGTTGCTTTGGGGGCGATAGTGTTCAATACAACCTTCATGCTTTCTCAAGGACTGCCTGTCGACTGCCAACCAACCATTAGGGCCAAAACAGCCGAAAAGCAGATCTTAGCAGTGATGGGCAGGGTTGGAAAGGAAGTGCTGCTTCTTCTTTGAAGAGTTTTCAGCAGTGCCTTCCAATAGAAGGTCGTTACGAGAATGTACGAATAACAATGGTAGTGTGGGCCGGGGAAGGGGGAGTGCTGGAGGCCTTTTCTAATTCCCTCCGGTGAAACTTCCGTTGTATGGGACAGTTGGTCAGCGCTTCCTGGCAGCATGCTGCCAGGGTCTGTCCATTGACCAAGTTGTTCAGCATCCATCTTCCCTGCTTGTCGGTTTCCCCACTCAACTGGGCGGCTCAAAGCTAATCCTTAATCCTTACCTTGGGTTGCGCAAGGAACCGGTCCCCTTTGTACTGGCTGGGATTGGCCAACTCTCCATTTGGAACTTGCCAGCTAAACCCTTTTTCCAGGGTTTGCACCATCACCGGGCCACTGCCTTGTGCTGTTGGGAGCGCTGCCAAGATCGTCTTCAAAATGCTGGCGCGGTTTCCGAAAACAGCTTTTCACATAGGCAGCAACGGGTGGATTTCACTGGGTGCTGAATCTCCATCAATTCTTAGTTTGCACAAAATAACACAAGGGGATTGATCGATTTCATTTTTTCTAGCCCCCCTACGGGGAGCCAGTTCCCCATGTTTCAAGAAGCTTTTGAACACATTTCGCACTGCACCTCGCGACAGGAAGCCATTTCTTCGAATTGGTTGCCGCGCCCACGCCCACAGCCTAGCAGGGGGAAGGGTGTGCAGTCGGATTGGGCGGCCCCTCTAAATCCCTTGGTTGCGGTGTCCTGGGCCCCCCTGAAATGGTAATCTTCTGGGGGTGACGCCTCCAGGGATTCGCCCTCGATTCGTGAGTCGTGATTCGGGATATCTCCGGATAAGGATCCCGGGTGCGCTCTAAGCCATGCAGCTATATGCAGCTAGATGGCCATGCCTTCAAACGGCGGGAGGAAGACCTGCTTGTGTCTACTTGATTCTCTTTGGCTATGAGTTCGAGGAACTCAAAACTGTAGATGAACATGATGTCCAAGGGTCCCAGCCCGGGTTGATGCCCAAATTTGTTGGAGCTCTTACAGGTTGGCGCCACGCAAGCAGTATTCCGCACCTTTTGTTCGGGGGAAGGGGTGTCAATGAAGTGGCCCAAATGTATCCTGTCAGGCACCCTTCACAACTGGCCAAAATGTGGTGTTGTTGTGTTATATATATATATCACGCGAGCAGGGACCAGCAACCGGTGTTCAACCATATTTAGCGCCCCAGATCGAGACCACACAGCGAACACACGTGACATGTTTATGCCATGGCTGGAACCAGTCTGTGAGGGAAATTCCCGCTTGACAAGCTCATAACTCCGATTGGCAGAAGCCTTTTCGAGGATTCCTCTGAAAAACACACACACACACCAAAGCACAATGATTCGTCCTTTTTGTTGTTGATTTCTTCTGTAAGGGAAACCAAAGGAAACCCACCCATATGAATCCATATAGTGGGTTTGCCTAGTGGCCTATTTGCGGCGAGCACCCTTTTTTCCCAGTCGTTTCCAGTCTCCGAGGCTACTCGTGGGTGTGGCAGCAGAAATGCCATGTGTGTCGCTCGGGCATGCGCTGACAGACGGGCCATGCGGCCAGGCTGTGGGTTCCATCTTGAAACGTAGTTTTCCCAAAACCTCACTTCCCGAGTTCATGAACTTTAAACTTCTTGGGAAGACCTTTTTAGTGGTAAGTATAAGGTGTTTTTTTGGGGGGGGGGCATACCCTCAGCAAGTGAGTAACAGTCCAAGGGTTCCCCTCAGGTCAGCTGCACCTCGGTTTCCGAGCGACAGCTAGGGGGTCGAACCGCCAGGGTTGAAGTGGCAGGTTCCAACCAATCAACCAGGGCTGTTCAATCCTGGGTGTCGCCACAAATGCTCACCAAAGAGGCGTCCTTTTGGCAGCAGGGTTACGGTTGCAAAGGTTCAGTGTGTTTAAGGTAGTTCTTACTTGCTACAGCATGTGTGAAGAAGACAAGAGCTACAAAAAGCCCCTTGTTGCGTGCTGCCAAATTGCAATGATGATTGAGTGCTCAAAAGGAAAGAACAAGAGTTTGATTTCCAGCGAGGCTTGTGACGCAAGCAAGTAGCTTGGTAAGGAAACCACAGAGTGTGAATCCTGTCACGGGTCCTGGCGTTTGGCACAAGACGTAGTTTCTGAAGGTGCTGATTCATCCCACGATTTCGGGCGCTGCCCCTGTGTTCTTCGCTCAGACGCTAGTTCGCACCTGGTCTCCCCTCGGATCCACTTATTTAAAAAGGGGAGCAACATGAACTTCATGCGCCTGAGGCTGTTGGTTGGTTTTTCCCGTGCGGGCGTTAGATGACAACGGTCAAGACTGGCAGATTCTGGCGGGCTCACAGGTTTCGGAGGTCTGATGAGAGTGATGTCCAAAAGAGAAGCGCCGGTAAGATGTTGGGGAATCCTGGCTGCTTGGGTTTTGAACCTTGGCTTGGTGGTTGAACATGTAGAATATCTTGGATTAACCTTAGCAACCCTCTGGCCGCAGGCAACCCTTTTTCCCGAAAGGGGTCTAAGCTGCATGACTCGCTGCATGACTCCTTTCTGCGCACTCGCTGCTGACCCTGCAACACGCTGGGTGCGGTTGAAGCATGCATGTCAGGAAAATTGCCAAACGAACAGCGCCAGACCATGAGATTCCTTATGCATCCATGCTTCTGACTGGCACTGAAAGTCCACATCTCCGGTGCTGCAGCCCAGCTGCTGCGGAAAACAACGATTTTCTTGCATCCGGGCTCAAAGATGGTTCAGCAAGGCGTGAGGGCTTGAATGTTAACATGGGTATTGTTGAATGAAGTTTTATGGTAAAACACAGCTAGGCATAGATTCCACTACATGCTCCACCACAGGAATCAAGCTTTTCGTTGCGGCCATGATTGGTTCAAAATGCGGAGCCGCGTCTGGTGAGCCAAACAGAGGGCCGCCAACTTCTTGGAAGTCAAAATCCGCTGGCGGAGCTGCGGATAAGCAAGACATCGTTTTATTACGCACAGCTAGGACTTTGCAATAGAAGTCCAAGGATTTGAGCAAGCACGAATGGGGCCTTTGGACATTGATGTACGTTGATGTAGGTTCTTTTGCAACGGGGGATTCCGTAATGCCGGAAGACTTGCGCTGGCTTCAGAATTGGGGGGCTTCTAGCGAACGGTGATACCGTTTTTTCCCATTGGCTTGCCCTGTGCTGTTGTTGCTTCAGTACTCTTTTACTTGTAGCCAGGGCCGGAGATACGAAGCATGCATTCGTATCATGCACCTTGCTGTATAGGAACACGGAAACCATGGAAACCCAGGCTGGTAGCTCACGACAAGAAGCATGGGATGGCCTTGTTCGCTTGAAAAGCCGCCCTTTAATCAAATTGTTTGCTCGGGGTTGGCGCTCCTTTTGCATCAACCCGGCTCTTCCTTTCGTGGAGCAAGACCTTGCCCCAGCAGGAAGGGGATGGAACAGGCATACGAGATTGGACCTTCAGCCTGGCGGGTGTGCGGTAGATTATGAGGCGATGGATTGATCCCTAGCCATGCTGGAAAAGGTCGTACGTTGCCTTTTCCGCCGTAAGAAGGCGCTTGGCGAGTCTACCGAGATGAGCAGCTTCGGCATGAATTCTTGCGGGGGCTGTTAGGCTCAAGTGCTGCCTCAGGCACGTTGATGCTGTGCGATTTTGTCCGTAGCGCGAGCATTCACGGGTAAACACGCACTGTCACTTCCATGTGCTTTGCCAATGCTATGTGAGCTTTTGCAAGGTGAGGCACACGTTGAGAATCCTGCTGGACATGGCATAGCTCAAAGGTCTGGGCTTTGAAGCGATGGTTGGCACAGCTCAAAGAAAGGACTTCACGGCTTGAAGCGCAGATCTTGAGCATCTCACCAGTGCTAAAAGGTTGATTTATGTTCAATGGTTTTGGGGCACTGCCCATCTTTCAACTGCACGGTTTTTCATTTTGCAGGGAGTTTCCTTGGGATCCTGCTCAGAAGGGCGGGGGAAGCGTGAAATAACGCCGCGGTGCCCCTTTTTCCTTTGGGAAGTGAAAGGCCAAACATAGGATGGTTTTGTTTCTGACAGCCACTCGGCTTGGGTTTTCATTTTCCCCTTGCGGGCTGCCTGGTGTCAGATGAAGCTTGCGACGTCGACTTTTGGGGTCTTCGGACCAGTGAATGTGTGCAAACTTGGGATCTAAGATGTTGAGTTACACCAGCCAGTGCCTGGATATTTCATGAGCACGAGAACCTGATGTTGGCTGCCTGGGACTTCTGCTCATCCGAAGGGACTCAAGCCAAGCTGCATGGCTCATTTTGTGCGCGCTTGGTTGCATTATGCTGGCAGTTGAAGCAGGGATCTCAGGATGCCAAAACAGCAGCATTTGACGCGGATGAACATAATTCATCCATGCTTCTGACTGGCACTGAAAGTCTACATCTCGCAGTTCTGCAGCCCTAATTAGGGAGAACGACGCTTCCTTGCATCTTGGCGTAAAGTTTCAGCAAAGGCTACCTGTGAATGTGTACGTCGCTTAGACGGCAAAGACTCAGATTGATGCGAGTAACTGTTGGCTCGAATGCGTGTTTTCGATCCAAGTTGTCCAGAGATACATGGCCATGCGTAGCTTCCACCACATGCACCACCATGCAGGCTCCAGCATACTTGCCATTGTAGGGTACTCGCCTGGAGACCCAAGCAAGAGTGCGGCCATACTTCTGACTCCGTTGAAGAAATCAAGGGTTTTCCGCCGGCTGAAGTAAGCCTTGTTGTCGGGTTTGACATACCTGAACGAGCCACAAACTCGGAAGTCGGGGGCCATAATTTATGGCCTGAGTGTATGCTTTTTGGCAAGTCCGTTTTGGCGGTAAACAACAAACATAGTTTGTTTGGCCAATCTACTCAGAAAGTGAAAAGGACTCTCAAATGGTTTTGACAGCAAATATGCAAAGGCATTTGGATATCACAACTACTGGTGATGTATGATCACTCAGTTACATTGTTACGTTCCCAGCAAGAACTTGTATCCAGCCAGCTGGAAGGTATTGGAGTAGGTCTTAGGGCTGTGTGAGGACACTGAGATTGGACGTTGCACCCCCAGCGGGGTGCACGGTAGAGGAGGGATGGCTTGATCCCTAGCCATGCCAACAGGGCCGTACGTGCCTTTCCGCTCGTAAGAAGGCGCTTGGGGTTGAGATGGGCCGCCAAAGGGGCGAGGTTCTGCGAAAAAGGGGTGTCTTTTCTGCTCGGGTCACTGGCGCAATTGTGCCAACCTGGGCTTGGCATCGCTGAGCTTCCGGCCGCTCGGGGACTCCAAGCTGCATGGCCTTTTTTCTCTCGCTTGCCACTTGCAGGGTGCATCGCACATTTCCGGCAGAGTGGATGTCAGGAAGTTGCGAGCAGCACCATCTGACTCGGCCGGCCATTAAGATGATCCATGCTTCTGACTGGCACTGGCCCGCAGACCAAACCCTAAAGAAATATGACAGCCAAGTCAGCTAAGTCTTATTTAGAGCCAACTTACACCAAATTCAGCTTCATTGTTTGTCTTATCTTTCACGGGTACGTTCCCGGGGTCTGTTGGTACAGCCTTTGCACAGGTGCCGCAAAGGACGTCGCTTTCCTTGCACCCGGACTGGTCCATGGTCGATGTTTGAGCAAGGCCGAGCGCACTCTTTTTCATCCCCGCGGGTGTTGTGATTATGCCAGGTGATCTACACGCCCTCAGTTTTTGCCACTGAAATGTGTTGTATCTGATCCCGAAGTCTGAAGTGCTATATATGCATACACATATACGTATACATACATACATACATATATATATATATATATAATTATATATGTATGTATACCTATGTGTATGTATCTATGCCTTGTACATGTTGCATTGGATGGAACTGGACGCGCAACAATAGCTTGCATTCAGCTGGAAGGTATTGGACTAGGTCTTAGGGCTGTTTGAAAACTCTTGGAAGTGGACGTTCAGCCCTGGTGGGCGTGCTTTGGCATACGGCGATGGTTTGATCCCTAGCCATGCCGGAAACGGTCGTACGTTGCCCTTTCCGGACGACAGGTGCTTGGGATTTGCACCGCGTGGGTGGGAGTAAATGTTACTCCCGAGCCTCCAAACTGGCCCCTGAACTGCCAATCAGGGGTAGCTTTGATGTTCCAGGATCTCGAAAAAGCACGCCTTTGGCGGAGGACCTTGCAAGACCAAGGTGATGATCACTGTAATCAGCTCGCATTTGTGCCTGTAAAGTGACTTTGCAGCGCGAGCGCCCACAGGTCCGGCGCACGCGGGAAAAGGGATGAGCCGTGGGGGTGTCTCGGGGGCAGTGTTTGGTTGAAAGGAGTTCATGGGACACGAATGACATTATTTCAAAGGAAACCACGGAAATCACAGGAATTGCGGGAGCCCAGGTCACGCCCAGCCCTTCTATTACCAGTTGGTCGTTCCCAACTCAAAGGCGCAGATCTTGGATCTGGGAACTGGGTGTTTGTAGTGGATTCATCCTGTGTCTCGTACCTTGGAGGTAGCGACTACTCGTTGGCTCCAAATTCATAAGTACGCTCGTTGGGCTCATGCCGGCCTCATTCTTTCACCCTTGTCCCGGCCCCAAGTGTTGGGTTAAAGGCAAACAACCATAGGTGTCCCTTTTAGGCGAGTTTGGTTAAGCATAGATGGCACTGGTTTAGATGGGATTTATTCAATTTGCCAGGGCCATCTATTTGTCCAAACGGCCACCTATGCAAACAACCCCAGGTTTTAGTCAAGACAATGCCCCCAGAAGTGGACAGACAGGTTCTTGGCCCAAAGCGACGAGATCCCGTTTGCGTGTGGCCAAGTGAGTCCAGCCTAAAAATGTTGAAACCCAGCGCCACTAAAGGGGATCTAGGGCCCGTAAATATATATATATATATATGAGGTTTTGGGTCCAGCTTTCTATCTGATCCGCAGAAAGGTAAGCACCTCCAGAATGATCATTTGTCAAGAGATATGAGCTAAGATTTGGCCGGTACGGGTTTCTGTTTGATCGTTGCGGAGCCAAATGGGTCACAGGTCTAGGTCAAGGGAAGCAACCTTCGATTTCTACTCAAGAGATCCCACCTTCGGGGGCTCGGGGATTTGATTGTTGCCACGCCGAAGCATGGCCACCGCTGTTGCATGGGACTTATGCATTTCACTGGCTGGCTTCGCACTTTGCCTCCGAACCTGGCCAAAAGCAGCTTCCCCAAAAAGACTAGCTGCCTTCTAGGGCAGTTCGGGCAGCAGCAGCAGCAGTATCTCAAGCTGCGCAAATGTTCAAGGGGTTCAAGTCCTCCAATCATGCGATAGCTTGGTGTGATCGGGCACGTCGTTGTTCTATCAACCCACGGCGCTGACTCTGGATCAAAGGCGATCGGGTTATGCGCGCTCGGGCATGGCACAAAGTGGAGTGCCAGTCGGGCTATTGGCCTTCCCAGCTCAACTGATTCCATGCTTTTGACCTTTCTCGGTGGCCCAATGTGATACCCTTTCTTATGGTTCGCTGGGCAGCTGGGGATTGTCAGCTTCAGCCCCAAGCACAGCTTTGAGCCAAGTAGATCTTGGTGTAAAACTTTGAAACACGACTCCAGGCCCATGATTCAAGTTCCTGCAGGATCCTTTCAGGTGGGTCAAACCTAGTAAGTGAGTGCAGGTAGCAGTTGCGTTCGAGCGGATCTACAACAAGGACTTGGTAACCGGAGAATGTGAACTGCTGTGAGCCGCTTAGGCATTTGGGCCAGTCATAGGTTGTCAAATGAAATAGCTTCAGCACTGCTCAACCAACATCAGATAGAGCAACATGCCTTTGACCAGTCAGCTTGCTGCTTGGCAACTTTCAGTCGCCTTCTGGGTCCTCCTTGGCCGCGAGGCTAGGCGGTGGGAAAAAGTCAAGGGCCCCTCGTGTCAGTCAGTCAAGCAGGACCCTCGAGCTGAAATCTCTGAAGGAACGGTTCTCGCCTTGCCTGGCCCCACCCAAGGTTGGGCGCAATGGGGCGGGTTTCAAGGCGAAGCAGTAGTCTTCGTTTGCTCAAGGTATGTGACTTGCCCTTGTTGGCCAGGGACCTTGGCATGACAAACTGCTGCATTTCGCATGGTGCCGTATACTCGCAAAGCAAAGATTTCGGTTCAGGGCCTCATTGTGTTTAAGAGACACCCGTTGTCAGGACGTGAGCCACGTGAGATTTCGCGACCCCTTCAGTAAGGGGGGCCGGAGCTAGGGAGGGCCCTTTCCTTTTGACCACTACGTGGGCACCTGCTGATGATGGAAAAGGCATAGACTGGCAAAGGTCAAGTACAACACGGCAAGCACACGCAGAGCTTGTTTTGTGTTTCGTTCGTCGGGTTCGGTGACCAATTTTTAGGCTGTCATTGTGTTTTGATACCGGATGTGAGACAAGGAATGCGACATTGCAGCGACGGTTTCCACACCTGCCTGTGAAAAGGCAAGAACTGGCCATATGAAGCTTTTAAGGAGACGTTATTAAGATATTCTTTACTCTCATCGTGGGATCCAGGGATTCCCCTTCGGCCTGTCATTGTTTGCTGATTCTCACACACGCCCGTCCTCGCTCGCTCGCCTTCAAGCTGCTTCGACTATTATATAACTCCATGGAGGTCCCAACAGATCTCCGGGCCCGGCCCCCAGTCGACCCCGTTTGGCATTCGCACGCATTGCCGGATGGACTGATTAGCCAAAGCGAGGAGATTCATCGGCTGAGCCACCCAAACCTGTTTGCGTTGGCGTGTGTGTGTGTGTGTGTGTTTGTGGTTTATGTACTGGCTGTTCCGGATCACAATGACAGGGGTTACCTAGGGCCTGGGACAGCCAACTATTTCCGGTGGCTACCGAAAGCCTATTCTATTGAGTTTGTTTTGCTTTTTTTGTTTTATCAGGGAACCTGGTTGTTTGAGAACCCGCCAAACAAAAAGTCGGTTGTTCCAGCGGCCCGGGTGCACATCTTGTATTGTCGCCTGCTTGTTCTCTTGGGACTCAACCGATTGCAATTCAGAAGCTAATCCCCCGAGTGGTTTGGATTGGCGTTTTGACGTGCCGGCGCATGCCGAAATGGATCAAAAGGCCTAGGGTTTCAGGGTGTCAGTGGGATCTCTCCAAGTGGACTCTCTGAGTGGCTATCACACAGTTTGACACGTGGGAAAAGCACTGAGTGGTAAACAGTAAGTCTTAGTGTGGGTGCTGATGTCTTGAGCCAGCCCACTCACGTGGGTATGTGCCAAAAGTTGGAGCCCCCAAATTGGTTATGTACTTTCTGATTTCCGTCGACCCCACCTTAGGAGTAATTACCTTGCCGAAGCACACGCTCGAGTGAGCCTACCAAAAACCTTTGATCCCAAGTGGTTCCCACAAGGCTCTTTGCGATGCCAGTGGGATGGCTTCCTTGTGGTTTCTCCTCGTACCGATTCCAACAAAATAACAAGAAACCGGAACACTGACCTTTGCGGGCGAACTTGCGGCTTCCGGCAGCCTGTCCTTCCGGTCCCTGAGTTGATGGCTTGCCCTTGCCACAGTCTTGGTTCAGACATGTCTGGAAAAGACATGAGGCGTGCACGGTCATGAACGCCATGCTTTCGCGGTTTTGTAGCTTGTTTCTTTGGCAGGCGAGGACATGGCTGCGGACATAGATGTAATTTGTTATTTGTCAGTGACTTCTTCAGCGAACGCTTTCAAACGATGATGTGTCTTGGTTTGAACAGTTGCGGTGTGTTAGCTTGATTGATTGTTTGTATATATGTAGACACATGTGTGCGTCTATGTGTACATCTTCCATTTACGGTGTTGAATGGGATCTATCACTACTGGATGTTTGCCAGGGGGCTTAAACAAATGGGAGAGAGAGAGAGATATACATATATGTATATATATATATACATACATATGTGTAAGGCGTTTGGTGTTTGGTTGCCGGGTTCCACTGTGATCTCCGCTTCTCAGCTGAAAGGTGTGAACTCATGACGAGTGGAACTTAAGCCACATGTTTGGGTGACCCAGGGTAGAAAGTTCATTTGGATCCTGGGTTACTTGCTGGTGCGATAGGTAGGGAATGACCGTGTCCGGGTGTTAGGAATGAACCCTTTCGGGATTCTCTTGAAGGAAACCATAAGATGGATGGTTTTATCGGGGTCATTCCATTTCTCATTCCGTGAGAACCAGCAAGGTTAGCATTGATTGAAAGCCTTCACCTAGCCAACCCCAGGGGTGCAGGTTTGATACATTTCTCGAAGCCTGAAAACCCGGTGGACTTCGCCATGCCACGCTTGCCACCATGTTGATTCATTTTGACACATGGGCTAAGATGTCCTTGTATCAGACGTGCTTGAGAGCCCGGACTGGCATTCCCTTGAATATGCAGAATATGCGGGCGTTTAATGTAGATGGGAGACTCATCTAGGAACGGCCCGGATACTTCACCAGGCTGCTTTTGGAGCCAACATATTGGTTCAGCCAGCTGTGAGCTCCTTCCCCGGTCCCCTCAGCTGTGAGCCGTTTGCCACGCATGGACCTGGAGGACCGGTGGGCAAGGGCTGCATTTCAAGAGTCAAGTCGATGTCCTGTGCAGGTTTCCTGAAGAGTCCCCAACACAAACCTCATGTTTTGTTGGCTGGACTGACGTCTTTTCTGATTTTCGAGTTTCTTCTGAATCTTCTGTGTGAAGGAAACCTGACTTGATGGCCTTCTGACTTGGGCGGTCGTTTTTTGTTGCACTACCCGGAGGAGCGGTAGTTTTAGGTCACCGGTCAGAAACTGAAGAAACTCACCCAAAGAGTGTCAGACCAGCGCTGTTGGTGACAGCTGATGAGCTGTTTGACCTGGCCTCATCTACTCCTCGTTTTGACCCGACAAGAAATATGCAAGCAGACTGTCATGAAACAAGCCCGTACCATGAACACCTGCAGTTACTTTGTCGCCATACCACCCCCAGAATGTAC
Source organism: Effrenium voratum (assembly GCA_963377175.1). Lineage (NCBI taxonomy): Eukaryota > Dinophyceae > Suessiales > Symbiodiniaceae > Effrenium > Effrenium voratum. The sequence continues at coordinate 1,190,909 of CAUJNA010000191.1, read as the reverse complement.
CAAGATCCTTCTCTGTTGAACGTAGCCCCGAAGACACGATGGTTTGGGGAATCAGTTCAGTGTGGCACCCATGTAGGAAGCCTGCTGCACTGCAACCAGCACCTCCACGTCCCCTCCCCACCTCCCACCTGCCCGCACGAGAGCCTTTTCCACCTTCAGTGGTGGGAGGTGTTTGGTCCATGTTTGACACCATCGTACATTTTTGCCCTTCGCTGAAATGATGATAGTAGTAACTCAACGACCCTGTCATCCTAAGGTCTAGGCTTGAACATTGATCACTCCTATACTACCTCTTTGGAAGGATCAAACATGGCTGTTCACGGCCGTTGGAACAGATGCTTTCCTTAGATTCAGCGATGATACATGATGATACTGTTGGACATTGAAGAGGCCATGTGTCAAGCTTGCCCGGCCAGGGTTCGCTTCACCTGTGGACCCGTGTTGCAAGGTGTTCACAGTTAAGGGCTCCCTAAAGCATGTTGAAATCCTCTTTCTTCAGTGGACCTGCGGGGCCTCGTTTGCTTTCGTCGGAAAGGCCATCATGGCCAACTCCCCCTTCCCCCGAAAAAAGGCCATGCCCGAAGTATCCACCACTCCTTCCATTTCTTGTCCCGCTCCACCTTTCTTTCCTTCTCCTCCCCTCTTCTCGCTTTCCCGTCCTCTCCCTTGGCACCCTCCATTTTAATTCAGGAGCTGCTGCAAAGCAGTCTGGCAGAAGCAGGCGGGTAGGTCGAGTGCGTCTGACTCGTCCGGCTTTGGCTTAAAGGGGGACACATAGCAATCTTGCATCCTCCCTTGGCCACCGGGGGGACACATGACGCGATGCAACCAGGTCAGTCCCTCTGTTTTGTCGCTTGTTCGGTGTTTGGTGCCCTTCCCCTAACAGGAAGTGACGCGGGGATAGGCACTGCTTCGCTTTTTCAAGACACCCAACATGATTTCGACGATCTGCAATCTGCATCCTTGACTGTGGCAAAAGTTGAGGGTATTGATCTTGAATCTTCTTCACTGAACTTTTTCGGTTGTTCCCAGCTTTACTTCTCCCTTTTGCTTGTCGACGCAGGATCCTGCAATGCAGCGTCTGCTCTGGAAGGAGAGCAGGCCTCTCGATCTTTGCACCAGCTATGCCGAGGGAGGGCGGTATTGCCGCTGAGGCGTTGAAGAGTTCGCGCTTTCCCCAAGCGAGGGTACCCAAAGTTGGATTTCCATGATAGTGAGCCTGTTTGCAGAAAAAGCCTTGAGCTGATGCAGGTGGCTCTACAACAGAAACAGCACTGGCTCCAGACATGTCTCACAGTGTGCTACGCGGGTCCGCTTATTTGGGTCACGGCTGAGCAGCCAGTTGCTGCAGAACCCTGGTTTCGCTTGTGCTAACCGTCCTGTTCGCTTGTGCTGTCACGAGCGGCGCGCAGGGTTTACAAGCTGTGTTTGCAGACACCAATGTTGCTAGCACATTGAGATATTTTGAATTAGGAACACCGTCCGGGGGTTGTTGAGAAAGATTTCCCTTGTTTGCCTGGGCCAAGTTGAGTTTGCCGCAGCCATCAGTGCAAATTCTTGTGTGCAGTCAAGATCAATGAGGTTCGGTCCAAACTTCCATTTGCGAGGGCTATGAGGGAACCAATTTTCCCACAAATGCAAACCTAGAGGACTCAAGCAATTCCACAAGGTCCTTTTGAGGGAAGTACTGCGGCAGTTTTGAGAAGTTTCAGAAGCCTTCATCCCTGAGGTCTTCGCAGTTCGCCCGGGGCTCTACTTGGCTTCCGAGCACGGGGCATCCAATCCGCAAGTCATGGAGCTCTGCGGAATTTGCTTGGTGCTCAACTTGACAAGATACTTGGCTCCATATGGCGGTCCTTCGGCATCCTGTCCTGTCTAAATCCCTTTGTGTTTGGGGGGTGGGGGGGTTCAGGACTCACCAAAAGAGTCATCCCCAAATATGATCCCTTTAATCTGCAGGGTCGCGCTAGAATGCCCTAGAATCGCTCGAAGATGCGAACCGGTGTGCCGTTTGAAATCACGTTGGCTGTCTGTATTTTGGATTTCCTCATTTTGGATTCTCCAGCAAACAAGAGGAAGTGCGCAACGGGAGTGCGCAACTGGTGATTCCAAACAAAAGAAGCACCACAGGCCCTCGAGCGAGTCCTGGTTCCGGCCCCGGGCGCGAATCCAAACAAAAAGACACTGGTCTCCATTCCAAATTTGAGAAAAAGAAAAGAAAAGAAAAAATAAGAAAAACAACACCGGAGCCGGAGCCACGCAACTCGAGTGAAGGAGGTGTGCAAACAGCCCAGCGCTTCCTTCTCGAGGGTGCTCGCCATGTTCAAGATCCCTCTAACATGTACCTCGTTTTAGAATACCCCCACCCTGCCATGAGCATTACTTTCTCTTGTGGGGGCGAAAGTTCCTAGAGCATGGCTTAGATTTCTTCATGGGAGCTGGTGGCATCATTCCGAAAGGGGAAGCTCAGATGCTAGCCGACCTTTTGGATCTGAGAGATTCCGCCCCGAAACCACTTCCCCAGGAACCCCCAGAAAGACATGGCAAAGCCACCATCAAGCTATTAAGTTAATCTCTTCCCCCGAACCAAAACAGACTCCCTAACTATTGATTAATATTGTACAAGTCTGCCCCAGGGGCGCTACGTTCCTCGTCTAAATGCTCCCTTTCCAGGCCCAAGAGCCATTCAAATTTGCAATTTCCGAGTGAGGCATAATTGGCTTAAACATTGCTTAGAATTGCCTATATAATAAGACTGGAGTTGGGGTCGGCTGGAAGTTTGCTTGTTTAGAATTGGCTTAGTATCGGCGAATGCTAATTTAGTATTGGAAGATTTGGGGTGTGGGAAACATCATATTATTCATCAATAGAGTGCATTTATTGGTAAGGGCAAGGCATTTTCCGGTGGGGTGGATATTGGTTGGCTCTCTAGTTGGCCCTTGCGGGTTTTGTGAGTAATTATGTCTGGGATATTTGGTTGCATTCGGTTTCTCGGGATTCTGCTACACGGCGCCGCCCCTAATATCAGTCATCTCCTTCGAACGGACGGTATCACAAAGCGGTGAAGAAACTTCAGGCATGCTCTACTGCGACACTTTTCTTGATGGAGGGTTGGAACCCAGGATGCCAACCAGGGAAGCCCATCACCCCCCACGGAATTCCGCAAGGTGTCCAACGGCTTCCCGATTTTGACGGAGAAGAAACGGGTATGCGTGCCCAAAATAAGGTTGACATGCATATGAGAAATCAGTTAGGTGTTCCCGTAGCACCTCCAAAGAACCCGGAACCTGCATCAGGGTCCCAGGAACAACTTTTTGGAGGTGCCATTTAGATTCCGGTTTGTTTTCGGGAGAATGCGCCAGAAGTAAATTTGGACTCGAGCCAACCGAATCGGCCATTGAACACCAGGTGGCCAGGGGAAGGTTCCAAACCACTTCTCGAGCTGCAGGCGCGATGTGGTTTCTCGATGCCCAAATAGATTTGGGGAATCCATGTGATCCGTAGGTACATCAACTATGAGCTGGTAGACCAGCCCGGTGAGGACATCTTGAGACCCCGCAAGTGTTTAGCAATGTGGTTGTGTTTTTTGTTGATGCGTTGCCGCTTACGCTTAAGCCGTGTTTCAGTCCAACTGATCTGCAGTTGAGTATCCCCAGCGGCGAGTCCCAAGAAGGGCGCCCTGACCGTTTCTAGCAGCTTCTAGCAGGGTTCCCGGGAACTGGATCGGTGTAAATTGCCGGGACCGCTTTGCATTTCCGCTGAAGGAGTCGTGGCATTCGGGAAGGCGTCAAGGAGCGACGTGCCAATGTCGCCGATGCTGAGGGGCAATGCTGGAGTTGGATGCCACCAGTTCTGCTTCGGCGGACAGGAAGGCATTTGCCCGTGCAACTCGAGACCCTTCACAAAGGCTGTTTGTTGGCTCAGTTGTTCAGTGGCGCCCTTTTTCCTTTTTTTTTGGGTGGCTGCCCCACTAAAGATGGCCTTCCCCAAAAAGGGTTCCCTCTTTTTCCAGGGTCGCTGAACAACTGAGTTGGACAGCGGGAGGGCATGGATGTGGGCATAGTCCCGAGCTCTTGGGGTGGACGGGCAGATCGGTTCGGCAGCAGCCCCTCGAGGAGATCCAAGCAAGTCTTGATGCGGGCGAGCCGGTCCGTTGGCCCATGTGGGGTGTTTCCGTCGAGGCCAGCCAACTGTTTGCGTTTCGGGGCTCAAGGGCTCCTTCAACGTTGTTTGCTTATGTGATCAGGGTTTTGGACCCATTGTTGCTGGGCTTTGTGGGAAGAGAGAAGCAGAAAGAGAGAGAGAGAGAGAGAGAGACCGACAGAGCCTAGAGATTCCTCGAGAGTTTGGGGGCGGGGTTCCCTCAGTTGTTAGTCACTTGTGCCTTTCCTTCCTTTCTGGGCCATTTGCGTCACATGGCCAATCTTTGGTTTCCTGGGCTTGGTCCCAAACAAGCTTGCAGATGAGCTTCTTTATACAGCCATGGCACCCGTGATTGGCTGTTCCAGATCCCCACCTCCGTTGTGGTACACGATGGCCAACCTCTGGTCGCTTTGTAAACCTTCCCTTAAGGGGAAGGCCACCCTCCCAAAAGCAGCCCGTTTAAAGAGGCCTTTGCCCAGGTCCAGCTCCCATGAACTGGTTTTCAGCCGAGCTTTTGTCCACCATTCAGCTAACCCCTAATTGAATCCCGTCCTTAACCACCAAACCAATCCAACAACTCAACCAAGAGGAAGCTGAACCGTGTTTTCCAGCCGGACAAATCAACCTGAGAATGAGGTCCTGGTGCATTGCAACGCCGGGCTCAGCCGGTCGGCCACTGCGGGGGTTCCAAGCGCGCGTTTTTGGAGGCCCAATTAGGCGTCACCCAAGCGGGATGTTCAGGGGAGTGCACGTTGTTCAGCATTGTTTGCGAGCCGCCTTGACAGGAAAAAGGCAAAACAGCCTTGTGGTCCAAAATCGGGGGCCTTTCCTTCAAGGATGTTGGATGGTCATTGGTCAAGCAGTGGTGACCATGGCGAGTTATCCCAGCCTGCCCCAAGCTTCCTGGGCCTGCGAATCATAGCCTATAGCTGGCCCTTTTAAGTGAGTGAGTGGTCCAAAGCGTATGTAGTATATGGATCCCCCTTGCTTCCACCGGCTTGGGCCTGCGCAAGCAGAACAACCCACAGGGCTCCACCCCGCCGAAATGGCATCGCTTTGGAATTGATGCTGACCCCATTTGCCAGTGTTCTCTCCAAATATGCAAGCCCCTTCATGCAGCCTTCCTCATGTTCTGGGGAAAGCTCGCTTGCACGTCCGGCCAACTTGGCGAATCCTCTCAGGTTGTGACTGCCTGGCTAATGCAGAATTACAGTATGAAGGCAGCCGTGGAGGACCGGTCAAGTCTGGGAAGTGAGTTTCTACGGGCAAAGCTGCGGGCGAGTGGCTGCCAGGGCGGCCAAAGACACTGCCCAGTTGTTGTGACCGGCTCCGCTTCCCCACTAAGTTTCGCCCTGGCAGAACGAGAGCTGCTTTGGTGGCCATGTGCCCTGATACCAAGTCTTTAAACATGATGAAGCAGCTTTCGACAACCATGTTCAGGCAAATGTCTATTGGGATTGTTAGTCATCCTTCAACTCAACATGGAACCCAGAACTGGTTTATGTTGGCAATTCCTCGAAGCATGGTTCCTTTCTGCTGGGTTCAATGTCAACCTGGTGCAAGCATTGTCTTCTTTGACCGCAGGAGGTGATGCAGCGAAGAGGCCGGCGCCTACGGTTGAACGTCTCCTTCTGGATGGCGCCCTGGCAGGCGTCTTCTTTGCTCAGCAGCCATGCTAGCGGTTATCCATGCATGGTCGCGAACCCACCAAACAAGAAGGACAAATACCGTTTCAAATACCCCGCTGAACAACTGGAATGCGCCATGAAACCCGTCTTCCAACACAGCGCAATCAATGCTATGCAGCAGGGTGGGAAACTGCACAGCCTTCCGTGACATGACATCTTATGAGCAGGGTCAACTTGGCTTTGAAGCATCCTACGAACCCACTTGAGCGTTGGGTTGTATTCCCCCTTAAACTTGATTGGACATCATTGAAGCTTCCACGGTCCCTTGGGCATCCTTTCCAGCCAAGAGGTCCCTTCCGTGGACTTCCGCAGCACATGTTTACTTCAGGGATCAGGTAGGAGACACTCCTCCCCCGCAATGCTTCAGTTCAGATGTGCCTATTCGCTAGGCAATTCTTCCTTCGATGATTCGGCCCGGCTCAGTGATTTTAACCACGAAATACCCTTCTGTTTGGCAGGTTGTTTTCTATCAACTGGTCTTGGCCACAGGGGATTTCAACCCTACTTCTGCCGCTGAGGGTGCTGAATTCGGGGAGAAAAAGTCTGAGGCTCTCGCTCAGTGGGAGCGCGAACTCGGCAAGGAGGGTCCAAGTTTCGACTTCACCGAGTGGTGGCTGCAGGACGGTCTTGTTGTTGGGGAAACTTCCGCAATTCTTTCTAGGGATATGTTTTTTTTTTTTTTTTTTTTTTTTTTTTTTTTTTTTTTTTTTCGGAGGAAACGGCTTCTGTTTGAGACATGGTCGAAACAAACAATGGTTGAACAAAATAGAGAACTTTGACCAACCCCCCAAATGTGCGGCTTTCTGTTGGTTGATGTTAGTCTCAAGCTGTTGCTGATTCATGGGTCGGTAGAAGTGTATGGGGTGGCTTTTGCGATGTCTCAGCTTTTCAACTTGAGCTTCTAGCCATAGTTGAGGCAATGTCATGGCCCCAGTCGCAGTGTCCGTGGTCGTCGTATGGTTTATGGCGGTGACAGGCTGTTGTTGCCATGGTGGTGGCTGCGGCGGTGGTGGCAATGCTGCTTGCTTTCTTTAGGTGCTGTGCTGTGCGGATGGGGTGCGCGGCAGATGGCAGGTGGGTCGTGGTGGTGGTGGTTGGAGTACGCCTGCCCGCCGCTAGGTGGTTGGCTGGATTCCGTTGTGTTTTCCTGGCTCTGTGGCTTGTGCATCTTGGATGCCATTGCTTGGCTGGCTCATTTGGTATTGGCTTCGTCGCTGCACGTTCCCCGACAGCTGGAAGCATTGGCTTGCTTAAGGCATGGCCGACTGGCTACGTGCTCGATCGCAGGACTTTGGACAGATGGGCTTTCCAGATGCTTGCACGCAATTACCCAGAACTCCAGCAGTGCTGTGCTTTCTTTTTTGGAGGGGGTTTCCCTTGAGAATGAAGTAGTTGCGCATATTCGGCACACGTATTTGATGAACGGGTTTAAGTGCATACCAAAAAGGCTTCAGGTGTCAGTGGTTATATTGACACATGACTGAAACCTGCATCCACTGCAGGAAAAGCGGATTCGGGAGGCTCTGGAAGTGGGCAACTGGGTGGACTTCGAGAAGGCGTTTCAGTACCTGCTGGGGCCATGAGGCGATGCCTTCGTGGCGTCCACATTGGCGCCGCGCCCTGGTGGATCAAGGCCAATCCGAGAGCTGCTTCATTCAGATCGGAAAGGACCTCCGACTGGCCAGTGGTTGCACCTGGGAGCCCGGGCAATGAAGGAGAGCCGTGGTCGAGAGCTACGTGGCAGTATTTGGGGCAGGCGGCTGCACCATGCTTCACCGGAGATTTTCTCTTGTCCAGCGGCCGAAGCATGGTGCCCTGAAGATACTTGCTTTTGGTCCAAGTGCGGCCAATCATGTTGAACAATTGGAACGGTACCTTGCCATGTAGCGGGTGAACACATGAGTGTTGATGATTGTCATTTGTTTTCAGCGTTGACAGTGAGCCTTGGTGGCTACATGCTGCCTGTGGCAAACTGGGGGAACTAGCTGATCTCCGAGTGCATTTGGCAGCCAAAAATGCAGCAGCTGCCTCGAGTGGAGCGTTGGCCAGGGGTAGCAAGTGCAAAGAACGTAAGCAGCCACAAATAGTAAGTAATAAATATTATATAGCTCGTGTGCATGCAGCAGTTGGATCAACTTGTGTCAGGCACATCTTGTTTTTGCATGTCGAGAAGGCCGTTATGTGTTGATACCTTGGTGACGGGTGCTGACATGGGCATGCGTTGGTACGTGTTATTCTTGCCCCCATCTTTTCTTGGTGGCTCCCAGCCATTCCCTTAGCCTTTTAGCTTTTTAGTGTTTGGTGGTAGTTTTCATTTAACCCGCTAAAAGTTAAGCTTTTAGCGGGGGATCTGAGGGCAGCCCAGTTTTCAGCCACGCAGACCGCTGCGTCGGAGGTTTGACTCGGAAAGCCAATGCCAAGAGCCGGCCGAGGCGCGCTTTGAAGCAGCTGGCCAGGGACAGGCAGGGGGTGCCGGGCGCAGTGGAAACGACTGCCTTTTGGATGTTTCAACACAGCTGGTCCCTTCAGTGTGCGAGCCTGTGGCGGATCAAGTGATCCTGATTGGGGTTCGCCCCATTTGGAGCAACCCAGCCTGAGTTGTGAAGGGTACCTATGCTCTTTCATGTCTAAAGGAAGCATAGGGTCCTCCATTTCAAACAGGGGTGCTCACAAAAAGGGTTGCCGCAACGAGGGGCTAGAATTCATCAAAGCAAAAGCAGAAATTGCCTCCATCCCCTCAATTGGCAACCTGCAGCTTCAGCAACGTGACTGGAGGCAACATATTCCCTTTTACAACTGCTGAATCCTCGCTGTTGGTTACGTACGGCAGTACTAACCATTGCTGCAGAGGCATGGGTTCCTCCTGGCCCTTGCAACGGGCGTTTCCGGCATTTTTTCTGTGGCGATGCTTGAGGTCTTCCGGTTCATCGATGGCAAGCAATGCTCTCCAGAAGAGGCCCACGCGTTGCTCGCGCAGCGCGGTCCTCGAAGCGGAGGTGGCAAAAGGAAGCGTAGAAACCAAGAGCTCGCCAGGAGCATAGGACAATGTGCTGTGTTCATAGCCTGATCCTGCTCGCAACAGTGGGATCTTTCGTCGAAAGCCTGGCCCCCGTTTCACCCTACCTGGATTTGAACCCTCTGAAGCTTGTCCGTAATCAAAGTTAATTCTTGTGTTTAGTTCTAGCTTGAGGAGGGGCCATGTGCCCGGTGAGTGCTTTATTTCCATAGGCCCTGGAAACACAGGGTAGCGGACTCCATTCCCAAGACGCTTGGACATAGCTAGACAAGTTTCCCAGGCATAACGAAGCCTTGATTTCCTAGCGCAAATCACGTGATTGAATTTTCGATGGAACTGCAACAAACTAATTCCTGCGCTTTTTAAATGTCAATCAACGGCTTATTCCCATGCACCCCTTACGTACCGAACTAATTCGGAGATGCGCAAGACAGCGAACGGAAGCTTCGCGGCAAGTGTGCAACGCACAGAGTGCCAGGTTGGAACAGAGGCCCTGCAACTTGCCCGAAAGCATCAACGGGCACTTGAAAAGGAACCTGAGGCGAGGTGCGCTTTGATTGGGGTTACAACTTTTTGGTAAGAAAAACCCAGCGCGAAACATGCAAGACTGCCAGCTGTCATCTGAGGGAGAACTGCTCAGAGCCACGGTTTGGCAGTTTCAGGTGAGACATGGTGAGACTTTGTTTGGTCCCAGGGTTTCCTGTTCAGACCGCTGCTTTGGGCAAAATGACTGGTCGTCCCAAGAGTGCGGTTGATCTTTTCGCCGTAGGGGACCGGCGTTATGGTCGCTTTCTCTACGGTGTGGTTTTTTGCAAAAGGACAACCTTGCATTCCTCTCCGCCGGGGGTGCTTTCAATTTGAGCAGAAGCTTGATGTCCTTACTTGTTCAGCACAGGCAGCGCAGGCACAGTTTTCGGATCCTCCATAGATGTTCCATGCGATGGTTTGTGCAGGTGTGCCTCAGAGTGCACTCCTCCAGCTTCTTGGTTTCCTTTGAGTTTCCTGTTTTGAAAGCCAAAGGTGGGTCCCAACTTCGAGGCAGTGAGGCACATATTTGGGTGACTGTGTTGATATCATATTCCTCGGCATGTTCCAACCATTCGGCGTCCAAAGGGACATCTTTGATTCACCCTTGAAAGGAAAGCAGCAGCGCCTTTGTTCGGACATTGCGACAGTTCCATCCTGGTTGTTCAGCGGCAAGCTTTTCGCTTAGGTGGGTTCACCATATTGTTACTCTCCTCACATGGAAGCTGACTGGGGGTTCCTGGAAAAGAATTGTCCTAAGGAGACCCAGTGGTGGGTTCCATGTTCGACGGGATCCCCCCAAAAATGGCTCCCTTCTATCGGAAAGGCTGGTTGCACCGTCGCGCACCTGAGGCTTGCCGAGGTGGACTTGGAATACGTGACCAATAGTCTCAAGCCGCCCGGCCTCCATCCGCGTTGGGCAGATTTTGTTTCACGCAGACCCTGGTGCTATAGGGTCTTTTGAGCAATATTGGTTTTTAGCCCATTCAAGCCAGGTGGCCCGACCCTCATGGAAATGCAGGGGGCTGGAGGTCTAGTCCCAATTCAGCTGCATGCGTGACCCCAAAGTCGACATGCACCCAGAGGCTGTCAAATTAGCCGTCTATTTGGATATGTTCGAAGTTTATGTTTGTTTGCCAGGTGTATTTTATGGTATCCGCCTTTTTGTCACGCCTGCCAGCAACAATCTCAACGGGATTCGCGTCTTTGTTGGCACTTTGGACTTCTACTTGGTGGCATATCCAATATCTCCCTATTGGTCCGCATGGACCTCCCTTGGTCAGGTGTCATGCTGGTGAGAGAATAAGATAATACGTCATGTCCGCGTAAAGATCATCCCCAGTTACGCATTGTCCCCCCCAATTGCAGACTTCCCCTGGGGACAAGCGGATGGGTGTGGCCTCGCGGCGTTGCTTGAGTGGGGTGGCGAGTGTGGGTGTGACGGTTCCCATCCTTTTGAGTGTGCTACGGTATGAGGTCCATGGATCCATCTTGCACATTCGCGGCGGGGGGGGGGGTCGATTCCCGGCTTGTCCGGGCTGGACTTGTTTGCCACCCGCGACACCTACGAAGCCCCTTTGTTTGAAGTCAAAGGACGCCCAAATGGCAAACCACACAGCCTTATGTTCAGGAAGCACTTAATTGGTGGTTTGGATTGACGGTGATTCGGGCTTTAAAACCCAATTGTTTTGGAAACTTATTGGGAAGTCGCACCTCTGACCTCCACCCCAATCCAAATCACAGCTTAGCTGGGCGCCTCCTGTTTGGGCATGTCGCATTTCGTAAGGAGCGCTCAAGCAGAAGCGGCCGCCCTGCAGGCAGGGTCGACCCGGGGGGGAAGGCGGGCAATTCCCCCCCTGCAGTAAACTAACTCTGAACCTCGCTTTATCGAATGGAATGACTCTATCTGTCTACTCGTAGAGGGTTACGTTTGAAACTGAAAGCCGCCAAAGCCGAGGCAGAGTTTTTGACGGTTCCACTCAAAATCCTGCAGAGTTGCAGAGGGGTCACCCTTTATTGGTAGTTGCCCAACTCGAATGTAGAGAATACCGCAAGCTGGGCCCAGGTCCGCATCCATGGCCCTAAGCTCTTGAAAAGGCCCAGTGCGTACATCCCCGGGAATGAGCAGAACAAGCTGAAGGCAAACAAACACACATGGAGACCCCCTTTAAACGGAAAAGCTCTATGACTTCCTTTGGCTCGCTGACGCGCAGAGATCTGAGCCCTCAGGCCAGCGACCTTGACCCGCCGGAGGACTTCATGTGCCAGGCCCTTAGCTGGGCACAAGGCTCCTCAAATTCATATGGTTTTCAGAGTTTTGTTTGGAGACTATCCAGTTTTGACTCTCACTTCAGGCTTGAAATTCTGCCATTGACGATCAGCCCAGTTTGCAGTGTCCTTGCTCAGCCCCCCCTTTGCTTGCTATGGCTGATGTGGCCATGCCCACAGTTGTGCACCCCGCCGAGCGACCATGCAACCGGCTATGACATTGTGATTTATTTTTGATTCTTCATCTCTCCAACATTGAGCGCCCGTGCTTGGGCCTGGTTCTTCCAGACGAAATGCTGCAGGGACAGGGTGATGTAGATGAAGTACCCATCAATGCACATGCTCTGCAATAGATCTATAGCCCCGAAAGAAGGAAGGATCATTGCGAACAGGCAGCACAAAGCTTTCTCAGCAGTGATCCTGCCAAGCATCGCAAGGCAGCAGCACTTGTTTGTGGGAGGAAGAGGCAACGACTGAGGCGGTAACGTCAGTCTCAACTGTCGCACCTCGAAGTCCTCGGTTGGAGCTCCAATCAGAGAGGGATTCCCCTGGAGGACTTTGCTCGACCACGTCCGACATTTGGCGCATTGGGATTTAGGTGAAGAGGTTCAGTTGTTTGTAGGACTTGTTTGTAGGGATTCAGTGCTTTTTTACTGCTACGGCGTCTTTGGGGGGTAGGGCTTCAGAGGTTGGGGTCTCAGTTACTTGATTCTGCGTAGAGATCGGTTTGG
>CAUJNA010000191.1:1088538-1176038 GCA_963377175.1 Effrenium voratum | reverse complement strand
ATTTGCAGTACGTGTTGGCGAATTGTGGTGTGCCATGCATTCGTGGACATGGCTCGGACAACTGTTTTGCTCAGGATCTAGCTCAGAACAGCAAAAGCCAAAGTGAAAGTGCAAAGGAACTAGCCAGGCGGACAAGGGCGTGCTAAGCAGTTTTGTAAATGGGCTGAGAGCTCGAGGCTGTCGCGCAAGCGGCCATGCAGGTGGGCCAAGATCATGGGATGCGGGGTTAGTTTATGTAAGTTTCCTGGCGAGTCGTGCCCCTTTTGTGGGCTGATCCGAGGGAAACCCAACACTCCTTCGGTGCTGTTTGGACATGTTGCCTTCAATTGGTTCCACCGAGGTCGCGGTGAGGCCCGGGCGGCCAGGGTCCACGTCGGGTAGTGGCTCTGGCAGCTGGCTGTGGGCCTGTGGGCCTCTTAAACATATGAGTTACCAGATGACACCTCTTGCTGAGTGGCTATGAACTTGTGCTTCTTCCAATGTGAAGAAACCAAGAGCCAGAAGCAGACGGATATTTCGCCGATCTGTTCCAGACCCCATACTTTGCTCCAACAGAAGGTCTATTGCATACTGGGGAATCTGGTGTATGAACCTTGAGGAATTGAGAGGGTCAAATGGGATTGGAGGTTGCAGTCAGAAACTGGCGGGTGGTTTCCATTGGAGAATTCTGGTGGCTCGAGTGGCAACGATCCAATGGGAACAGGCTGCATTTCCGGCAGGTGGCAGCTTGTGTCCTGGCGGGCGGGCAAGGCACCCGACTAGGCTTCGCCGCTTGTCAGAGACGCTCAGGTTCTCAGAATCTCAGGTTCCGGCCCGTTTCATTTGATTCAGGAAGATTGCTTTGCTGCGAAGGCTCCCTTCTCACAAAGGCGGTTTGACAGAGGCGAAGCCACAAATTCTGGCCCTACGAAGCCGCAGCGTAGGCTCCACGTGTATGAGCCCCGAGCCACCCAAAAAATGCTCACTTGCCAAATGGATCGTCAGAAAGGCGCCGATGAGTTGGGTGTGGGACATGTAACCGTCGCAAAGAGGCTGGCTAAATGCCGCCAGAAACATGGGCCTGACCCGAGGCTTTCGACGCGTTGTAGCCGACTTGAGTTGAATGCTGTGAACGAACAAGGGCGGGGCGTGCTGACATGTCTTTTGGGAGAGGTCGGGTTTGCTTGAAAACCTCGGCAGTCTTGCACGTTTAGTTCTTGAGACTTGCAGGAGTCTTGGGAAAGTAGCATTGTCATGTGTCAAACACAGGTTGGACCCCAACCAAGTGCTTTCCTGTTGGTTTAATCGAAAGCCAGGGCCCCAGAAGCGGCCCCAGTTTTGATTATGCTGAACTCAGCATTGGGTGACGCTGGGCCTTCCGGGGACCTTGTAGACCTTTCGGAAACAATGAGAGTTTCCTCCGAGCCTTCATGGAATTTCGGATTATGTATTGTTTCAGAATGGAAGCCCCACTCAGAGTTTCCCACTAAGCCGGTTGCTTTCCCGCCAAGGACGGCCCGAAGGGCTGCTATGACATTGGGCTGCCCTCGCACAAGCCGATCTTTCAGATCCTGGCCCTTGCCCCAGCGATCAGGTGGATCGGCTGGGGGAGCTGCCGAGGCATCAACCCCCAGGCCCTAGTTCGTGCCTTTTTAGGAAGACAAAGGACGCCTGCAACCCATTCCCAAACCATTTGGAGAGGAGGGTGTGGGCGTACATGGTCATAATTCACGTAGAAGCAAGGGGGCAAAGGAGGAACGGACCGAAACGTCGGACCTCATAGGACAAATACCTTTGGGGGCATGTTCCGGCCGTAGGCCAAGCTGGTCAACTTTCCTCTCTATGGCTTCCCTGCAGGCCGGTTTGATGGCCGCCACAAACAGCCACCGCCTTGCTTGTGGCTGCCAGTCCAAGAGAGGACTGGGCCGGTGCCACAGGTTGAGAAGCTTGGGCGCCTCGTGACTTTGGCCAAGGAGGCGGGGCTTGTTTGCTTGCTTGGCTCGCTATGCTTGCCTGGTTTTACTTGTTCATGTTATGTTTTAGCAGCGAGCTGCTGCTGACTATGAAGGCGCTCAAATAGATCATAAGGGGCGTCTTTAACAATGCCAACATGTTGGAGACTGCACACTCCTGGCCTTGAGCGGACCACTCTTACTGCAGCCTGGGTTCTAAATCACACATGCGTGTTTGACTTCTGCGAGAAGAAGCCAACATGGGGACGGATATGTTTCATCTTCTTCAAACCCACCATTTGGCCTTGCTGTGGGAGATGTTCAGCATTGGTGTGGGAACACAATTCTACCATTTTCATCTCCCCCTTATGCCATTGTACTCCTTGCGCAAGACAAGAGTTCCGCTGGTTATGTATTTGGGTGCCAGCGGGGCCATGCAATGTGCCAGAGGATTTGCAGAGGAGGCCTTGAACAGCAAGGAGGTTTCATCAACGCGTGCCAGCATTTGTGAAGGGGATTAACGGGATGCCTGGGAAACATTGCAGGGCAGGTTTGGGGCGACTAGGTGAATCACACCAGATCTTCCCTCCTGCGTGGCATCCATTTTTGCTGGGATTTTGACCAGCCAGATGGCTTGCCCGTTGGCACACTTCAAGTTGTTTATTGCTGGTCCCCGTGTGCTTTTGGCCAAGGCCGAAACAGTCGGAGCTTTTTGTGGCCTGTCAACTAAGGGATTCGGGCGACTGGTGAGAGAAGCGCTTAAAACCGCAGGCCGGCGGCCCCAAAGCCTTCCTGCCCTTCCTGGTGATGACCAGCGCGGGCCTTTTTGCGCGAGCGAAAGGCTGCTTGGTGTTGGCGCTGCGGCGCTTCCTACGGCGAAGATCGGAGTTTAGTGCCATTCCTTTTAGTTGATGACAGTGTGCCACTCAGCTCGCGCTGTCTCCTGAGGAAGGACAGTCCTGCGGTCAAGGAACTCCGCCAAGCAAGCATGATACGCCAACATGTGGCTATGAGTTTTGATAGGGAACTGCTCGAAAGCAGTTGGTGCACATGAATTCCTACCTAAATGATGTCCACCAAAGGGTCCCAAAGTACAGATAAGGCCCATGTGAAACAGGCTCCTTTGTATCGAAACGGAGCCAAACGCAACTTTGAGAACGTTTCAGGGGCTCATTCAGGATCCATGTTTCCTTTGGGAGGGTTAGCCTGTTTGGTTTCTGACTCAGCCGCAGGGCAAGTAGCTGGCGACAGTCTGAGGCCCGATGACCCACAAGCAAACAGTGGATTTCTTCGAAAAGCCGGGAACCCCTGGCACCGAAAAGCTCAGGGAGTCTTAAAATCTCCAAGGGTCACAACAATTGCTGGATGATGCTGGACGTACTGGCAAGAATATGTGCAACGCATTGCATAATGCAAAGGTATGATTGGGATACGAAGGCTCGAGTGTCATCAGTGATCGGTATAGTAGTGCTACTTACTGATGGCCGGCAAGCTGCGTTTAGTGCGCCATGAAGAGTGGTTACTGCACGACAGTTTTCCTGTTGATTGCACGGAGCGGAGCCCCAGACTATTCAGTGGTTTGGCAATCAGAGGTCAACATCACGCAATACGACGCTGCCATCAACATCCAATATCATGGCTAGGATCCAGGGACAGGCGTGCAGCTTCCCAGGCTTTTGACAAGAAGTCAGTGCTTGTTTTAGGTGCAGCATTTGAGCGACTGGGGGGTGTTTCTTTGGCAGCGGATTGTGAGGAGAACAGCGTCAAGATTGGCAACGTACCACGTGGTAAATGTAAAGGCCCCCTGCATGAATCTGAGCAGCTCCAAAAACAAATTGGTTACGAGTTGAGTTGTTCAACATCAGTCTGATTCCTTATTCCACATGGAAATCCTTTCCTGGTCAAATCAGTCGTAATCCTACTGACTTCGTATCTGGATTGGGGATTCCGCTTTGGAGGTTGGACTTACGGAGGTTGCAGTTGCAGGCGCATGCCAGACCAAGGCACAGCTTCTTCGGCATGCCCAAGGATGATGCGGGAGCCCCACGTAAATGGCTCGCGCGAACATGCGCACGGTTCTCCTGTTTGTTTGGGCAAGCCGTTAATACCAACAGGCCATCCTCTAGGTTCATTTGTTTCAACTGGGCCTGAGCACGCACCCAAAACCCACACGCTGTTTTAGAACGGGGTGTTACTACCTAGTTTAGCAAGACCTATAAACCTTTGTGATCCATGTAGTAGAACAAACAAGTCAATGGGTTTTTGGGCGCAGCTCTACCGGGAAGGACCAAGGTTTTATTTTCACGGTATGTGTTCGTTGGGCCAGGGGCGATCAGCCAGTAGACTGACCATTGCCAGGTGCTGGAGACTGCGCGGACGCTGTTTATCATCCTTGTGTGTCTATTCCCAGGGGGCAAATCCAGTCTAATACGAGGATCCATTGTGTTTCTCCCTGTGGAAACGTAACATGTACAGCGCAGCCGTCTCTGAAATCAGGCGTTGTTTACGTTTTCAGGGTACGCTACACGTAATTACTTGCTTCGAGCTGCAAGCACCTGACACCGCCCTGGGGATTCCACTACGGGTTTGTCTTCTTTAGGGTAGCCTTTTGAGGCTGTTTCAAATGGAAACGAAAGGCCAGGTGCCAAACCGAGCATCATTTTGAGTTTCCCCTAAAAGGCCGCAAACAGGGGCCGGATGTTGTTGTTTGTTTTCCCAACGCCCTTTGTTTTTGCACCACACACATTTCGTGTGCTTGTTGGTGCTGTTTGGCCCCATCTCACCCCGGATGGGTTTGGGCAGACCAACCCCTAGGGGTACCTCACTGAGGTCTGGTTCTTTGCGCAGGGCGTGATGCCTTGCCTCACGCCAGAGGGCAAGATCATCCTGGAGCCCGGGCCTTTGTGTTTGTGTGTTCTTTGTTTGTGTGTTCTTTGTTTGTTTGTTTGTTTGTTTGTTTGTTTGTGTGTTCTTTCTTTGTTTGTTTGTTTGGTTGTTTGATTGTTTGTTTGTTTGCTTGTTTGTTTGTCTGTTTGTTTGTTTGTTTGTTTGTGTGGTCTTTGTTTGTTTGATTGTTTGTTTCTTTGTTTGTTTGTTTGTTTGTTTGTTTCTTTGTTTCTTTGTTTCTTTGTTTGTGTGTTCTTTGTTTGCTTGTTTGATTGTTTGTTTGTTTGCTTGTTTGTTTGTTTGTGTGTTCTTTGTTTGTTTGTTTCGGTCTTTCTTTCTTTCTTTCTTTCTTTCTTTCTTTGTTGCTTTCTTTCTTTGTAGATTGTGCAATGCGTTTTTTGTGCATGTTTCTTTTATTTTTGCGCCGGATGTGTGTGTCTGTGTGTGTGTGTTGTTGTCTTGTCTTGGTTTTTAGCTTATTGTGCAACTCCGTTTTTTTCTCTTGCGGGGGTATTTGTTTGTTGGGGGTTTGTTTGCAGGTGGGATGCCATTGGAGGCTGTGTTTTCCATGCACGTGTTTTCTCGATGTTCTTTGAGCTTGTTGCGGGCTATTATTTGCTGTGCTACTCCATGTGCGAATCAGCTTAAACATACTTACATGCTACAATGCTCAATGTTCCTGCTGCACGAAAATCTCAGCTAGCCGCCTTTCATGCCCTGTCCCTCCTCCTTTCCAAGAGGAAAGTAGTCTTTCTACGCGGGTCTGTGCGCTTCCATGTTAGTCTGTGGGAGGGTAAATTATTTTTAGATTCTAACTGAAGTTGAAAGTCCAATTGGCAAGGAGTTCCATTTAAATCTAAATTTGTTATAGAGTTCTATGACCATGCAATTCCATCCTAATTGAGCGCTCTATGTTGATTCTAATCAAGCTGTATTGAAGCTATATATGGAATCAAATTCCATCTAAGTTCCGATTTGTGAATATAAAGTTTCGAAAGGAATTCCTACCCAACTTTTTCTTTTTACAAGGGCAATTCTAATTAAATTTGTTCCATACCGAGTCCGTTTCAAATTCTATAGACAACTCAACGAAAGCCCTATTGGAAAGGAAATCCAATTCAAACTATGGATTTGCTCTATTGGCTCGTTCCTCACTGTTTTGTTCCAAAACGACTTTATTGTCAATATTTTGTTTTTGTAAAGGATACCCTACTTCATGTCGTAGACAATGACAATTCTAGTTGAACTAGTTTCAGAATTTCATGCTAAATTCGTATTAAAATCTATCAATATTTCAACTACTATCCTATTGGAAAGGGCATCCCATTTGAATGATAGTTCGAAATTGAAGTTATAGTTAAGTTGTGACCTCACACAATTCTATTAAGTTTCTCTGTGAAAAGACTTTACATTTGAAAGCTAATTTATCCCAATCCTGATTCAGTTTCGTCCTCCTCAAAGTATGTCAAAAATGCCGTTCAATTGCATTTAATAGCCTAGTGAACTCCATTTACAGTCGCTTCTAGCTCAAAGTGCAAACCCTGCTTCATTTGATTGCTTTTCAATTGTTATACATGTATACACGTGTTCTAGTTGTGCGCTAAACTACAACAGTTTTTGAAAGAACTTCTATCTAAACTCTAGATGAAAACAATCCAACCGGATACAAGTTCTGATTTGGGATTATTTTTGTATTCAAATCTGCGTGAATTCTGTGTGAGTTGTAAAGGTCTATTGGGCCAGAACTGTTCTCTAAAGTCAACCTTTAACATGCATTTGGACGCGGAGTAAACTCTTTTTTTGAATGTTAGTTTTACATTATGAATTACAATTAAATTAACCACATATTGAAATCAACTCAAAAACTTTGCTTTTCCTTGCTGACTCCTGCTTGAATAGAACCTGCTTCTCAATAAACAATCATCTATTTTGATAGTTTTCTGCCAATTTGACTGTTTGTTCCTTAACGGCGCTTTCGGCTTTGGGGTCTCTTCCCAGATACATTCTGGTTCGGAGTTGGCGGCCAAGATTCCGGAAGGGTTCCAGCACTCACGGTAGTTCTGTTCTTTTGGAGGGGTTGAGTTGCGAACTCCCTGCGCTTGTTCTTGATATGGCGTCACATTGTTCTTCTTCTTTTTGCCATGTCGGGGTGAGCTAGAAGAGTACTTGAGCACATGTTGAACAAGTTATTGCCTAGCAGGTGACGGACACGGGCAGACAAGCTCGCAGGATTGTTTGGGCATGTTATTTCACCCTGGTAGCGCTCGCAGTGTTCAGACGTGCGAATTGCCCGAATGACTTGGTAGGCGAGAAGGAACGCTGCTGAAACACTGCCACTGGAGCTCCATTGGTTAATGCTCACACATATAGTCAAACGATGGAATCGGAATGTGTGCTTCTTGTTGAATTTCCTTGCGAGAAGAAGACAGTTTTTTCTCCGCTTGTGGGTGCCCACTTCAATTTCATCCATCTAATGTGTTATGTTCACTTTCATGGGAATGGCATATTGTTGACCCCAGATGAATCGACCTGGGGGATTGTTAGAGTGTCGTGAAGGAAGGAGTTCGTGTCTCAATCCTACACCCCACCTACTGTGGATGGACAAAGTCTTGCACCAGTTGGTAGGCAGTTTGTTCCAGTATTCATCCATCCTAACCTGTGCATGATTTTGTCCATCCACAGTATTCATCCGGAAGATACATGTTGGCCAAGCGAAACGTGACACTCACCTTTACCAGCTGTTTCAAAGGGTTTCTACATGTACCAGGTAATTTCCTA
Organism: Effrenium voratum; assembly: GCA_963377175.1. Taxonomy (NCBI): domain Eukaryota; class Dinophyceae; order Suessiales; family Symbiodiniaceae; genus Effrenium; species Effrenium voratum. The sequence continues at coordinate 1,168,443 of CAUJNA010000191.1, read as the reverse complement.
GGTGTCCTTTTTTCGGCACCCTGTTAATCAGCCAGGATTTGTTTCATGGGTTCCCGTAAGCAGATCTGCCCAGGTCTGCTGGCGTCATGGCCAGCAATCCGGACGGCAACGGGGGTGTGTATCCCGTCCGGGGCACCAAGTGTGGGAGGGCGCAAGACCAAAAGACGGTGAGCTGGAACCTGACAAGAACAAGAAAAGCAGGCCTCCCAATCTCCAATAAGAATAGTTTCAAGTAGAACTCATGTTTGTCCGGAGTCCAAAACCAGTTTCAGCCTTCAAACTTGTTGCCAGCTTCCGGGGTCCAAGACCAATCTAGTAAGTTGCTGGCTGCAATTCTGGTGTGTTCTTCCAATGAAGTGGCTGGGTCGAAAGACACGATTCAACTTGTAGAGCCTTGGGATTGAACCAGGCCCTCGGACCTTCCAAAGGCCTTCGGATGTCTCCGACACGGCCCACTCGTTGCCTTTGTTTCGATATTTGCACTGAAGCCCATGCCCTAAGGGAATGGACAACTGAAAACCCAGAAGCAGGCAGGGGCTTCCCGACGGGCATAAGGCAAATCATGAGCTACTAGATCTTGGAACCATTAGGAACCATTTTGAGGCAGATGATGCAACGCGAATCTCGCAGCGTCAGCGATTGTGTTTTCGTCAGAATGTCCAGTCTGAATCTTTGCTGCTTTGGGCAACCATATCCTGCCATGTCTGGACATGGGCGCCACATAGTGTAATTTGAAGTTAGATCTTTAAATGCGGTGGGTAGTTGCTTTTCTTCACTGATTTGGGGGGGCGGCACGGAACAAGCGATGGAAATCCCTCACGCTTCAGTTGCCATCCCACCAATCAACATGGAACTTTGCCTTCGGGGGGTTCTGGAAGACCATTTTCACGCCTGTCAGGTTCCATGTCCATTGGTGCGGGTGGGGTGCCATAGTTTAGCTTGTTTGATGTTTCGACTGGTGGGGTTGTGCCACCTGCTACATCAATGGTAGCTGGAAGCGCGCAAAGGGGGGGTTTTCGGGTTGCCATCACGGTGATTCTCAAAGGGCTCCTTCTCTTGGTAGCAACAAGAGTTCGGATTTCGGATTGACCAACCCTTCATTTTGAGTCGTTTCACATTTTTTGATGTTTCAAAGACTTTGCTGACGATGCCCCAAGAATGGGTGTCTTTTTTTGAGGCTACCCGGATTCAAGGGACACTTTCAGGGGACACCCAGTTTGAGGCCTTACATTTGTCGAAAGGACGGGCCCTTGCTTGTATCACTGGGTGTGCACCTTGCCCCTTCCGAAACTGGGGAACTTCTAACATGACCTACATTTCAGATGAATTTTGGGGGCCATCCGGATTTTCGGCTGCGGGGCCGCCAAAAAATCGAGCGTGGAAGATCGCGTCGCTGGGTTTCTCAGGCTCTCAAGAAGAGCGGGTGCCTGGATCGCCTGCGGTCGCTGGGGGCCTGGGCCCCGGATCTGCCTTTTTTTCGGCTCGAGTGGCTCGTCTTTCATTGGAATTACCCTTTTTGGATGGCAAAGGGAAACCACAAGCGGGTTCTTTTTAAGAAATGGCGGCATGTAACTTTTCACTTCCTGAGCTCGTGGGCTTTACGTAAATGCTTCTCGGGTTGGGGCCAGATGGTCTTCTTGAACAACAATTACTGTATCTTAGGTGTCCTATGGATCCCCCGCGAACAGCCCTGGCAAAAAGGAGAACGAGGGGTAGCGTGCAGTTCACCTCAAGTTATTTGCCAGGGACTTTTTTCAGGGATCCTTTGGACCGAAAAATGGGGGCAATTCCAAAGAAGCGTGTGGTTCCAAAAGAGAACAATGGACCTCGGGTTGGATCTTTAGACTTTAACTTTTTGGATTCCCCTCATGCTTCCTTTTAACCAGCAAAAAGTTAAACTTTTTGCTGGGGGATCTACAGCACCCAAGGGATGAGGAGCAGAGCACGGGGAGCTGAGGTCAAGAGCGTCCACTGCTTCTCAGTGGACAACCCCCTGTGCCGGCCAGCAGATCCCCGCTTTGTGGGGCTCGGGCCTCAAGCACCAGGCAAAACACTCGAGGTCCCCTAAAATCTGTGGTATCCGTTTTAGTTTCCCTGAAAAGGGGGTCCATCATTTTGAGAAACACCCTGGTGTTCGACGATTTTTCTTTGAATCAAGTGTCAAGAGTTGGTGCGCCCAGAGTTTGACGCAAAGGATGGGTGTTCTTTGTTCTTGGTTGCTTTGAAGCAAGCATAAACAAGGTTTCCCTCAGAAACAAGTCGCACACACGCCCCCTTGTGGGTACAAGGGCAACAATGAAAAGGGGGTCCCACGGTCTTCGCCGATGTCACTTGCTTCAGAGAGGTTCTGATTGAGGTGCTTCTGCCAGATGGGCTCCGAACAGGAAATCTAGGGCTGCGTGCAGTGCCGGTGAGGTACTGCCTCTCCAAGAACGCAGACTGCGGCAACAAGTGTGCCTGAATCTCAGCGAGGCTTTGCGTGCTCGAAGTGGCCGTGCACACCATCAGTGGGTGCCACGGCCAGGAAAACTGCCAACAGCCAACCAGTGCCAGTTCCACCCAACCCAACCACCCACCCAAGCAAGCAACCAACCAAGCAAGCATCCAACCAACCAAGCACCGCCAACATGCGCAGTGCCTTGGGGGCCCTCCGAGGTTTGGAAGGCTACCCCGCAGGAGAAGGTAGGGGTCATGGCCAGGAAGGGTGGCAAGCCCAGCGTGGTGGAGTACAGCCCGGCACTCAGCCGCGGCATGGCTTCCGTCAGCTGAACTGAGCACGTGACGTTGGAGCCAAGCCAAAAACAAAGTGGAGAGATGGAGGAATTTCCTTGGGGAGGACTGTTTTTTGGGTTCTATGTCAGTTGCAGCATTGGGATATGTTCGGCTTTCATGCCGCAGCACAGACACAGCTTGCCAACTGTAACTGGCTGCAGAAACAACAAGCGGTGTCAGGATCTTCTTCGAGGAGGGTCGTTTCCCCACTTCAGACGGCTTAAGCTGCCCAAGCAACAAGCTGCACCTGCAAACTGGCCCGGAACTGGGCCCCTGCTTGGATGACCAGGGCTTGGTAAGTGATTCACCCCAGTTATAACACAAGCCCCCCAGAACATGAGTCTCCCGAGTGGGATTGCCACACGTATATTCCGCGCAAGGGACTTCTTATCCACTCACTGGCGCTCATCCAACGGGGCCGGGCAATGCCGCAGGCGAGTTGGATGAGGAAAGAATGAAGAAGCGGGACGCGGCGGGCCGGCTGGTCTTCGGCGCAGGGCGCTCGGCTTGCTGATGCGAAGCCAGATCCCTGCCAGAACAGGGCTTCGGGGGGGGGGGGGGGGGCGGAGATTCCGTGCCAGGCACTAAGAAAGGTGCGGTTCCTTTCCCATGGTGGGTACCGGGAAAATGATGCATGGAGCAGGGGCTTTTTTCCCATTTGGGGGTGGGGGTTGGCTGGACTGGCTTTCATGCGACACTGTCACAACGCCTGCTTGAGGATGCTCTACAGCAGTTCTGGACATTTGCACAAGATTCCACTTGCCGCTTATCACATTTGCCACCGCACACGCTTTGCACGCGGATTTGTGCCATGAGGCCGGGAACATTTGCAATCATTTCTTCTCTGTGGACTTCCTGTGCGATGTGCGGCATCCCAGTGGTGTTGGAGCAAGCCAGGGTCCTTTCCAAACTACCTGGGGAAGCAATGATCCCCATAGAAAGCGCAGGGCTCCTTTTCCTGTTTCCAAACATCGGCGGCAATAGGACAGCGCTTCGTGCGAACTTGGCGCCTTTGAATGCGCATGTGTTTCAACGAGCTTTGGCGGGGTGAATGAGGCACTCCGGTGCATTTGCTTTACTTGTTCCATCCTGTAGGGGTCACGCACTTCTGTCATCTCATTTCGATTTAGCAACCCGCAAGTGATGTGCAAAGAGCTGAAACTATGGCATCTAGCGACCACTGTTTGCCTCATTAATTTGGCTGCCAAAGAGCACACTTTAGGTTCCGAGAATTCACACACCCCTGGTCGACTGACCGTGGGCCCGTAGTTGATTCGGGAAACGAGCTCACCATGTATACGAGATCCAGGCCTTTTTGCAGGTTTTGGAACGATCGCAAAGTGTGGTTTTGTCTCGCAATGTGAGAACCCGACAAAAGTGGTTGGTTTTCAAAAGGACCCTGCACAAAACACACACCACACACACACACACACACGCACGCACGCACGCACGCACGCACGCACGCACGCACGCACGCACGCACACACACCCATTTGCAGACCAAGTCGGTTGGTTCATCCGGGGGTCGACATGTTCTGCGGCGCTGTCGCCAGGTGGTAGTGCCCAACATGTCGGCCATGTTCCACCTGGCGCACAAGAAGCGCGGCTCCTGGCCGGCAAAACCACCACAGAGAAGAGCCAACCGAATTTGTGGCCTAGACCAGAGGGATCCGGAGAGATCCGGAGGGGTGGGGCCTGTTTTGCCCTTTGCCTTTTCTTGGAGGGGACCCCCCTCTTCCTTTTCTTGGAGGGGACCCCCCTCTTCATCTCCCATGGGCTTCCTTTTGGTCAGTCCAGAGACCAAAATTAACCAGGGCGAGACATGCCAAGGTGTGTGAAATGGCATCCACTGCACCCAGTGGTGGCAAATGTGTGTGTGTGTGTCTCCAAGTTGAGGACCTTAGGATCATGTATGTGCCTCCAACAAGTTGATCCCATTTTCACAAGCACACAGATGCGTTCTAAGAATTTTGGAGGACCCTGGCACACACTCAAGGTTTGTACCCGCCGCTTAATTTGCGGCCTTCAACCTTTTGGCCAAATGGCGGCTGATTGGGTGGCATGTTGGCCGCTAGCTGGACAAAGCAACCTCGCAAAGGGGTGTTAACAACCACATGCACGAAGGTTCCCCACGTGGAATATCGTGGAATTCTTGATTTTAGTTTCGTTACGTGCTTTGAATGTTGGTCTGCGCTCAGCCCGCGCAATGTTACTGACCACTGCTTTGCATGATCGGTCGTTGTGACCATGCCTCATTTGGAGGGGTGTGTAGGCTCAGAACCTCTCTTGGTTGGCAAGTTGACCTTTGTTACAAGTCACGGTCTCAACAGGAGGCACTCTTTGGGTGCTCAGAGGGCACGCACAAAAACAAGAGTTGCCACAACCGTTTTTTGTTCTTCTTATTTTTCTGTGAGACATGTGGCCATATGTGCCCCAAGCCTCAGGATCCCGCATGCTGGGGACGACGGGAAGACTGTGAAGCCAGATGCCAACAACGGCTGGCACTCAGAACTTCGAGTCGGGGCGTCTCGGAATCGGCCAAAACCTACCGCTTTCCCTTCCACTAAAATGAGCCTGGCAGGTTCCTTCAAGCCGCGCATGTCAGGCTCCATGCTACTGGGTCATTCCAAGGGTACCGGCAATCAAGCATGAAAGCTGTAGGGGAAGGCCAGGGACCCTGCTGCCACAGTCCCACGTTGGAGCCTTTCGTAAACCTGGCTGCTGCATGTCTTTGCCACGATGCGCACTTTCGAGAAATCTCGTTCTTGGAGCAAATGTAAGCTCAAATATGAGCGCGTTCAGCTCGTGCATAGCGGACGTGGAGTAAAGGGCGTGATTGGACGCATCCTTTGAGCGGATTTCAAGTAACCCAACATCCTTTTCTCAGGGTCATCCACCCGTTTGTAAAACAGCGTTGTCTCGCGAGTTCCCCAGATTCATACACATCCTTGGCTGAATCTGGGCCCATTGTTTGGACATGTGTATGATGACTCGAGCGCAGAATCTGCATTTGTCGAACCGCTTTGTTGCTCCCTAAGCCATGCCAGCCAACGATCAAGGCCATTCGATCAAATACCAGGGTCCTCAAGATGCAGAACACATCATAGCGCATCGTGAGAAGCAATCAACTTTCAGATTCCTCCATCAGCTTGTTTGGCCAACAAGGTGGTGAGAGTTACCCGCACCACGAATGCTAAAATGAAGCCAGAGCTATCCAGAGCTTGTGAGGGGGTGAGCTGGGAGCTGCTTGTGGTGCGAGGCGTGAAGCTCGAAGCCTTCATCTTCGACGTTTTCCCCATGAGCAGCCGGATGGCCTGCGCCTCATCGGCGAGGGTGAAGTGAGCTTCGATCGTCAAAGTCTCACTGGCTTCAGGGCAGCCTCCAGGTGAACTGATCTAAATTGAGCAATTTCGTTAGTCAGTCAGTCAGTCAGTCAGTCAGTCAGTCAGTCAGTCAGTCCGTCAGTCAGTCAGTCAGTCAGTCAGTCAGTCAGTCAGTCAGTCAGTCGTCAGTCAGTCCGTCCAGTCAGTCAGTCAGTTAGTTAGAACATTAGTGATTGAGTGAGTGAGTGACTGAGTGACAGAGTGCGTGCGTGCTTGCGTGCGTGCGTGCTTTGTTGAGTAGTGAGTTGGTGAGTTGGTGAGTTGGTGAGCTTGCTAGCTAGGTAGCTAAGTAGATCTAATTAGTATGTTGGGTAGTCAAATCGTTAATTCACCAAATTGTTTGTTTGTTTGTTAGCTAGTTAGCTTGTCAATCAGTTAATTCGTAGTTTGTTAGCTTTTATTAGAAACTACGATATCCTCAAACCGTTGGGTCCTTACGTTCAGTGTGCTCCCCAAGGGGAATTTTCACTTGGAATTAGGTTTGGCTTGCCATTTTGATTGGTGAAGAGCTGGTTTGGCCCGGTGGTTTTCTTGTGGTTTCAACTTTAATGTTTTTGCTGATTTGCCACTTTTGTCTTGGTGAAAGGCAAGAGGTGTCCGTTTCTAAGTGCTTGCTTAACAGCTGATCTCGTTGAGCCTGGAAATCACATATGTTTCTCTTACAAAGAACGCTCCCCGCCCTGGCTTGAGCAATCGCGCAGAAGTATCGACTCAGGCTGTCTTGGAAAGTCTCAGAGAAGAGGAGTTCGCACCGGTGAAGAATGCCCCTGGCACAGCCACTGACAGCTCCGTCCTTAGGGCCTCAGGGCCTCAGGGCCGGGACGCAAGGTGTTGTGTGTGAGCGCGGAACCTACAAGCCATCAACCAAAGACCCCATCCAATGGTGAAGGGCGAAATGAGCCATTTGGCCTCACGCACATGTGTGGTTCAGTTGACATGGGAAGGGCAGACTGATGCAACTGGCATCAACTGGCAATCTGGCTTTTATTGAAGCACTTTGAGATGTTAGCCTGGGTCCCCCAATTCAATTTGATTCCCTTGAAAGGCGGCACATGCTACCTTGCAGCAAAGCTTTGTTTTCATCTTGGCCACCCGCCACGGAGAAACGTGCTTGCCAGGCCCAGACAGCGCCAGAGCAATGGTCAACGCACTTTGCCGCTCTTGGGTGGCGAAGGTGCGCGTCAAGGGTGGCAACAGCCCTCGCAATGGAGTTTCAGCGATCTGGGTGCAGAACATGTCCCACAAGGAAAACACAAGTTGTTCCCTGCTTAGCACCCTAGTGTCAATGATCGGTCAGCACTGGACATTTCAGAATGGCAGGCCCTTGCATTAATTCTCCCCCAAGCCCACATGGTTCATGGGTTTGTCGAAGCCCCGGTCTTTGATTAGCGTTGTTGCAAAAGCCGAGTTGTGCAGCGGCATGCATTTGCCCTTGCTATTTCGCGGGTGCCGTGTATGGTCAACCCAAAACAGAGTTGTCTATGTCGACCAGGGTCTTGAATCAGCGCATTGATCTGGGAATGCTCTAAGCAAAGAAAACGAGCTCACCCTGGATGATGGTCCTTCGCTGCGGGAGGGTTCCGTATTCTTTGCTTTGGAGCTAGGCAATTTGCCCAGACCTGCACCTGCAAGATGCTGCGAACGCACTCGTTGAGATTTAAGATGTTGACAAGTTGGTTTGAGTGCTTTGGTCGTTGGTGGCCGCGTTTTAACTCTGAAGAGAAGGGTTCCACGAAGACTTCAAAGACCTCCTTCTAAGAAGGTGCAACCAGCCTTTTTCGGAGGTTGGGGGTGGGCCCGTAGCCCCTAGCAAAAGTAAAGCTGCCAGGTTCGAGTACTGGCTGCAAGCCATGTCCCCCAGCAAAACGAAACCGAGGCATGCCCCCTACCAGATTTGCAGATGGCCACTTCCCGCGGTCGGTTTGAAGGGACCCTCCCAGGGTTCTGAGAACCGCTGGGCTCGTACCTTCCCGCCCTGGGCCCTTTGGTTCTGGGCTCAGAACGGCTTCCGTGCCAGGCTGGAGGTCTCATTCAGGGGGAGAGCGACGCAGTTTTGGAGGTGCACACGGGGACGGGAACCGGTCATTTCTAGTGTCACCTGCGGATTTTGAGGGAGACAATCTGAAGCAGAGGTGGGATTCCCCCTTTTATGGGGAATTGAGTAATTTTGAATTTTGAGGATTTCCTCGCATTCGCGTGGTCCTCCCATCCACCTGGGACTGCTTGGAGGTGTCACCAGACAGTTTGATCTGTTCGTTCTCGAATCTGGGAGGGCGAGGATAGCTGAGAAACGAAGGCTAAGCCAGGGAAAAGCCCTCAAGGCTCGATTCCGATTTTCATTTTCTGCGACTTCCATGACGACGCCACCAGCTGCCACAGGTTTCTCCTCTGCTTTCCTATGCTGGGGAGGGCCCCGCACTGAGAGCTGGTGCTGGTTCCTCCTACTCGGCTGCTTATCGGAAGGCTGGGTGCCAAATAACCCACCTGGATCCTCAAGCTACAGTTGGAGATTACGTGTTGCATTTGGATGTTTGGTCGAGGCTTCAACTGCTAGAATGCCCTTTCACAGAAGGCCTCAGTCAGGTTCCATGATTCTTGGGTCATGGGCAAAACGGGTTCGAACACTCCCCCCCAAAAAAGCAAGTCATATTATGAGAGGACACATGCTGAGTTTAAAGTGGTTCTGCAGCCACGGAATGGCATCCTATGGCCTCTGTTTGTCCATGGCATGACTGCTGCAATTAAACCTTAAAGCGCTCTTTCAGCCACGGGACCCTCAAAGCTTGCCAAAGCCCTTGCTTTGCGTTTGACATGACTCAGGCTCTTTGAGAGGGCATTCTTTTCTAGCACGATGCAGTTCCTTAGGGGTGCAAGATCGTGCAAGCCCATGTCAGTGCCATGCACGCCTGCTAAATGCACCCTTCTGTCCGACAACAGTCTAAAGTACACAGCCAATCCCGAGGCCTGGAAAAAGTGAGCGGCCAGACCATTTCAGCACCTTGCAACTTGGAGTGATCCTATCCCTGATGGATTCTGAATCCCAATTCCGGAAAAGTCGGCTTGGGCCAGATCCAAGAAAGGACGGTGCAAGTTAATTTCAACGACCATGCAATGGAGGGACAGCGATCAGAGAGCGAATGTGAAGGCAAGTTTTGTGCCCCTCCTCGACGTTCATTTTCAGGTTGTAGAGTCGGGATTTGCGCAAACTTGCAGATCCCCTTGGCCACTTGGCTCGCAGTCTGACAAACACATTTGTTTTTCAACACTTCGCCTGAAGTTTGGCAAAGTGCTTACCTGACCCCCTGGTTTCGCATCAGGCGTTCTAATGTACCCAGAATATACACAGTCCACTGGCCACACGTTCCGGAATTGCTTGTTCAGACGGCGGCCTCTTGCTTCCCAGACAGTCTGGCAAGCCGGGCAGTTCGCAAAACGGGCCCACAATTGCTCCTGATTCTCGTCGTCGCTTCGCAGAGTTTGGATCGGGGGGGCTGCTGGGCAGGGGCCTGAAGCATCGGATGGGTCGGTCTTTTGCTGCAGCACCCTTTCTTGTGCCGCAATGTGGGTATGGGTCAAAATTAAACCACCAGGGGAACGCAGGTTTTAGTCCATGTTTCCATTTACCAGGATTCCATTTTATGGGTGATTACCTATTTTTGACCCACAGCAATGTGTGAAGTCAAAGGGATACCACCCATTTGTTGGTTTCCTCAATGAGCGGCAAACTCAGACGGACAGAGGCTGCAAGTCTGCCACAGAAAGAGGTCCACGGGCTCCCGAGCATCTTCGATAAATCGTGTTTTGCAACAGATCTGAAGGTTCACGGGAGCCACCATCAAAACCCGGGGTAGATGAAGGTTAGTGAGGAACAATAGCATTTCAATACCGGGTTTTGTGACTCACTGCCGGGTTTTGTGACTCACTGCTATGAGGGAATTAGCTTGTTGCAACAGTCGGCTCCTCGCCAGCAAAGCCAAACACATATAAAAGGGTTCTTTTATTGTCCCCTTGGCCCCGAAATAGGCCATGCGATCAAATACCAGGGTCCTCAAGATGCAGAACACATCATAACACATCGTGAGAAGCAATCAAGTTTCAGATTCCTCCATCAGCACCATTCAATTCAATTGGCATGTGGGCTGCAATGGCTCTCGTATGGCTTTGAACCATTGACCTTCGGATCTTTTCAGTGGCTTCCTTTTGGCGTTGCCCTTCACAAGGCAGCCACAAAACCCTGATTCTATGCTTGTGGATTTGGCTGGCTTTTGGCTTTAGATCGCCGGTGCCAAAGTGGCCATAGGTCGTGGACTAGCCAATTGCTGTGCAGGTTTGCCATTCTGACCCATGCTGCTGAAGCATCTTTGTTGCAAATATTTGTTGTTTGCAGGCAGGGTCAACGTGAATAATGGAATATTGTAAATACCAGAATATTCTGCGGATTGTTAATGGCAGAATCCCTGGGGCAGCAATTGGAACTTGCGGCGCGTTTTCCAAATCCTTTTCCCGCTTCGCCCATGCCAGGCGCCGCTATGAGCAGCGAGGCCGCGGAAACCGCGTTGCAGCATCACCGGTTTGGGCCTTCCCCCTTCCCCCCAGTTTGGCGACTGGAGCCACCGAATCCCAGGGCCAGGAGCAGGCAGGTGTTTTTGTTTTTTTGTTTTTTTTCACAGAAAGGGAATCAACCATACGGATTTTGGCCGAAATTGCAAAAGTTGAGGCCGGGATGGCGGCTGAGACCGCAAGACAACGTGCAAATCGCAGGGTAGGATCATGTAGGATCCTGAATTTGGCCCTTTGACCGCTTTTTTCCATAGACATACCTGGAGCAGGACCATTATAAGGGGATGGATGTGTGTTATTTGATTTTAATTTCACATGTGCACACCCAGGGGCTTGAGTCAAGCTACTCTCTCCCGTCTTGCTTGGACCTCAAGAACAGGCGGGTGCCGTTTTGATGGCCCCCCCTTTTTCGGCCTTTAGGGCGGGGGAGATTTGTACTTCTTTTTTGCTCGGGAGACTGAAGCCCACTATTTTGCAGGTCAGCCCAACCAATAGTCCTGGTGCCAGGCCGTCTGCCTGTCGCAAGGCCGGCTGCTTCGTTGTCGCCGATGGGCTGGGCCCTTCCCGCGAATGAATTTTCCAGGGAGTTTGATTTTTCTTTTCCATGAAGCTGTTTACATGTCATCATGTTTCCTTGATAGCACATTTGGACCAATTTCACGTGATGTTAAAGGGCAATCCAACCTCTCCGGGTTGTTTGCATTCTGAAATCGCATCAATCCCAACGCAGCCTTTGTATGCCGTGTGGTCTCATGTATCTTTGTCAGGACTATTTTCGAGGCCAGCTCCAGGGTGCCGAACGAGCTTGAACGACCTGAGAACCCTGGAAATTCAACGCTCACACATTCGATGCCTTTGCGCTTTGGAGCAAACGTGAGCCAACAGTTGCGGAGCCAAGAACCCCAAACTTGGGGTTCCTTCATTTGCCCTCTTCAGCAAAAAGCTAACTTTGTCCGGCGGGGCTGAGTCCGGAGTTCCTTATGCTTCACCTTTGGGCCAGAGGAATTTTTGGAATGAGAGAAGCTCTCTCATTTAAGAAGGGGCGCCTGTGATTGTGGGCTCCGGATAAATCCAAAGTTGACAGTTATTACTGGCCAAGCTGCCAATACAAAGTGATGCCTGTCAATGGTTCGGGCCTGTACCAAGGGAACCCCTAGAGTCATGAACTAGTCGCAGAGACTCTAAGGGTTTTTGTATTACACCCTGGGAATACGCCCACTGGGTATTGACCCCATTTAGGCACAGTTCCGGATAAAACATAAAACCGTGTTATTTTGAGCCATTCTGGTAATTTCTCAAGGGTGTAATTGCAGGGTGTAATGCAAAAGCCCTCAGAGAGACAGGCCCGCTGTTGCAGAAATACCTTCCCTCCCGCGCTGGTCCAAACTTTGGACGGTCGCTCTGTCGCGCGCTTCCAGGAGCGATGGGCAATTCAGGCGTCCTGGGCCTCGATGGGCGGATTTCCGGGCGCATGTCCTTCAGCTGAACGGCGGACACGAATTACTCCCCAAAAGGGAGACACCTCTGCAAATGATGATTTTGCTAGTTCCATGTTAATTTGCGTGCATCACTGCTGTGATTCAGGACCAGGGGGGACAAAAGGACCATTTTCCGGATGTCCAAGCGCAGCGACGAAATTTGATGGCTCGGTTGGTTTTGTTTTTAGCTCCCTATCTATCTCCCACTCAAATTCCTAACCTCCACACGCGGCGCCGAAGTCAGATTTCTCTACACGGGCTTTGGTGTTGAACATTTTCAGCAGCCCAATGGCCCAGCTTCAACAAATGGGTAGTTCCTCATGCTTTCAGTTCAGCGGAGCTTTCGTTCGCAAGGAACTTGTGGACCCGCAGGACTCAGTTGCGCAGTTTTCCACCTGCAATCCCTTTGAAGGAGTAGCCTGCTTAGTCATGTGTTTGGCTGCCATGCAGACCGTGAAAGCCGCCTTCAATCTGAAGCCCCGACCTCCAGGAACCGTGAAGCAACCGGGGGCCGCGCAGACCAGTTGATCCCCAACCCCTAAGTGTATAGAGGCAGGCCGCCAATGAAGGGGTACAAGGGAAATAGCATCAGGGGTAGCTTAGCCCAATGTTTTCCCAGGAAGGGGGTTTGGATAGCACTGTGCAAGACTAAATTTCCTTCAAGATGGGTAGCACCGACTTCACTTCATCCGGCTCTGCATCGGCTGACGGGCCTTCGCAGGCAATGGCTGCGCGCCGCGCGAGACTAAGTCTTGGCTTCTGACCCCGGCAAATGGGGCTGCGGTTCCTGTTGGTTTCCCTGGAATGCTATAAAGATACAGAAAGTTGCATGGCAGGACGGAAGCATCGTGCGTGGTTGGCCACGGGGGTGCAAAAAGGGCGTGCAAAGAACATGGAGCAACTGAGTAATTTGACGGCGTAAGACTATGATTTCATGGCAGACTTGTCCTGGGTATGTTATTGAATCATTGAGCATACCATGTTTTGCCGGTGTGGGCTGGGAGATTAGATTTCCCCAAGAGGAAACCGGATGAACCTGTTGAGATCTGTGTTTTGACCAATCACGCTGCCTTCACGCATGGCGCAACGGCGATTGGCGGGGTGAATCCCACCAGGTCAGCGCTCTCGAGTGCAGCTCCAGGCATTGGTGGTTGGTGGGAAAAGGAAGGCCGGTTTGGTTGTACATTGATGCAGTTGTTGTCCAGTGCCGTTTTGTTTTTGTGGTCGCAGCCCTCCTGTCAGTTTCGATTCTTCTTGGGGGTGGGTTAGGCCGGCAAAGCGCAGCAGATAAGGCTGACGCGAACGCCGCGGCACGCCGTAAAAAAAAGCCAGAAGGTCTGTTCAGCCTTGTTGCTGGTGGAGCAGTCGGACATGTGGAGCAAAGCAAGTTTGGGATTATGGCCTTTGTGAAGGTGCATTGCTGCATGGTTGCAGCTTGGCATGGGTCAAGAAGGAAGATGTAATCGTAGAGGGGAACTGGTGGCATCCACCTGCCTTAGCCCGCCTACTTGTGACAGCACTTGGCATTTTTTTCATGTGCAGGCAACAGCTGCGCACCTGCGTGCGGGTCTAAGTGTGTCTGGGGTCCAGGGTTGGCTTGGACGCGTTGGCTATTCCATGTTTGCTTTGCAGTGCAAAGAGGAAGTGCAGTGAGCAAAGGGCATAGAGTCTTATAGGTTCATACTTGGGAACATGGACATGTGGCGGTGACTGCATGGTGGTCGTGTATTTGGCTTTGACAGCAGTGGGTTGACAACAGCTAGTGATGAGGCCAGCAGATAGCGTGCCAGCGGCAGAGAGAGCGGCAGAGAGCGCGCCAGCAGCAGAGAGTGCAGCTGCAGGCTTGGAGATGCTTGGGGCATGCCGGGTCAGACAAGTGGCAAATCATTAAAGTGGAGGCTGAGTCAGATGCCTCCTGCCTTTAAGAAACCTTGCGCTTTTCTTGCAGTGGTTTGAGTCTTGTTTTATTGTCAACTGAGCTGGTTGCAGCGGAGCTTTACGGTCTGTGTTTAGAACAGGACGTTGTTGGTCGGCATTTCCTGACTTGTTGTGCAGGTGCATGGTTCTAGCAGCCTGGCGTTTGTCGTAGAATACTCAGGATCATGTTGTGGAGGTGGAGGAAAAAGGAGCGTGCGTCATACAACCAACAGTTAAAGCGAGCCTGTGCAAAGTCCAATGGCAGCTCGGGACTACTACTTTGTCGCCCCTGCAGGGAACAGCTGCGCACCTGCGTGCGGGTCTAAGTGTGTCTGGGGTCCAGGGTTGGCTTGGACGCGTTGGCTACTCCATGTTTGCTTTGCAGAGCAAACAGGAAGTGCAGTGAGCAAAGGGCATAGAGTCTTATAGGTTCATAATTTGGGAACATGGACATGTGGCGGTGACTGCATGGTGGTCGTGTGTTTGGCTTTGACAGCAGTGGGTTGACAACAGCTAGTGATGAGGCCAGCAGATAGCGTGCCAGCGGCAGAGAGAGCGGCAGAGAGCGCGCCAGCAGCAGAGAGTGCAGCTGCAGGCTTGGAGATGCTTGGAGCATGCCGGGTCAGACAAGTGGCAAATCATTAATGTGGATGCTGAGTCGGATGCCTCCTGCCTTTAAGAAACCTTGCGCTTTTCTTGCAGTGGTTTGAGTCTTGTTTTATTGTCAACTGAGCTGGTTGCAACGGAGCTTTACGGTCTGTGTTTAGAACAGGACGTTGTTGGTCGGCATTTCCTGACTTGTTGTGCAGGTGCATGGTTCTAGCAGCCTGGCGTTTGTTGTAAAATACTCAGGATCATGTTGTGGAGGTGGAGGAAAAAGGAGCGTGCGTCATCCAACCAACAGTTAAAGACAGCCTGTGCAAAGTCCAATGGCAGCTCGGGACGTACTACTTTGTCGCCCCTGCAGGGAACAGCTGCGCACCTGCGTGCGGGTCTAAGTGTGTCTGGGGTCCAGGGTTGGCTTGGACGGCGTTGGCTATTCCATGTTTGCTTTGCAGTGCAAAGAGGAGGTGCAATGAGCAAAGGGAATAGAGTCTTATAGGTTCATAATTTGGGGAACATCGCCATGTGGCGGTGACTGCATGGTGGTCGTGTATTTGGCTTTGACAGCAGTGGGTTGACAACAGCTAGTGATGAGGCCAGCAGATAGCGTGCCAGCGGCAGAGAGAGCGGCAGAGAGCGCGCCAACAGCAGAGACTGCAGCTGCAGGCTTGGAGATGCTTGGGGCATGCCGGGTCAGACAAGCGGCAAATCATTAAAGTGGAGGCTGAGTCGGATGCCTCCTGCCTTTGAGAAACCTTGCGCTTTTCTTGCAGTGGTTTGAGCCTTGTTTTATTGTCAACTGAGCTGGTTGCAATGGAGCTTTCCGGCCTGTGTTTAGAACTGATCAAGCCAGAGGACGTTGTTGGTCTGCATTTCCTGACTTGTTGTGATGGTGCATAGCGCTGTCAGCCTGGCGTGTGTCATAAGCTAATCAGGGTCAAGTTGAGGAGGTGGGGGTAAAAGGGGCGTGCGTCGCAGAACCAACAGTGAAAGACAGCCTATGCAAAGTCCAATGGCAGCTCGGGACTACTACTTTGTCGCCCCTGCAGGAATCAGCTGCGCACCTGCGCGCGGGTCTAAGTCTGTCTTGCTGCAGTGCAAAGAGGAAGTGCAGTGAGCAAAGGGCATAGAGTCTTATAGGTTCATAATTTGGGGAACATGGACATGCGGCGGTGCCTGCATGGTGCAAGTGAGGCCGGCAGATAGCGTGCCAGCGTCAGAGAAAGCGGCAGAGGGCGCGCCAGCGGAACAGGGCGCAGTTGCAGGCTTGGAGTTTCAGCACCGGTCCTGCTTTGTTTTTGGAGGCCAGTATATTTGTATACAAGCTTGCACTGAAGCGAGTGCGTCACTGAAGCCTTTGCAAGCCATTGCTCTTCCCAGACCATTCCCAGGCATGCTGTCCGTGTGAATTCCGGCTGACCGGAGGAAGCTCCGACATGTGCGGCTTTGCTGCCAAGTGGGCTGTTTGAAAGCGCTGCTGGTTCTCAGGGCACTTGCCATAAGCCCCAAGTTGCGACTAACATCACATCAGACCAGTCGAACCCTCTGGTTTCAGCACGAAACTCTTTGGATGCTTATCCCTCGAAGTAGCACGGCCAATCGGATTGCACGTCAATGCGATTTTTTACTTGGCGAGTTTACCCGTGTCCCTCGGTTGAAACCATCCAAACAGGGGGGTTGCCCATTTTGAGCAAATAGGGCCTTTCAAATCTTTGACTTCTTTCAGGCATCCTCCAAGAACCTTGACATGCCTCCCCTGTTTGAGGAGCGTTTTGCCATCCTGTGCCGTTTTTTTCGGCCAAACTGGCGCTGGGAATGCAAAAGACAATGTCATGTGAACATAGCAGAAGGACATCTTCAACTTTGAGCTGAAATGCAAACACGAAGCCTGCGATTTCTGCGAGACCGGGAGCTGGCTTACCTGTTAAACATTTGCCTGGCAGCCCGGTAGGTGACAGGCCCAACGGCTGTGTGCCTGCGTGCGGGCCTCAGCTGCCAAACCAAACCTGCAAGAGTCATCGCGTCGCCCAAGTACCACATACCTGATCCATGTTTTTTTCGTACATTGTCGCCTGGCAGTTCCGAGACCAGGTCTTTTTATTGCCTCATTGCTTTGTTTTGTGTTCGTCTCCATGTTTCAGCTGGCCCCCTTGCACCCTGCAGGCGCAGATGAATTTGCAACCTTCGCTAAGACCTTTACTGGATTTCCCAGGGAAACGCAGACCTATCAGGCCACGTGTGGGAAAGGTTACTTCAAATCGCCTCGATTTTGTTGTGCCCGTTTTGACGGCTGAGGCCCCGTGACAGCGATGCAGTGCAGCTCTCGGGCATCCTTCCGACTGAGCCACTGCGTTTTGGTTGAGCACGCAGTCCGTTAGAGAGGTTTCTCTTAGTGTTACTGTTGTTCAGTGCGGATGTGACACAGCACTCAGCTAATCCTGAATCAAGGCACCGGGAGATCCGTGTGGGTGACGCCGCCTTGGGCTCCAGGATTTTTGGCACCCAAGTTAGCACACAAATCCGCTGGCAAGATGCAGAACGACGAGGCCCGGGAACCCAGACGTGAAAGGAGCACTGTGCATCGGACCGTATGTGCTCAGACGGAGGCATTGCTCAATGTCGGTTAGGGCTGGTGTGTTGAAGACTTCAGCCTTCTTGGCGCCGAAGGAAACAACTATATGTGACTTCCGGGTTGCAGGTTTGCTTGATGACATTGGCAAGTCCTGCAAGACAAGAATTGCCGGGTAAGTGATCGGAGAATTGCCACCCACTCGGATGCACTTCGTGCCTGTGGCTAGGTCAGGGGAGACACGGTCCTCCTACCTGCGGAAGCTTCTGAACCCTTCACTCAAAACCATGGTTGCAAGATTCTTTGTTGGGGCGTTATGGGGGCAATTGACTACTGTGCTGAGACCTCCTGCTTCCTTGGATGCCAGTCTTCCAGTACTCCTGAGCACCACAGGCTTGACCACGCAAGGTTTCTTTCCCAAGGAGTTTAGGAAAAGATACCCTTTTGATCGTGTGCCATGTTTCAAGGAAGGCCAAAAGATACCATGTGAAGGGTATCCTATCTCTGCAAACACTTGTTTGCTGCGTGTCCCCCTTGTAGGCCAATACCGGGTTACCCGTTAAAACCACAAGAAGGAAGAGACATAGAACAGCGCATTATCACCGACCCAGCTAAGCATGAAGCAACAGGTCGGTAGCTGGTTCTTTGTGAACGCACATGCCTGCGCTCCTTCTTTTCTCCAGCTTCCCAAGGATTTAAGCCCAAGGATAGTAGCTTCGAGTGATTAATTGTCCTGATGCTGGTTGCAGTTGCAATTGTAAACTTGCCCCCAACCAAGCCCCTGCTTTGGTGATTGTTTCACAAGCTGGCAGAACCGAACACCAACCGGCGACCGGCCGTCCAGGGCAAAGTGGTGGATCTCTACCTGCCTCGCAGCTCGATCCGGGCCTGGGGGGGGTCCATTCGGTGAATTTGGTGTGGGAAAGGTGTGAGGGAAAAGTGGGTGGGCTCACCAACTTCACGTGAAATTCGGGGAACTTGCTCATTTTGTGGAGCAAAACAGGAAGGGGAGGTGTATATTTTTTGTTCTGGAGCTGACGGTCTATTGCACCGTCAAGTTATTTTGGGGGCTGCCCCATTAGGAGCACCCGTGGTTCATTCCTGTAACACAGGGTCGGAATGAAAGAGGAACATATATCAGGGGTCTTACAGGGAAAGCATGACAATATGTTTCTCCAAATAAGACTTGATATCTTCAAAAGGATGGTGTAGCTGTGGCTTCCCTTTATACAAAGCAACCCACGACATCGTATCAAAACAGCGGCGCCCAAGTGACTTGCCGTTGGCGAACTGCATTTCGTGGGCATGAGACAAGTTGATCACGGAAGGCCAGCACAGTGCCCCGCCAGCTCACAGACCTCCACTGCCAGGTCTTGTTTGTTGCAGGGTTTGCCTTCAAAATTGACTCGCAAGGAACGGGGTGCCCTTTTCTCCATGGCCACTGGAGGTGTAAGGGTCAGGCATAAGGTAGGGAGTATTGACAATGTTCCGTGGGATTGAAACAGGGAGGGCCTCAGGCCGGAGTGTGAGATGTAGACGAGACAGACACAGAGAGGGAGCAGGATCAGGGATGTGTTATGTGGTGTGTCTGTGTGTGGGTGGTTGTGCGTGTGTATGTTTGTGTGTTTGTGTGTTTGTGTGTTTGTGTGTTTGTGTGTTTGTGTGTTTGTGTGTTTGTGTGTTTGTGTGTTTGTGTGTGTGTGTTTTGCTCTGTGTGTGTGTGTGTGTTGGTGCTTTTGGGTGCTTGTGGGTGTGTGCGTGCGCACACACACACACACGCATGCACGCACGCACGCATGAACGCATGCACGCACGCACGTACTCGTGGCAGGCATGTACTCATGTCATGCCTGGTCTTCTACCGCCTTGTGTTGGTGATGTATTATATGTTTTGCTAGAAGCTGACATTGTGCTAAGCCACTTGCAGGCAGATCCGGGCCTGCCAACAACCCGTCACTTCCACCAAGAAACGAATCCAGGGGGCCGGAAATCGAAGGCGAGCTCTTGTAAAAAATGTCCGAAGCCCTGTCGTGTTGCCGTAAAGCGTTTCCACCCTGTTTGGAGAAAGCATCCGAAGTCACGTGTTTTGGCATCGCACCGAGTGATGACCCTCATGTGCACAAATCATCAGTTTAAATGGTTTTTAGTTGTGCGGCATTGTCTTAAATAGAACTCTTTGCTCTTTTTGTTTGCAGCGATATGGAACCGCAAGCTTTCGATAGTGACTCACCTCCCACTTCCGCGGCGCCGCGTTGCTCGCTCGAATTGATCGAAGGCAAGTGCTCCGCTACGAACCGCTTGATCCCCGCCAAGGAGCATGGGGCTGTGCAGCTGAACGTGGCGCAGGCGCACCATCGGGGCATCGGGCGGCCGGCGCGCCGTGCTCGGGTGGTCGAGCACGTCTGGAATGCGGATAAGACCCGATTCCTTTGGGAGGCCACGTTTGTTTGTGGGGAATCAGCTGGATGAGATTCAGATTTGTTCGATCATTTTGATGAAACCATTCTTGGGATGAGACACATGTTACATTTTTTGGGATGAGACACATGTTTGTTTGGAAACAGGTGGATGAGACTCCAATTATGGGAACTGGTTGCTTCACCCAAAGTAGAAAGTTCATGCCTATGTTGTCTTTCTGTTTTGTAAGACTCGCAAGTGGATGAGACCCCAGGTTTTTGGGACCTTTGTTTGAAAGGTGCAGTCGCTATTGTACCATTGTGGGCAAACAGGGATTTAACTTGATGCCACCCCCCGGCCAATGTGTGACCAAGCTGCAAAAGACACAGACCCCTCAGGTTGATGAGAACGGCCAATACTCCGGGGAGTTCTATACCTTTGCCCTGGCTGGCTTCATCCGTACCCGCGGCGAGAGCGACGCCTGCCGCTCGTCAAGCGGGAAGAGGGCAGGGTGCCACTCTCTTCTTGCACTCACTTCCTGAGTTCCTGGACTTGAAACTTTTTTGGAAGACCATTCCAGTGGGAAATGCAAAGTGTGGACTTTTTGTGGGCAATCCGCTCAGGACGTGAGTGCAACCACCATTGCTGAACCAAATTGCCGTTGTTTTAGAGCTTGAGC
Source organism: Effrenium voratum (assembly GCA_963377175.1). NCBI lineage: Eukaryota > Dinophyceae > Suessiales > Symbiodiniaceae > Effrenium > Effrenium voratum. Next base: position 1,148,085 of record CAUJNA010000191.1, on the reverse strand, counting down.
TTATCTTGTGGCGCCTGGTTGTAACAACTCAGTCCTCATGGAGCCAGCTACCCCTGTGAAACGAACCCCTTGCTGTTGGTTTCCCTTAGGGAGCTGGCTCGCTGTTGAAACGCATTTTGCCCGACTCCGGCGCTGGGATCCACGCTGCGACGCCAACTTTCTTTGTAGCAGCGGAACGGGGGCTTTGCTCCAGGGCAACAACCTCCGTGGATGCAAGCTCTACTAGTGCCAATGCCGACCACGAACGATTGTGTTTGTGGCAATTCCAATGCTGGTGGCTCAAGTGTTTAAGATATTATGCCCACGACGCATTAGACTTGTTGTGTTCCCAAGTTTGCTTTATTTTGATTTATGGTTTTCACAAGCTCCCTGTAATTTCTTCAACTGCCCATGTATTGCCAGTGCTCGAAAAGTTACGAACCTTTCGGTTGCAAATTGGGCGATTCTCATGGAGTTCATGATTGGAAAGCTGAGGCCTGAATCGGCTGCTTTTCGCGTCTTGGCGTGAGGGGCCGAAGTCGGGTTGCGAGCAAGGCTAAAAATAGGGTACCCACAAAATAGGTGGCTTCCCCATTGGCTTAGCAAGGAAAGGTCTGTCAAAGGTCGCGCGCGTACGTGTACAAACTAGCAGCTCGGCTCACCTGCAATTCCACGTGAATGCACTCCCAGCGTGCCGTTTTTTTTTTTTTTTTCTCATCACGGCTTCTCAATGCGTATGTGCGCCAGTGCGCGCGAGAGCCACAACTCTCATGCACAATTTGTGTTACCTTGCAAAGGGTCACCCCCTCCCTCGCTTCAAACTTGCGACGGGACAGGCCCTGATATATTACAATATGGGCTTCAAGAGTCTTATTTAGAGATAAGAAGGGTACAACCGACTGGTCTTATGTGTTTCCCCTGAAAGCTCCGCAATGGAGGTCGGCAAAAAGTTAGCTTGTTTTTCGCGAAAACAAATGCATTTGCCGGAGCAAGGAACTTCAGACAACCGCTACGTACGTACATGTACATGCTATATATATATATACAGACGTGCAGATGTAAGTGCATACATGAACGAATTCACTGGTTTGCTTCAAGAAGCCCACGATAGCGCAGGCCTCTCCGATTTCGCCAGTCACGTCACCCCACATGCAGATGTATGCCATGCTGGTGGCACACTTTTGGGTTGGGAAAAGCATCATCCCTGTATGATTGGCCTCTCGAGCCCAAAACTCCGCGCGGCTTCATGCTTCGAGGAGAAGGGATTGCTGACGCGCCTTGGCAGTATTGGGTGGAAGTGAGGGTGAGGCCGAGGTCTCCGGAGTTTTGTGGGTGTAGTGAACACCTCAGCATGGTTTGAACCGGGTTTTGGAGGGATCAATCTGCCATCGACCATGTTTGTGGCCAAGAGTCATGCGGGTGGACTAGGAATTGGGCGAGGGCTGGCCATGGCATCCGAGGTTCTCAAAGTGAGCCTAGCTGCAACTACTCCCCTGCAAGTGAGCATGGAGCAAACAGAAGGGGTTCACGAAAAGCAGATTCCTCTAAACTTGTGGCTTTCTGAGTTGCAATGGCTGGTTCCATGTGAAGCTGCAAGGGACATAGGCGACGGGCGCTGACGAAGGATGCCAGGAAAAAAGGTGCGGCGCAATCGGTGCCTTAGGAACCTGTTCTCTTGAAAGTGGAGAGAGGAGGCGATGGCAAGCAAGAAAGATGACGGAGCCAATCTTCCAGACTTGGCATCTCAGGTTTGAATCATCGCCCTTCTCATAGATTTTCATAGGCCGCCTGCACCAGGCCACTGGGTTTCAAACTTAGCGAACGGCTTTCCATTGAGGCCCCAAAAGCCCCTGCGGCTGCTCCGGAGCAGGCCAAGGTGCACCTCTCAGTCGAAATCTGGGGGCCGGGTGTAAAATCAATCTGTCCTGCCAGATCGTAACTGTTTCTCTTTTTACTGGCGCAGCAACAAAGCAAGCAGTTTGTTTGGTCTATTCCTGATGCCAAGGAGCCTGATCCTCATGAGGATGAGTGCGCCAGGGCGGCATGTCTGATGGTGTCCCCCCAAAATTGGAATCTCCCCCTGAGGTCTTGGAGAGCCGAAAAGAAGTCGTGGCCGTGGCTCGAATTCCAAGAGCTGGGTTTTTCGCTGGTTTGGGTTTTTGTTTCCAATTACCTAGGGGCCATGTCGGGTAGTTGCACTGTTTTGAGCCACAACCTCATGGTTTAGGGGGTCCCATGTTTTCGGCGAGTCCCACTACTGTCCTTACTGCGCCTGCGGCGTTCAGCAGTGCAAGTAGTCGAAAAGAGCGGTGGCATGTCTGAAAGTTGAGTGTCGGTGATGCACACCGCAAGCGTAAAGCGTGCACCAAGGGTCCAGCATTTCTTGGATGGTGACCCCGATCAATAAGCTGGTGGATTATTTTGGGGTCCATCGTCCAAGAACTGAAGGTTCGCGATGGTTCCATTTGGGACGCGCCCCATGAATCAACCGGTTATCAATCCTGAGTTGGACTTGGGCGTGCAAAACAGGGGCGAGTTGCAGGCGTTGACTGGCACAGGTACATGTCTTTCGTCCAGGAGTTGAATGTCAGGGGCCTCGTCGGCCTCGGCTTGAGGTGCGATTTCCTTCTTTGGGAGTGGTTCTAGGGAGAAGCTGAGGGATCCTCCAGCCCGTTTTGGGCCAAAGGTAAGGTACTTGTTGGGGTTGGTTTACCCATGTTGAGGCTTCCCCAAATTCGGAGGCCAGCCCAAACCAAGCTCTCACTAGACAATCTTAGATGTACCGCGCCGCAGGAGCCAACCCATCTAGAGGTGGCGAGGAAATATACTCTCATGTTCGAACGTTCCACCGGAACTTCGTTCAGCGCTTTCCGAGGCTTTGGCCAAGGAAGAGGCGCGGAACAGTTCGTCGCTGGCACATGTTGGCGCTGCATCGTGCCCCTCAAGCGGTGTGCTAGCGTCGACCCCAGATTAATATGGAGGACTGCACTTGTACGAATGCTCATCAAGTTTGGTTTCCCTTTAGGCAGTAAAAATGCATGTTTGGGTAGGGTTCTTTGGACTAACCTAAAGATAACATTCAGGACCAACCCTGATGAATGAATCCCCTACTGGAGAAGTTTAGCCCGGATTCGTTTCTTCCTGTTCCTGGACGCTGAGTAATTTCATGGTTTAGGAACTCAAAGCCGTTGGTGATGCCGAGGGTGTTGAAACGATGTTGGGGACGAGCTTGTGTAAAACAGGTGCATGTTGTTGGAGCATGCTGTAAAACACGGCTAGGGCGCCCACTTGCAGCAGCGCCCACAGCCCCGACTGACCACTTTAGTAAGTGGTTCTGCTACCTAGTTTAATTGCGATAACAGTAGAGCCTGTTTAAATACGCGCCTATTGTACATAGAACCGAAAGTCGATATGTGCTGGGCAATGCTCACATGAGTCCAGAATATATATTCATGGACTGATGTCCCTTGGTGTGATGCGCGAAGCACTGGTTGAGACCAGCACTGTGGCATGGCTGTAGCATGACTGTAGCTTGTACAGGATAGGCCAAGTTCCTTTGGTACTAGACAAGCCTTTTGGATGGAGAATCATGCCTTGCTTCCACACTCCAATGAAGGGTATTGCTATACTCAGGAGCCCCCTGTTTGCAAAGCCAAGAGCATGTTCCCCAGCGAACATGTTTAAGTGTTTAGTTTCTTATTTGGGTATGTTTCAATTAGGGCACCCCAAATAGGGGACCCCAAACATGGGGTTTTGCCTTGGGTTTTCCCTTCGTCCAAATTCACAAGGGTACCTTTGAGAAGATGCACACCCCTTTGTTGAGCCCATTTTTAATGCGCTGGCGCGGTCGGAAGAGCGCCAGGCCAAATCAGTGCCTAAGCGGCCAGAGGCGCCAGCCGAGGGAAGTTGGTGGCTCACCCGTCAAAGATGGCCGAGAGAAGAGAGAGAGAGGGCAAAATTGTCTTCAACGATTGTAGGGAACCCAGATAGAGAGACGAATGTGATTTGAACCAGGTTTTTCGCCTGGCCCGAGGGCCGGTTTGGAGTTTTCCTCGGTTCTGTTGAATTTCAGTCGGGGTGCACACATTTGGACAGGTGTGGAAGCAATTTGGCACATCCAGAGTGGGAGGGTCACCTTTCCCCGCCAATCCAGAGCTATTTTGCCGATCTCAGCCACTGTTTGCATATCCTTTGAAATGCAAGCCACAGTAGATTTCTAGCGGAGGGGAAGCTGATGGCCCTCGGGCCTTCGTGATGCCTCGCAAGCCCTAACAGGCGCGGGAGGAGCCGAAAAGAGCGCTGGGGCCTAAGTTCCATGGGTTTCGGCCCTTGGTTTCAAAAGTGCTTCACCTTTGGCGAGAAACAAGGGTTCCAAGTGCTAGCCTCGCCAGGGCAATGGCAGGTGTTTGTGCTTCTCTGTTTTCCTGTGTCGGGTTTTAAAGGGAAGTCGTGACAGCTTCAGACGCTATGTTTGTGGGAGGTGCCGAGGTACTGGCTCAAAGCCTTGGGCAAGTCGAGTCGGAGTCTCTTGCAACTGTGCGGGGGTTTGGCTTGTGTCGCTCATGTGGCTATGAACTTTGCAGGTTGGTGCAACCTGTTTACCCTCCCAAATGGTTGACAAGAAGATCCATGTGAAAGATGTCCGCTAAAGGGCTCAACTCTGTTGTTCCAAATATCCCAAGCATGTTCCCGCTAAAATGAATGAAGCTTCTGGTAGTTTCTTCCAACGCTCGCCGGCCTCAAAGAATAGGGATCATCCGTTTGTTCTCAGACCTAGGGCCCACCACCCCCCCCCACCCCACCCCACTCCACCCCACCCCCCAGCTCGACTGAGGCCTCGAAGCAGGAGTCGCTCAGGTGGGAGCTCGAGAGTTAAACGAGAGATGCCAGGCATGCAGGGCACTTGCTTTGGCTTGCCACAACATTCATCCATTTGCTTCAGGATATGTTTGACTTTTTAAAGGGCATCTATCACTACTGGACATATGTGTATATTGTAAGTAGCCATCAAGTTTGCTTATTAAAGTATGTGCCAATATGGTGTTGGCATCCCACTGAGCAGATTGCAGTGAGAATGCATGCATACCGTCCGAGAGGACGGTTCCTTGACGTGTCCGATTCTGGCTGGGTGGGGGAACAAGCCGCACAAGGTCAAAGCAGCCTCGGTCCGGGCGTGTCGGAATGGGTGCAGGGGATCACCCTTTTCCGTCCTACGTGGAACGGGAATCATCAGGATACCCAGCCAACACCAATGGCCCACAAAACAGTCCTGGTGGTTCAAGTGCGGCCGTGAGTCATTTTCACTTTCGCTTCCCCTTAGGCAATTTTGCCTCCTGCACGGTGAGGTTCGGACAAGTTACCCATCTCAAAGAAATCGGTCGGGTCTGATTCATCCTCCCCGTTTAGTTCCTTGCCTTTCATTTTTGTTCCACGCTCCTATGAAGGTCAGCTTCGCCGATCTCCAAGGAAGAGGCGCCTCCGTCGTATGCCACCCAGGGCAATGAAAACGAGTATGGGGCGGCCGTGAATTGTTTTTTCTGACCTTTGGAGGACTTGCTTCGAAACCGTTTTACCCTTCTGACAGCACATCCAATTTGTTTCTGTATCGTGGGAAAGGTGGTCCAATGTGGTGCACTTATTCCAACCATCACGCATGTCAGTCAGCACTTGAACCCTCCGGACTTCACAGTCAAAGGCTGCGAACAAATACTCGGCTTTTCCGATGCTCATTTGGAAGCAAGCCGCTGCCGCATTGCCTGTTGGCTCCCCGCCTTGTTTGTGCCCCTGTTGAACAAAAGTTTAGAGCTATATAGGCAATAAGCTGACAGCCGGCGGGGGGGGGCGGGGTGTGCATCAACATTGTCTTAGTGGTTAGTGAGACTTGGATAACAGATGCTTGCCCTCGAAGAAAGCACTGGATTATGTTCGAGGTATGATGCGCTTTTCCGATATCATTTTCCACAGCAGGGAACGCAGAGGAAGTTGCATGCAGTAGCTTGACGGTTTTACGAGCTGCCGCCTGCCAGTTCTCAATGTCCCCAAAGGAGATCAACTACTGCAAGGAGTGGTACACTGAGCTGACAAAATCTGGCATGTCTTCGTTTCCTTCGCAATGGTCCTTGCAGTTTTCCTCAGAGATCCTACGTGATTCCAGGGCTCCGTTGTCGGAAGGAAGCCCGTGGCTTTTGCCCATTGGAGTTGCTTTTGTGGCTAATTATTGCGTCTCACAGCCGGCAGGATTCGGCAACTTGGTATTTACTTTGTCTTGGCTGGTTTTCAAAGACAACCTGCTTCCGTGCTCCCTAGGAAGCCCTTTCACTTCAATGTGACATCATTAGCGGGGACCAACTGATCTATCCCCACCCCGTGACAACATGCAATATCGGAGAGGGGGGGACCCTGGGAAGACAACAATGGACTGGGCCCAACCCTCGGGAGATGCAGAGGCCAATCGGGAGGGACCCTACGTTCCAGAAATGTCTTAGAAATGGTCCCCAAACACAAATGACCTTTCCTCTGGCATCTTTGGTTTCTACCAGGGCCACTGGTTGCAACTGGGATTCAGACGTGTGGGTGTGTTCTTTTTATTTGAGGGTACTGGTACCTTGTTAAAAAAAAAAAAAAATGTGGGCCATATTGTTTTTGGTGGGGGGGGCGATTTTTTGTGGTTTTCAAGGACACCCAATCCCCCCCCCCCCCTCCGCCGGGCCAGAACAAGGTGACCCATATCAAGTTTCAGCCCCTGGCTTGAGACCCATGGCTTGCAGGCCGCGCTCCGAAGGCCGCCCCAAGGCGTCGCTGGTTGAGCATCGATCGTTTCAATCGCCTTTCTGCAAAGGTCCCGTCCCATGTCTCTCCTGATAAGGAACCCGCGAGCTGACCCGACTTCCAAGTGAAAACCGCAATGGGTTCTTCAAGAGGCCCTTGGAGGGCCCTTGTTTGTTCCATCAAGATATATAGTCTAAATTGAATCATATTATTGGACCCTGTCCAAGGTCCAAGCATGTAACACGCCTGCGCCCGCCCGCCTGCACACGCACGCGCAAGCACACGCACGCACGCAAACAAGCCACGATCCTTTGACTAAGCTACTTGTGCTAATAAGCGTAATAAGTGCACGGTTGCACTACATCCGTGGGCCGCGCAACATTCCCATGTGCTGGTCACAGTTCTTCGTCCACTAGATCAACGGCTGTCCGGCGTGATCTGGGTTTCTCTGCCCAAAAAGCTTGGCTTCCTATGGGTTTCCTTTCAACTGGCTGGTGGTTGCCATTTCTTACTCGTTCATTGAGTCCGTGTCCATAGCCATTCTGGTCATCTGGCTGACGCAAGAGGGTCCCCTCCTCGGTGCTTTTTACTGGCGACGCTGCACATAAACATGGAACCCCGACAGCCATCTGATGTCAAATAAGAATGATGGCCAAATAGATACATATAAGGACCCGCCCCGGCACAGCTCCCTCCCTTGTTGTGTTTCGTGTGAAACAGAGGGTCTGCTCGTTCTTGGAAAGATGAAATATTTAAGCACTGCGCAAGGGTCTATTTGATGTGGCATGTTGTTGCAGGGTGAAATATGTGTAGATGGAGCTCACTTGTTCGATGGGATTGCTGCACCCCTGTGTGCTGCACAAATCTGTGGGGGAGCAAGCTTGGCGTGTGGTGTTGCCTATTTGGATTGTCTGCAGCTTGTCAAGTCCAAGCCGCTCGAAATTGCTGACATGGCACATCGAACTTGCACATCCTTGATTCAGTCTGCAGCATGAAAGCTAAGAAGTTGCGGCTATTGGCAAAGTTCCAAGCTTCAGATAACAATAGTTCCTGAGATGCATGACTGCATTGCCATGTTGGGCTCTCAAGTGGTTCGATGTAGATTTGACCAAGCCATGAAATCCCTTATTCCACTCAAAAAGCCAGGGATGCACCCTTGAATCTTCAGCCTTTGAAGCGAGTGAATGCTGATGATCAAACTCAGAGCTGTTTTCGCGCTTTAGGAAACCAATGCTCAGATATGAGGAACCAGCGGGCTCCGGACAAGCAGCAAACTTTGGGTCAGCCAAGAGGTTTCCCGATGAACCCTGCGACTTTGGAAAGTCATATCAGAGGCTAAGTAAGAGCCAACATTATTCTATGATCATGACTTCAAGTTGATCTTCGGTCACCCGGCAATCTTATTCTAGCCTTTGCTTGTGTCTGGTGATCGCCGGTTTATTTCAACTATCGCCCTTAATGACGCCACTATGAAAATGAGAATCAATGCTTATAAATGATATAGCAGTTCCTCAAGGACCCCTGATTTGGTCGACTTTTGCCTGGGCAGCGCACGCCATGGGCTGCCTATTTGGTGCACCCAAAAAAAGCCGCTCGGCGAAACGGGCAAACACGCGCTGTAGAGCTACCTCCTGCAGATTACCACGGGACCCAGCATTGACCAACCATCATGAATAATCAGCTGAGTGTTGATCTAGCTACCCTCTTGCGGAACGCGCCTGTTTTGGTTCCATGTTGTTTTTGTGCAGGGCAGGCTGTGAGAAGCGTGTAGACAGCAATCTTTCAATGACATGTGACTGTGACTCGACAGCTGCAAGCAGTTGTCACATCCCTTCAAAATGAAATTGGTGTGTTTGTGCGTGTCGTGCGTTCGTGCGTGCGTGCGGACGACCCTGGCTTTCCAGTTGTGCATCCATTTTACATGTGAGAATGTGGGATAAAGAGAATTGGCGGACCCGTCGAAACCCCCTGTCCTCAAGTTTAGGATTTGAAGCAACTCCTTTTAACAGGATTGCAGATCTACGCATACGCTTCCGGCTGCATGGGAACAAAAGAAGGACAAACCGGACCTTTCAGGTACCCGGTACCCCCGCTCGTGTTCCATGCTGGTTGGATGGGAGGCTGCCTTGGCTGGTGCCTAACCCAACACCTTGGGGCATCCATGGTCCTTCCTTGGCAGAGACGCTCAGCTTTTGGGTGTGGAACTCACTTTCATCAGGGCCATGGAATGTGGGGAACCTCGGAGATGCGTGGGTTCCTTTTGGGCTTTCTTTTTCAACCACCAGGTCTCGGTGCTCAAAGTGGACCCATTTCAACCCCAGGCCCGGATCCCAACGCCACGCTGCAGCAGCTCGGCAATGCGTGGGAGGGGTCGACGCATTGACCTCAAGTCAGCCTCCGGGCATCACGCGCAGTGCTTCCTCTTACGTTTTTTAGGTAACCACGTGACACCACCCTTTTGAAGCTAACTCAATGGGAAATAGCTGGTGACCCACAATTGCACTGGGAGGGGCGTATGACTTTGACACCAGCGTTAGGGTACTGTTTCCTTTGGAGGTGGTTTGGGATAACCCCAACCTGTCCCAAACTAATTTTATCAGTCCAGGAGCCCAGTGACGTAATGGTGTCATTCATTCAAAATACTTGCAGATGGGGGTGGGGGGGTCCTCCTTGCAACAATTTCCTAAACTTATGCCAACGTGCAAATGTTGTACTGCGTCGTCGAGTGTTGGTTATTATTCCTAAACTGGATCCCTCGTAGAAACATTCTCGCCGGGGAAGGAGGTTGGGACAAGGTTGAGGGGGGATATTTGTCTAGGTTTGCGGCATCCTTCAGATGGGTTCGCCGCAAGCGTAGGGACGAAGTGGATGCCTTGATTTTCTGATCAAAAAGCAAGACCATACGGTACAAAGGATCGGCTGCGTGTGGAATGGTGACAAGCGACCAGAGGCCCTCTTCAAGCCTTCGCTTGCGACGGCATGCGACAAAATAATTTAGAGATAAAGGTTATTGATATAACGTTCGTTATATGCGTTACCGGGATATGAGGCCTGAAAATCTGTTGGTCGTTGTTTCGGTCCGATTTTCGGATATATTATATGGGCTTGTTTTGGCTGAAAGATTTATGGAGGAAGTTCTAGCTTCGTTTGTGTGAGAAGATGGTTGAAGGCGAATTAAGAGAAGTTATGTTTTATTCAATTGAATGGGGCGTGGAACCTTTAATCATTGAGGGGAAGGGGGTAATCAGCCAGGTTCGAAAGGTAGGTGGTTCCTCTGGGCCCTTCGACGCAAAGAAAGAATCTTCTCACACAAACGAAGCTAGAACAGCGATGCTGAAAGGCGGCTGAATGGGAGAGCCCATGGCTAAGGTTTGCTTTTGATGGGGGAATCATAGGCCGAACGGTTTTGAATCCTTTTTTGCCCAAGAAATCCAGCAAGGGGGGCAGCATTAGAGAGGTTGCGCTCGAATTAGGCTGCTCCCAGCTGAGAAGAACGATCGGGGAAAGGCGGCGGTGTTTGGGCTGGTGACGGTGGAAGACCAACAGCAGGACGCGAGTCATGAGGAATCAAAGGCAAGTGGGGTTGTCTCAAAAAAAACAAAGGCAGAAGTGGGACCCCAACAATTTGTGGTCTTGTTGATTTCCCCTGAACTAACACAAGAGTTTGCAGTTGTTTTCCTGTAGGCTTCGAAGCCTTTAACCGACCTCAAAAGGTACCCTGCCTGAAAAAGTAGCACTCCCAAAACGGAGGCACAAGTGAGTGCCTTTGGACGGTCAGGCTAAACATAGATGGCACTGGATTCAGTTTGGTTCGTCTTATTTCATGCCATTTGTTTTCCCCAAAAGAGACATGACTTGGGCGACCCCTGTTTCCATTCCTGAACATCCCCCAAGCGGATCGATTCGACTTGTTCTTCTGTCGAGGCCTAGAACTAGTGCGTCTTCGGGACGAGCGAGCAAGCACTTTCTCTTTTTTGGGATTCCGTGTTTAGGTTGCTGGATGAGATTGGATATGGTTGGACGTGAAACGCTGCTGGAGGAACGGGACTTTACGCGCCCAGAGCACTCCACCCATTCGTAGCACACCTTGAAAGCTGATTTCTTCAGACATGCTTCCTGGATTGCTGGCGGCTTTGAAAGTCTTGCGCGTGATCTTCCTCTCTTCCCTCGCGCAGGACGGCTTTGAAGCCAAGAAGGTGGTGACAGATGGCACCGGACTGAAGAAAGCTGGGATGGGCTGCTTGGACAGTGGCTGCATGGTTTACTGCACGTTTGCTTGAAGGTCCTGGGAGCCACGTCTGCAACACCTGGGATGCACAGGTGCGCATCTTGTAATGCTGAACAGTATCATACAGAGCGGGAGGACTTGAACCTCCAACCTCCACCATCCCTCCTTGCGCTTCCCTTGTGCCACAGCTCCTGTTTGCTCGGTTCCTTCAAGTGCGGAAGCGCTCATCAATGGCATGAACACCTTTTCCCTTGGCCCCCCAGGATCAAAGCCCCAATGGTTGACCGGGTGTGTCCAAAAGCTCCCTTATTGATGGGTTCTTCTTCCCATAGTGCTGAATTTTCCAGGGGGCCGGACGAGTTCTCGCTAGATTACAGCTGGCCGATTTCCCCCCCCCTTTGGGCCTTCAGGGGGTCGACCGAGGCTGTGTCTGCAGAAAGGGCATGAAGCCGGAGAGTCCCAGCCAAGACGATTTCTGCGTCTTCACCTCCGGCACAGCTACTCTTGCCACTCTGAATGCTGTGGATGGGAACCGAGAAGTCGATATAGAAAAATATATATCACTACTCTTAAAGGGCCCCTTTTCAGGTTGGGGAGGGTGGATTGGATTTCGATCCTCCGACTTGTTTCGGACAATCTGCATGCACCCACTGGCGTGGAAGTGTTCGGTGGGTGAGTTCGCGAGTGGCACTTTGATGGACCCGTTTTGGTCCCGCCTATTCTTTGGTGGTGCATTGTGCTTGGATGTTGGGACTTTTAATTTTTCGCCAACTAATGGGTTTTCCATGAAACCACTAAAAGTTAAACTTTTAGCAGGGGAGCAGAAAGCAACCGAGTATTGTTCGCCCATTTTCGGGCAGAGCAGGTCATCGCATGTGGCGGAAAGTCGCTTGTTTCAATCCAGAGCGCACTTGTAGACCTGTTTGGGTGTTGATGGAAGTTTTATAAGCGTGTCTTGGTTTTCTTGTTGGTTGCTGACAGCGCATGATTTGTTGCAGCTCCATGGTGGGAATGGGGTTCGCTTTCGCGAAAAGGTTACCCATGATAGGCGACATGCTGGGGGGGGCTTGTGATGGTTCTGCGAACCTCCACGAACCTTTTGAAATGGAAGATGTGAGTGGCTTTGTTTGGATGCCTTTGGCTTTCGCTTGTGCAGTTTCCCGGAAGTGGGCTGAGTTGAACCAACTGCATTTGGGGATCTGAGTTCAACTTAGTGTATTTGCAGTCAGCTGCTGAAACACAAGGGGCGATATTCGTATACAACGAGTCACCACAGGGTGGCGATATCACACTTCCTTTGATAAATCAATACGTATAATATAGGCTGATGTGAAGCAGCTTGCATGTATGCTCATGTTAAGGATGGAATTGGCATGTCGTCACCATCATTACAAGCCCGATTCAGGAGGCCGGTCGCTTGCAAGGCTTACCTGTGCCATGGGCCGGGTATATTGAATTGGTGACTCTAAATTGCACACATGGAAAGCTTTTGGAAATTGATCTCGTTCTTGGTGCGCGATTTTGCCCCAAACCCACCCGTAAATCTAGGATGGAGGGGGTGATCCTTGGAGTCGTTTCGGAGACTGACACAACCCCCACCTGTCTGAAGCCATGCCTCAGTGAGGTGGGCGTCTTTGACGGCCACGGGCCTTTCGGACACCACGTCGCCAACTTCGTCCAAGAGAACCTGCCACGGCACCTCCTGCTGTCTGAGCCTGGGAGCAAATAATAAGCACCAGGGATATGGCAGCTCAGCTTTTGTTTTTCTTTCCGTGGAGCAACTAGCAATGATGGCCGGAGTATTGTTAGATCGAGCCCCTACAAGGTGACATACTCGTACCTCCAGGTTGGAAAATTGGTGTGGTGTCCATCATTTATCTTCCGACCACATTGCTACCTATCTCGATTACGGAGCAACCATGAATCACAGTCAGGAGCTTCCCGCACCTTTGGTGCAGTGCTTACGACAGGCGACATGCTTGAAGTCTCACGTCCCAACGGTCCTAGCAGAACTGTGTCACGTTTTCGGGCCCCAATTGTGACACCCCCCGCCCGCCATGCTGGTGATATGCCTTTCCTCCGGCCACTGATGCCGTGGATGTTTGTTAGTTACCACCCTAAAATGTAACATCAGTTCAAAAGAAAGCCACTTATGCGGGTCTGGGGTCTCATGGATTGCCAGCTCCTGCAGTGAAGCCAATGGGAAAGTTTCCCTGGGTAGGTACTTGGGTGTGTCCCAATTGCCCGCCGTGGTGCCGGTTCCACGAGAATTCACGCTTTTGAGTCAGGGCCCAGCACAAACGACATCGGCCATCCTCTCGCTTGCAGTTTCCAACACCTTTTGGATCATGAGGCACGCTATTGTCTTGGATCAGCGTTGCCCAGGGTCCCGATTCTGAGGAACATCCGTTTGGATGGAACATTAAACTCCCCCCGCCCCAAGACCCTCTGCATAAACCTTGTAAACAAAGGATCACTCATCATGATATCGGTTTGGCTCTGGCGACTGCCCAGTTTTGAAAAACACCTTGAGTTGCCAGCTGGCTACTAATGCTTTGGATCATTTGAGTGGCAGCTTCGCCAAATATACACGAGACTCAGAAAAAAGGATTGAGGCGTAGACAAGTCGAGGACCCAAACCAGGTTCCTCTTTACGGGTTCCAGCTACCAAAGGACAAACGTGTGTTTGCGTGTGTTTGTGTGTGTGTCGCATCCTGGAGCCCCTGTGTTAGCCATCACCCCCCCCCAAAAAAAAAGAGTTTCCCATGCCGAGGAACACCTGACGCAGGAGACAGAGGTGGCCTTGAAAGAGGCCTTCCGTGTGACCCAACAGAAGTGCGCCTCGGACGATCTCTGGCGATGCGGGGTACTTGGGATGGTCCCTGACCTGGGGATCCAATTCTTTCGGGTCTTGGAATAACTCAGAATTGTGGAACTTGCAGATGGAATTTCTCAGTTGCGCAATGCAAATCGACCGTTTTACCGTTTAGTTGTCCCATGTTGATTTATGCCAAACAGGTTGTGGCAGGGTAATCTTGTAGTTCAAGGTCATTGGGGGCAAACTCACCAAGCTATGGGGTTGGATCCGCGTAATCTGCAAGCTCATGGCAGTTGGAAGGTTGCTTGGCTCTCCCTGAGGTCTGGAGAGCCAAGAAGAGCGTGGCTTCGACTGTACCTTGAGCGGCACCACTGCAACTTTGCTCTTCCTGCGGAAGAGCATGCTGCCGCTTGCCAGAGGTTTGGGTCCAGATAGCCTCAGGTAGCGGGGGTGTGGATGGGTGTGGTATCAAAGTCGGCACTCGCCGCCCAGAGTTCTTGGCTCTGCGGGAGGGCTGCGTCTCGGGATCGCAACCCGGAAGTCTGATGGTCAGACTGCAAACTTGCCAGACCCACCCTCAAGGCCTGAGGTTTGGCTTACACGTGTTTTGGTTTCAAGACCTTCACCCTTCGACTTTTGGGGAATATACGTGTCATGTTCCAACTAACCAGGAAAGAAGGACACCTTTTGCATTGAGTCGAAGACCAACCCAGTTGTGGACTCGCAGCTAGTGGCGCATGTTTCAAATTTGTGGCTCGTTGGTTCTGCGACCTTGTTGAGTGGCTGCAAAGACAACTTGGCATGGTGGCAAGGTCAGACTCACCCACACCTGACGTGACGATCTTACAGGTAGGGTTCCCTTGCAGCCAGAATGTGGCCCTATGAGTTTGCCCTCAACTGGGGCCAAAACGGGTGATGTCCCTGCCAGAATCTCAACGCATGTTTCTAATGAGCAGCTCGCAGCGCATGCAACAAGTGCGGGCTGCCACTGGTTGAGTTCCTGAATTGTGCAAGAAGCACATGAAACACAACCACTCACCGCAAGTTACAGGGTCTTCTTGTTTGGCTGCCGAGAAGCCAAAGTTGCAGGTTTCTCCCAAGAAAAAAACATCAAGGATGGACATTTTGTTTTTTTATGTTTTTACTGTGGCCAGATCCCCATTTACTTCCTCGCTGGTCACGAGGTATGTGGCGAACGTGGGGGACTCTACAGCGGTTTTGGCCAAGAAGAGCGGCACCGCTTTCACCGTGGAGGTGTTGACCAGGCAGCACAGGCTCTGCGATGAGGACGAGAGGCCTGGTCCTGCACGCTTGTTTGAGTGGCTTGCGGGCCATGGGGCAGGAGTGGTTGCATGTTTGGTTTGGGGGGGCCCCACTTCTTTCTTTCCTTTTTTTTTTTGGTGGGGGGGGGCGCGGGGGCGAAACCAAACATCCCATTTGGGATGTTGCACCCGGTTTCGGGACAGGCGACATGGTCCGGTGAACGACGTTTGGATGAAACCACTTTTGCCACTGGTGGCAGTGAACAGCGCGACTTGCAGTGAAGGCTTTTGCATGGCCTGCTCAGACAATTAAAAGTGTGAAGAGCTTCCACGATTCATCTTTGGAGCGCCCACCATCAGGCCCCATTGATGTTACCTTGGGAGCACCATCAAAATATCACGGAACTCCCTCCCAAAAAACAGTCGTCTTGTCTAAACAGGGGTTTGCCCCCCCCCTGACTCGTACAGTCCTCCTCATAAATCCAGAAAGATGACAGTATCCTAATCCAGTCGGCTAAAGACACTTGGATACTTTCCTTGGGGATAGGTGGCTGCAAGTCGTAATGGGAAACACCCTCACAAGTTCTTGGACATGAATCCAAGTAAAACGATTCCCACCAGAGGGTTGCCAATTGAAACCCATGCGCGAGTGAGTGCGCCCTCCATGAATGCCCAATGCTTGGTTTAAATCTGAGGATTGACTTGAACGGGTACGTAGGTGAACTTCAGGCAAGCCTTCTTTGGTGGCTTGCATTGGTTGTGGATTCGTGTTTTCCCCAAGGTCCAAACCACGCCAGTTTCCCAAATGCGCCGAACAGCGCACGCAGGCAGCGGGTGGAAGCAGCCGGTGGCTCGGTGATGCGCCTGGACGGTGACATCCCGCAGAGGCTCTTCCTAAAGGACAAGTTGTATCCAGGCGGGCAAACCTGGAACCTGCACAAACATGGCGTCGGCCCAGAACATGGACATTGTCTTCCAACGTGTTGGAGTCTTGGGAGGGCACCCACCAATGTGCACCCCGGACAAGAAGGTTTAACACAAGCTGGGTGGATCGCGAAGGGTGTTTCCACCCAACTTTGAAGGATTCAAATAAAGGGAAACCCCCCACTGTTAGTTAGTCAAGGTGCTGATTCATCCTGGGTTTCCTGTAGCATGCGTTTTCACCATGTTTCACTATAAGTTTCCAGGACCCCCACAGTCAGGTTCTATGTTAGTTGGCGGGAGGGTACTGGGAAACCTTGTTCAACCTCTGGTTGAGTTCAACAGGGGGTGAGGAAGGGGAGAAAATAACTTACTCCGAATAGGCGGTTGGACAAGTCAAACAATTTTGCATGGCCTCCTGCTCTGAATTGCTAATCGGCCGCTGTGTAGCTTTAGGGTGTTTGGGTGGGCCATGGTGGGCCTCCCGTCTATGACTCCCACTAAGTTGATAAATAACATGAGTCCTTCTGAAACTCGTTTGTGCAGGCTGACAAGAAGGGAGAACCCCATAGGACAAACAGTGGGGATGAAGCTGGAAGCCCCACTTCGTGATCCAAGAAACTGTTTGCCCCGGCAAAGTTTTGTAGAACCAATCCCATTGGGAACGTGCCTCTTGCGATATGGGAAAGAGCCCACAACTTAATTCCCAAAAGGAAGCTACAAGAATGCGATCATGTGTTGTCATTGTTTCCAGGCTCGTTACCACCCATTGAAAGCCGCGTTCTCCAAAGGGCTCAGAATGTCCCAGGCCTCATCAACTCCAGATGCCTGGGCGACGTGGTGGGCTCTGAGTGCGGCGTCTCCTGCGAGCCCGACGTCAAAGCTCTGCCAAGGCCGGCCAGCCGGGCAGGTGCTGGAGATTGGGGATTTCTTAAGAGATGTGGGTTGCACACCTTCCAAATTTGCTGAAATGATTATTGGCTATTTTCCTTGTTGGTTTTAAGGAAATCGATCACTGGATATATTTGCATTTTTTCCAGGAGGCTGAAGCAAATGGAAGACAAACATGTCCGAAAGATGAGGTTGTCTTGTGGGTTTCCTCAAATGCTTAAATGCTTGGCTTCCTCTGGGTTTCTTTCCAAACTATCCGAAAAGGGTGCCATCGAGCTCAGCAAGACGAGCTCATGAAGCTTGTTGGTTGATTGCGGGTTCCTTTCAGTCAGGTGGGGCCTTTATCAACTGCACATGATACGGATACAGGTGTCTCAATTCCTGACCACCCCCGAAATTGGTTGTTTCCCTCAGTTTTGGTTTCAACCCCCCAAAAGAAAAGGTACCTGCAACAACAAAGACACACCTGTTTGTCTGCAGTAGATAAGTGGATATGGTTTGGGCATGACGTCCAGTTTATGGTCAACCTGGTACTCACCACGTTTTTCCCACAAATCCAGCAGATACCCATTTTGCATATCCATTTCCGGAGCCACATTTTGACCAAAGCCCTGTATACAAAAGGGCCTTCCCTGCGAACCGGCTCTGAATTCATGGTATTTTCTTTGCTTGGACTCCAGGCTGGTTGACTTGGCCTGCCATGTGTCAGGCAACGCTTATTTGGTGGGAACCGACTAGGCGAAGCCCGCCTTGGGAACACCTTGAACTGAATAGACATGCCTCTTCTGCATCATCTCCATCGGTTAAGGTGTGTGTTTGGGAAGTGCCCGATGCAGTCATTGCCCATAGCCATGCAGCCAACATGCCCCACGGAGGCATGGACCCAGGCAACATGCAAACATGGCGCAGAAGCCCCAGTCTAAGCATGGATCCAGCCAACCCAGACGGGCGCGCCATTCCCCTAGGGCGCGGGATAGCCGCGTCCCAAATCCCCTGGCTCAATGTTGGGTGGGGTAGCTTTCTGAATGTTTGCTGTGGTTACAGCGTTTGTCACTCTAATACCCGTCTAGCTGAAGCCTGCAGGCAGAAAGACTGGCACTTCATTCTGCTGTGTTCCGACGGCGCATCTCAGCTGCAATGGGAGCGGCTAAGTTGTAGAAGAATCCTTCCTTGCTCGGGAGACAGGGTTCCGTGGATTTTGAACCCCTCATGCGCTGGTTTTTCCACGGGGGAGGGGGGGGACCTGGTTGGTCAGAAACACTCGATCTCAAAGGGGCTAAGATCCTTGAACAGTCCATTGGTTCAAAGCACTTTGCTTGCGGCTCAGACTCCTTTTGGGATTCCCAGGTATCTCAGGGCTGCAAACAATCCTTGGGCGCGGTTCGACCCGTGGGGACCCGTGGGGTCAACCTGGGCCGCAGCTCAGGTCTGGGAGTTTCTGAGCCACCAGGAGGCGGTGGACCTGGTGGCGCCCTTCGGGCGCGCCAAGGCGCAGGAAGCCTCGGAGGCGCCAAGCCCTCCGATGACGCCGTGATACCGCGGGAGGTCACTTGGGTATGGCTCAAAATCAACCCACCAGACCGCAGTCAGTCCATGTTTCCATTTACCCAGGGCTCCATTTTGGGTACATATTTTTGACCCACAGCCATTTGTCTTTTTTTGGGGGGGCGACAGGTACGAAGTTCTTGGGACCCAGGAAGTGAGTAGGATTGCGTTTTGTTTTTCACGCAGCGGTTGGTGCTGAACAGCCTAAGCTATGGTCTCAAGGAAAGATGGGGATACACCATGATACATTCTGGTTTGTCCGTTGTTTTTCTTCGATCGTGGTACAGGCCTTGGCCAAAGAAGCCTGGAACCGCTGGATCAAGGAGGAAGGGCACCTCGGAGTCATGGGTCTACATCGGGGGTCCCGTTGTTTGCGCGATGTTTGCCTCCCGCCAGCATGGAGCCTAACAGGGGGTCCCTTAAAATGGAGAATTATTTGGCAGGACCCCCACCCCTGGCGGGTTCCATGTTCATTGGCGGTAACTTTGGATTTGAAACCTATTTTTGAACGGTACCCTTTTTTGAGGGCTTCGCCCCCCGCGTTTCTTCAGCACCGATGCTGTGCTGATGAAATCGGGCCTTCAAAAGTCATTGGGTCCTGCGGAATATTTATTTTTGGAGGGAAGTCCAGCGATCTCTGAACTGAATGCTGTAAGGACCGGGGTCAGAATAGCGGTTCAAACAAATCCAAAGTGGTTGGCCCAGTCTTTTCCGGGAATCTGTGAGTACAGCCCTGTCTACACGTTTGGGTGGCCTTAAGGCCGGAGGGATTCTGATCAAGCCATGGTTGAAACTAGTGATTGTGTTCTCTTTCGTTCTACCACTGCCGAATCAAATCACAAGGAGATGGACACATGACATTTTTTCTCAGTCAACTTGATTTTTAGGATTGGCCTGAGCAGTGGCTTGAAATAGGTGTTTCTTTTTTGGCCGCAGTTGGGCCCTCGCTGCTGAAGCAGCCTTTATTTGTTAGATGGATGGTATGGAGTCGGACATAGATGCACACCGTAGACGTTATTTGTTTCGCACCCCTGGCTCAATTGTTCGCGAGAGCCAGTGCGAAATGCTTGAGGAACGTGGTCGATGACATCACGGTGATTCTTTGCTGGCTCCGATGACTCCGGCCTCAGGCAATTATTTGCCTTCTACTTTTGTTTGTACCAGTAGCTGCTACAGCACAGGCCACGAACAAGCTTGCTGTGAAGATCGCAGGATGGCTTGCGCTCGGCCCCGTCTATGCACGCAAAACGCATAGGATGCCTTTTGGATAATTTTAATTTCAAGCCAGTTGGACCCTTCTGGCCCATGTTCAACGGACATTTGCATGAGACCCAAAGTACAGCTGTTGCAATTTTGAAGCGTCCAACTGGTTTTGACGTGTCGACTTCGGATGAAGAAACACCTATGAGGTTACCTTCAAGTTGCGCGGTGCCATGTTTTGACCCAACCTTTGGATCACTACTTTCCTCCAAGTGAGCCACAATCAAACCTGGGATAAGTGAAGCTTAGCAAGGGAGTCTCCCAACACTTCACGGCAGCCGTCCTGATTCTCAAGTGAATCCGAAGTTGATTTCAGTAGCCATTTGTCGGCAATTGCCGGCATTTGCGCTGCGCCTCAAGGACCGCACTGGAAGTTTCAGCGCAGCCTGAGGAAAAGTTGGCCCATGGCACCTGGTTATGAATTACTTTTAGATGCACATATGGACAATCACAAGCGCATATGCATTCTCCGTACTGCAATGTACCCTCCCAACATGGAATGGAACCCACCACGAGGTCCCAAAGGGGGCTCTTCAGGTTCCGTATTTAACATTGGTGTGTGTTCTTGCTATGGGTACCCCTGTTGAAGTGCTTACAAATGGGGAAACCACGAGGAAACGTAGTTTCGGGACAAGGCAAAGCAATAGCCTCGCTTTGTTCGAGGCCTTGCTCCAATCGGCATCGGCAGCTGAATGGAAGGAGCTCGGCGCCGAATGTTGGCCACGGAGAGAAACCAACTGGTCCATCAAGCGGTCAAAGACTGACTATCGCTTGGACCCGTGGACATGTTGAACCCTTAACAGGCTGATGTCCCATAATTAAACAGTAATCTTCGTGGTTTAATGGTTAATTTACCAACCAACCAGGGCTTCATACTGGCAGGTGTTTACATGGACTTGTTTTGGTTCAGCCTTTGAAGCAGGTCCACCTCTCAAGGGTCCCTGCGACATGGGCCAGTATCGGACCTGGCCAAACCGACCAGATTCCAAATTTTGTTTAGAGAGCCTAGAAACGCGCTCAATTACTCAAATCGCCGTTCGCGAGTCTGGGGTTGTTTGATTGCTGGCCGATCTAGTCGCTACCTAAACCGTGCAGGCCTGACAGGACGCTGTCATGCCACCCAATTGGCAGGACGATGGGGCAGAGATCAGACCAGCCGAGAGCTGAGGAGAGCCTCAGTCCATGGAAAAGCAGACGGTGGCCGACTAGCGGGGAGAACAATGGAAGCCTAGGCACTTTCATGTTGGAAGCTGTGCGGCGCTTTGCCTCGCTTGTCAATTGTTGGCCCTTGGAAGCTGAGAGCCTTGATACCCATTCTGAAGATTGTTTATGTAGGTTGGTAGCTGTTTGGCGCACCACAAGCTTCAGACATGATCTTCGAATGATGTGGCCCTGGGCAAAGGAATCCACCCTTTGTAGCAAAGGGCATTCCAATCAGGAAGGTTTGTGATTGCGTCTCAACAACATCGTAGGGGTCAATGGCCTGAATCAACTGCTAGAGGACATAGGTAGAGATTTGCAGGTCAGCATTGGTCTCTGTCAAGCCGCCTTTGTCTTGGTCCAGTGTTAGGCAGTGGCTGTGCCGTGCGCCTGCTAAACTGCTGAGGATGAGAAGCGCCAGCATCCGGAAACCAAGGAGTTGGACGCTCAGCCTCCAAACGGTGGGAATTATCAGGAGCCAACCACAAAGACAGTGATCCCCACTTTAGCACCACTCACATTTGTGCATCGAAATGTGCAACCACTTTTCTGGGGATCCCCTATGTTTCTTTGTCATGTGCTTGTCCACTTTCGTTCGAGCCAAGCTTGAGGGGCACCAAGCACTTTTGCGCAATGCGCCCGTAAAAGTCCTTGGCGGAAGCGGATGACCTCAGGAATTATATTTGATGGATTCCATTGTCAGATTTGAATATATGGAAGTGGTGAACGCCCCGCTTCAAGAGGGGAATCTCGGCACTCAGCGTCCCCAAGTGATGCGACTAGCTCAACACTC
Source organism: Effrenium voratum (assembly GCA_963377175.1). NCBI lineage: Eukaryota > Dinophyceae > Suessiales > Symbiodiniaceae > Effrenium > Effrenium voratum. Next base: position 1,126,420 of record CAUJNA010000191.1, on the reverse strand, counting down.
CCTTTCAGTTGAAGATAGGGAGATCATGGTCAGGGACCTCAGAAATTGGGAGTTTAGCTTCTGGCCCGCTTCAAGGTATTTTGACTACAGCCACGTGTGATTTCTCAGCCTCGCATGGCCGCATGCAACGGAGGACCCTGCCAGCCCCGTCACCGCACATCGTTCACTACGATTGAAATTTCCCACGAGGCGAAGCAACTGCTTCACATATGTTGTATATGCCTTGGTCTGCTTGATGCATTCAGAGTTTGGCTGCCCACGTGTGATCCATGTTTTGGCATAAAGGGTCCACCCGTATATCCAGTTTCGGTGAGGACAATTGTGTGCCTGGAAGCTTGGATTTGGTCGCTGCGTTTAGCAGGTCTTTAAGTGGTGCATGGACGCTTGGCTTCCTGTTTTCACCCAACAGCGACAGCCATCGGCCATCGGGTCCAATGTGCCGGAGGTTGCAGGATACCTTCCTCTTTGGGCTCAGCGAAAGCTTGTGAGTTTGTGTTGCATTGCCCAAGAAAAGGAGAGCTTCCCGTGGTTCATTTTGCTATGAACTTTAATGAGGAATACCTGCCAAACGGTTGGTGAACCTACATCCGACCATGTATTTCTGTTGTCCAGCAAAGGGTCCCATCTCCCACCAAAGAAAAAAACACATTGGTGCTTTTCCTTTGGGTATGTCAGAGCTCCCCTGCCAGTCGCGCATCGCACTCGGGCCGACGACGGGGCTTGACGCTGGAGTCAGGTCCCTCACCTTTGAGGAGCTCCGCGGCAAGTGCGACCAGCCAGCCGAGGAGTGGTGCGGCCTTCTGTCCTTTGTGTTTTGTCGTGTATGTTTTTTTTGTTCTCAAGGTCAACCAGAAGGTTGGTATTTCTAAATTTCTCATGCCCACCTTGATTTCAAAGGGAGAGGGAGAGAAATGTGTTGCAACCTTCCAAAGGCATTGAGTGCCGTTCCCTCAAGCCCCAGAGAACGCGGATCCCCACCAGGGAAGGTCCACCCAAGTTGATGTTGATCTGGCCTAGTTGGTTTTGATACGACATGTTTATGACTGGCAAGTCCAGTCTTGTGGGAATGAGGGCAGAGAATTGGTCGCAGGCATGCCTTCAAGTGGTTCCCCCCAAAAAATTGCACATCCGGCAGCCGTCAGTTAGTAAATTTGTAAATTTCGCCAATGGACCAGTCATATCATCAATCCTGAGATCATGGATTCAGAGCTTTCAGCGTCGGCAGGAGGTGGAGAAGATCTGGCGCAAGATGAAGCCCCAGTGGGTCGCCGCCAGCTCAGGTCGCGAGTCGCGAGCCTCCAGTCTTGCGCAGCCGGCGGCGAAGCGCAGGGGTTGAAGCAAATTGGCTCGGATTGTTTGAAATGGTTCGAGAAATGTGGGCGAAATGTGGAGCAATTGAGCAGGGGACAGGGCAGCATTGCGGGAATTCCAAGGTGCAGGAGCTGGAGTACATCAAGGTGGGATGCTGATCACCTCCCATCCGCTGGGGGCAAGTTGAACGCTGTTGAAAGCCCTTGGATTCTTGGACCATGATAGACAGGTAGGGCCAATCCCAGGAAACCAGCAGCTTTCCTTGCAAAACGGCAGGAGCAATCCAAGTTGACCCACCAATTGGGTTGACTGAGGTTTGTTTGTGGGGCCGGCCAGTTTTACTCTTACCAGCATGGCATGTGTAGCTTCAACTTGGGCCAAGAGCTTTCGGGCTTGGGTGAGCCGGGGTTCAGTCGCACATTCGGACACTGACTGGGGTGGGCTTCTCATGGGCGAGAGAAGTAGAACAAGTTATTCGAGCCGGACCATGGATCCGCTGACGCCATCAGAACAGATAGAGCAAGCTTACTTGGGGACAAGACCAGCAGCGCTGTTTCTCAATTCATTGTTTTCAGTTGGCGAGTGGGGCATGGGGTCATGAAACAGGCAGATTTCCTGTGTTTTGTACGCTGCAGGCGTCGGAGTGGAATGACCAAGGGGAGATCTCCAAGGAAGAGCTCCTTGGATAAAGCGGGTTCATGCTCGCTACCGGTTTTCGTTAGTCACATTCCAGGCGGACCGTCGGTTGGAGTTTTTGTTCCAATCGCGCGTACCTGACGGAAGCGTTTCCGAAGTCCATTGACCGAGCTTTGGCATCGGCGAGGCGCTCCTGGCTTGTGTGACTCGAAGTAGCCATCTTGGAATCTTGGTTGAGGCAAAGAAGATTAGTTTCAAGGGAATCTCCATTAGTGTGCTGTAACGGCAGGGCCCGTTCCCTGCCCGGCCATCAATACAGCATGTGTCTGTTGGCGTTTCGGCGCGGAAATCAAGTGGTGTTGTTTTGTTTGTGGGCTGCAGAAGGGGCTAGGGACTAAGATGTGACGTCAATGTCGGGAAGAGGTCACACAGGTGCCCTTTGAAGATGGCACTGGCCCTATAATCATTCCCCAGTGCCATCTATTGTTGAAGAGGGCACCGAAAGGGATAATGCCAATGTGTTGCCAGTGAGGCCGTTTGGCAGCTTGCTGTTTCCAGGGGGCACACTAGAAAGTTGTTGATACGTCCACATGTAAATGATGTCCACCAAAGTGTGACCATTTGCGGACCCGAGGCAACGCCAACATCCTGCGGATGAAGAGCCTCGGCCTTAGGCGCAGATCCAGATGCTGCACTAGGCTCTGGAACTCTAGGGGTTGATTCTCCATTATTTTCAACTATCATTCTTCTCACCAATCGGGCGTTCCTCCTGGCCCTGTAGAAAGAAAAATGATAAACACATGGGCACGTTTCCCTGCTACTGGTATTCAATGGTATCTATCGTTGATTTAGCTGGCTTCTGACGAAGTTTGTTTTCTTGCATCCGATGTTTGTTCAAACGCATGCAGTACCCTTCCAGCCATGCGGAAGCTGACAGAAAGGTCCCTTGCAAAGCACACGCCAAGTAAGGCTCCCGTTGATGCAGCGCCGAAGTGACAACCCCTGCGCGCCCCTGCGCAACTGCCTGAGGTTCTACACTTTCGAGCAGCTCAAAGCTAAAATCGGAGGCGGGGCGATCGAACCTCGGGTTTGAGTCTACTAGAGCTCACTTGGTGAAAGTCATGGCAGAAGGAAGCCGTTCAATCAGGAGAGCCTTCTTGCCAAGCCTTACGAGGACAAAATCCTTCCTGCATCGAGTGAACTTGTGCCTGGTCCTTGGGGATTTGGGTGTGAAGGTCCTGACAATTTGGCTGTGGGTCAAAACCAATGGCACCATTTTGGGGTAGGTGCACCACCCATTTTCGTCTAGTGGGGGTTGGGATGTGCACTGGGGGTATTCGGATTTTGACCCATGGTCATTTGAGGTCCCATCGTCATCCCCCAAATCGCCTTGTTTGTCCTGCGCAAGCTTTGCTCTCGCTCAGGTGAAGAGTCCCCCTCGGAAGCGCAGCTGGCCCATGCGCAGAAGTTCTGGAGGCCCAGCTGCATGATGAATCTGGAGCCCCGTTCCCCGTCCGAAAACCCTCACCGGCCAAGTGAACTGGAAAGAACCTCTTCCCTCCTTGCCTTCTTATGGCTCCTTCTGGGCAATACCTTCTTCAATGGCAGCAGCTGTTTTGTTGGTTTGGGCTTGAACACCTTGTCTTTTTAAGCAAAGTTTAGCAAGACAAATGGGATAGTGGCTTGGGTTTAAGCACAGTCTCAGCGAATACCGAGCAAAGAGCAAACCCCCTTTTCTCGCTTTGGGTGGTTTTGGGGAGCCCCAAAAATAGACATTAGTGGTCCGTGGTGGGACTCTGGGAAACCTTTAACGGAGGGGGCTTACTAGTCGTGCGCTGACATTATGGGTGTGGCTCAGAAACAAAAAAGGGGACTGCATGTTTTGTCCACGTTTCCTTTTGCCAGGGTTCCATTTCGGCATGGACCAGGATCAGCAATGTTTAGTTTTTGATCGGGGGCGAAAGCTCTTGTAGAGGCGCCTTTTCACAGGATGACTTGCTGATAGGCATTTGCCCAGTTCCCGGTTCCAGCCTTGGAGAAAGCACGGCCGGAGAGTTGATTTGCGGCGGTTTTTTCCAACTTTGAGGGAAGGCGGCTTTGAGGTTTCTCCTTTGGCGAGCCCCTTTGGGATGGTCTTTGGGGGATGCCTGAAGCTAACCAGCCGGTTTTGGAAGTCCTTAGCTCGTATTAGGACATATACCCATTGCATGTTTGTCTTTGCTCGGGTGAGGTCACGTCCGCATAAGCTGCCATCATTTGTTCTTTCAAACCACCTATTTGTAAAACATCCTTTTAGAGGAACTTCTCCTGTCATAGCAACAGAAGACTTTACTGAAATACCAAGCTTCTCCAGGGAGTTGCGCATGCAGCGGAAGCCGACTGGCGCAGGGAGAAGATGAAGCCTCGCTGGGTGCTTGAAGCTTTGGCGGCTGGTCCCGGTCCAAAGTACCTCGAGAGGCAAAAGGACTGCACACGCGCACGCTTCTGTGCTTGGCATTGCTCACTAGTTTGTTGGTGTATTGTTTGCAGTTTTTTTTTGTCTTTGCTTCTTTGGTGTGTTGGTTTAGTGACTTATGTTGTTGTTGCTTGGTCTATGTGCTGGTTGGTTGCTTGGTGTGGGTAGTAGTTGTGACTGCCTCTTGTTTGTTTCCTCGATTTCTTGATGTGTGTTGTGTGTTGCTTGCGTGGGTTGTTTACCTCGGTACTTGTTCTCATGCTTTCAGGCTTTTTGCGTTTATAGATTCTTGTTTATTTTCTTCATATGCAACTGTCTACTGCAGCGGTGTATCTCGCTTCCTTTGCGAGATCCAGTTAGGGGCACACACACACACACACCTGGCTATTTTTCGGGATCATATTTTTGCCTTCGCCCGAAGGGACTATCATCATGGCAGAGCCCCCGTTTGTTACAACCCCATTTAGGTCGCCCAGATTGTCTTCCTCCCCGTTGCATTTCTCTGGAGCTTTTTGTTTTCCCCTTCAGGAAGCTGACTAAGGGGCAGTATGCCCAAAACAAACCTGGCCCATGCCAGGACCACCCAACGACCGTTGTTCTCAATTTTGTGAAAGTGCCGCCAATTTGAAGGCACTTGTGAACAAATGCAATCGGCAGCACTTCAGGTCTATCAACCACCAGTTTGGAGACCATTCTCAATCCATTCATGATGATCATGATAAAATATCCTTCCTCCACTAGCACGGCACGTTCTCCAAGAGGAGAACGATTTTTGTAGGCACTGCTTTTGGGAGGAAGGCAACACCATTGAACAGAGATTCATCATGATGCTTATTTTAAGGCGAGCTCACTTGGGGGCAAACTGAGCGTTCCATGATGTGGGTCCTCTACTTGGGGATCCCTTGTTGTTTTTTTGTGTGAAGGAATATTGTAGAATTTGCAGATCAAGTGAAGGAGATTTGTTTCCAAGGATGGCTGTGAGGGCCTATTCATCACGCGCAAGGAGCGCCAAGAGCAGCCAAAGTCTCCGAAGAGCAACTGGAAAGACGACGGCGGGCCCATCAAGCCTAGCCCACAGCCGCAGAGCCTCGCTACACTGCAACATGTGCTGACTATGACAGCTGGGAGATGTGGCTTCGTGTTGACGAAGACTTGGCCTTTCATGGTGGCCCCGCCAATGGTTTGTGGGTCGGCGTCTGTTTTTCCTGATCATGGCTTATGGATTGCAAGTGGGTCAGTCACGCCCCGCAGCATTGCCAAGAATGGCTAGGTTCAATGTGCCTGGGCAATATAGCATTCGAAGTGCTGAAGACCCCAAAATGAGGTGGCTGCGACGTAGTCTCAAGACTGAGTCAGGACCAAATTCCCTCAGAAGGATTTCTGCAGGTCTTCAAGTCAATAGACGTTTCATTGCATCGGTCCCTGCAAGCAGAGGACAACCCACCCATTTGTCAGCCGTTCCTGAAGAGCCTGACAACATTGGAAACAGACAAGCTTTCTAGCCTGAAACGCTTGCCTGTCCACATTCATATTATAGGATTACGCGGCACAGTGGAATCCAACATGACTCGACGCAATGTTTCGATGTTTCACCACCCAGGACAGTGCACGGTGCGTTGTTTGACCCGCTTCCCCAGGGCTCCTTGAACCAGCATTTCCTTCCCGGAATTTGAGGTCAGACAATGCCCCGCAAGGCCCGACGAGACTCGCAGACACCCGGAGCTCAAGGAGTTACGAGCCCAGCGGATGGAAGGAGACGGCGCAACTCCCTTTATGTGGGTAAGAAAAGGGGATGACTAAACCAGCATGGGGGAATGTGTGGGTACTTTCACCCCACTGGAATTCTTAAGCAATGCGGTCTTTCCTTGATGAAAGTAGTATTGATTATTTGTTGTCGTGGTGTCCCACTACGGAGTACGGATTAGGATGTACGGGGATGAGGAATTCCATACATTTTGAACAACCCTGCTTGATGCGCAATGGATTTCCCCTTGGAGTTTTTATCGGCGGAATTCGTATTCCGCCTCAAATTGGCATGGAACCCGAAAAGGGTCCTTTCCGCACAGGGAGATTCTGAGATTCTGAACATATCCTGGATGAGTTGTTGGTCGTGCACTGTTTTGGGAGTTGCCGTCTTTGCTGTGTTAGATGTGGCTAGAAGTTGCAGATTCCAGCCCACTCCATCGGTGCGGTATCGCACTGGAATGTCTCACTTTCACCTAGCAAACAGGAGCATCCCCAACCCCTTTCCATACCGGCCTTTTTGAAACTTTGGTAGTTGGATGGGGGGGGTATGACTTCTAGTTTGTGGTGGGGATGAATGGTTGGAGGCAAGGCTGTCCTCAAGACCCACTTATAGGACTTCTTGGCCAGGTTTCAATGGTTGCGAAAGACACCCCTCAACTTGATGAGCACAAGGGGTCCCTGCAAAAGGAGGCTACACAAACAGCATGATTATCATATCATGTCATGCCAATCTGTAAGACCCTGGCTCGCATTGGACATTTGATAATAAGTGAGCTAGACATCATGGGACAAAGCACCTGTAAAAGGCAAGCTCCTTGCATGTTGGCAGGCAATCGGGAAGGGCTATCGAACTGTGGCTAAGCTTCTCATGCAGAGTCCTCATATTTCCCTAGATTTCCCTAGATTTCCCTTTTAAAGGATCAGAAATGGCAGCTTCACAGCCAGCCGCAGGTTTGTGAGTGCATGCAAGGGGCAAGAGCCACCATGGATGAGAAATATGACGCTTGTTCTGAGCGTTTGAGGTACTTCAGCTATGCCGAGCTGCTGGAGCGCTTCAAAGACCAGCTTGAGGCGTCGCTCGAGCTCGCTCTCGCGGGACCTGTTGATCCAGTTCTTTCAAGGGTGTCCCGTGTAAGATGGAATTATTTGAAGGAAGCGCCCCCCTATGCATGATGTTATTAGTACAACCCCAGTCTGAAGAATGTCCAGGCAAAATTCCTTATATTCCCCCAATATTCCCCCCTTTGTGGTCTAAGAAGCCCTTTGGCGGCCGAATCAAGCTCTTTGGGCTGATGACTGAAGGGGGCATACTGGGAAAGTGGTTTGGAAATGTTTGGAACAACGGGTGAGTTCACAGCCGCATTGCTTTGAGGTCGCTTTTGTAGATCAAACCCCGTTGGAATTGGTTGAACGGGAACCGCTAAAAGCAGCCCAACTGGTGTCTGCCGTTCTTTTTCAGCCGCTTGCTTTTCCTAAAGGGTGTTGTATGAACCCCCTTCAACATGCAGTCTTGTGTCTCGTTGTCTTGGGGTTAGACACAATCTTTCTTGAAGTCCAGGCGGATTGTCAAAGAAGAAGGCAGCGCTATGAGGGGAGGGGAGTGGGACCCCTGCCATTAATCCACCAAGTTGAGTGCTCGGTCAACAGGATTTGTTTGCGGGCGCCCTGGCAAGTCCCGCAGCCAAGCACCAAGCAAAAGCAAGGATGGCTGAGCAGTGGCTTCCAAGCCGCAGGGCCTGTCCTCGGCCGCCCTTGCAGAGGGTTTGATAGAAACTGAGAAGGGCACGTTCTGAGGTAGCTTGCTTTCACAGCCCCTGCTAGAGAGCACCCTCCACAGCCCCATTCTAATTGTTCAAGTCCTACTCGTACACGGGTCCCATACTCTCTTTGTCGTTTAAGCATCCCCTCTTGGCCCGTGTTAGTTTGGCTTGGTGGGGGTGATGTTTTAAGGCGTCAAATCGGGAACCCTGCACTGGGGCGTAGACGTAGATGGCCCTCCAGTTTCTCTGATTTGCAACGCAGGCAAAGGACATCGAGCAGATGTGGCGAGCGCAGAGCTCAGATCTCGCTGCCCGACCTGCCGAAGGGTGGCTTTTGGGTATGTCATTGTTGGAGTTGGGACTCTGTTGCTGGGGAGTTCGCAGAGCCGCAGGGAATGGACTGACGGGCCTCGGTGATCATGCATCGCTTATATAGCTGATATTCTGGCGTTCAAGAGCCTTTCTTTTCTTGCCATGCCAATGGTTAGGTAACCAGTTTAGATTGCTGGCTTCGGGATTAGAACAGCTGGCTTTGGTAGAGGGTAATTAAATGGGACACCTTTCCTTAACCACCAAAGCACCGGGCTCCAAGCCACCAAGTGGAGGGAGCACATGGAATGCCAAAGAACTTGTAGCTTGGCAGCCTGCCAGCACCACTGCGCACCAGTGTGGCGTGGGTTGTGGCAGCATGTGTCCCATGTTGACAAATCAAACTCCGACATACATCGACATGATTGGTTGGGAATCTGGAGTAGACAAGTTCAAATAAGCAGTGCTCCAGCCGTTCGCACCCGAGAAGTATTTGGTACGAGCTCAGGACAGGAGCTTTCTGGTCTTTGACAATCACGTGCCACATGATCGGCTCTGCAGCTATGGCTCGCCTCGATTTTGAATCATGCATTAGTTGATTCCACTTCACCTTTCAAGGGTTCCTCTTGACCGGCAAAATTGGCCATTGAGCAGAACAATCACTGCACCCTTGACCCTGCCTGGTCGCACGATACATATCTAAAGCCTCAACCGTAAACCAGCATGCAGGAAAAGATGAAGCCCCGCTGGGTGGTCTATGCGGAGGCGCGTTGCGTGACACACCTTTCACGTCAGTGCTCGGAACCTGGTTGATTGTACTGTGTTCCGGGTGTCTGCTTTGAGTGGGCATCGAATCCGTAGCTTTTGTAGGTGACACCTCCCTCAAGGAAGGATGGGTCTAATGCGGGGTTCCCGGAGCCTCTCAGTGGTGCACACTCCACAAACTCCATCCAACTCATGATCAGGGTAGAGTCCACGAACGTTTGTTTTAGACTGTGCCACTGTCTTGCTTCAATCCTGTTTTGACTAACGCGCAACGCCGGGTGAATACTACGCTCTTGCTAGGAAGGCGTGAGCAACGGCCAGAGCAACCGGCGGCCACGGCGGAGGAGCCATGAGCGAGTCATGGAAAGGCGAAGGATCATAGGCGTCCTTTTTTGGTGGTTTTGGCTGGGCATGGTTTAGGTTGGTTTGATTCTATTGACAAGGGCCATTTGTTTTCCCAAAAAGGACACCTACGCGAAGGATGCTGACAGTTCACAGTTGCGTTCCTAGAGAAGACAAGCGCCACATGCAGTCGCGGAAGGTTTGCGGAAGTCTCATGGAAGGTTTGCTTGCCTCGGAAGCGCGCGGTGTCGTGTTTGCTTTAACGACTCACATGGCGGGGTGGCTTTAGAGGAAATGATTCGCCTCTAACAAGGGAAGCGCACTGGGAGGTGTGGGTCGCCGGACTCATCAGAACATGAAGATAGGTGGTTGGACTGGAAGAGTAGCTAGATCGACGTTTGTTTTAAAATTCGAGGGTTCTCACGCAATTGGGGAGCAGTACGCCAGCAAGCACGAGCTTGTAGTGTCGCAGTGGTTCATTCAGCAATGAATTGAAGACGTTGAGTTGGCAAACAGCGCGGAAGAGGCGCCAGCGAGCATTTCAGAAATCGCCTGATTCATTTTCGAGCTTTTTCGTTGTCTTCCTCACCGTAGCGGCCGATTTCGCTCAGGGTGGTTTGCACCCAAAACAATAACTTGTCTTTGCTTGTTGGGACTTTGACCTGTCGGGAAACGGCTGAGGGGCACTCGTAGAGGGATTCTGCGCTGGACAGGCGGACGGCTAGGCGACCTCACCCTGAACAGCCGCCTTTCTTGCTAGCAGCTGACTCTTGCAGGTGACTTCATGGTTGTAACATACCCCGGATCCCTATTTGAGCCGCTTGGGCCCTGGCAACCACAGTCCGGGCGAAGCTTTCTCTCGAGGAGCCCCAGCCGGCGCAGAAGAGGCACGCCGCTTTTGCACCCTGAAAGAAGGGCGTGTTCCCTTCAGGTTCCCCTTGAAAGTCAACAGATACTTAAACCTCGCGGACCATAGAGATGTTCCCCACCAAAAGTGTGAAGACTCCTCTTGCGGGGCATTCCCTTTCTAACTTAGTAGCAATGGGTCATGTTTCCTTTCGGTATGCAGCTGCTCTCCAGGGGCAAATCTGGCACTGCAGTTGTAAGGGACCGGCCCCGATAAATGACCCTTCATGCCCGTGGATCTCTAACACAGGTGACCAGCTGTGTCCTCTTCGCCTGTTTGTTTTGGAAGGCTTCCCTTAGTTGGCTATGGAAAGTTGAAGTGGGCATGCATGTTCCCATGTATGCAAGTGGAATTGTGTATGGAGAGGGATGTGGTTTGTCCGAAAATTCGGAGCTTGCCAATGGAACGTGGGACTCCAAGCGACGTAGATAGTAGGACCTTCCTTTCGAATGTATGAATCCTTGGAAGGCGGCTCCAGAGAAGGGCTCCCCAGTGTCCATTGACAACCGAAGGCTGTTTCCACACACAGGCCAAGGGACAAACCTTGGCAGATTCAGATCTTTGTTGTGACTCTAATTGTCCAGCCTTTGGTGCCATGTGGGGGTCAGTCACAGGAGTTCCTGTAAGGTAGACGCAAGCAGGCGCTTGTAAATGGCTGCCTGGGCGTGCTTACAAACATTGCGCTTAGCCTGGCTTTTCCATGTTGTTATCCGATTTCGCATTACGAATGGCAACACAAAGACGGAGAGGGAGGGAGAGAAGAACAAACATCAAAGCTGGTAAAACAACCTGTTGCGTACCTTACTTGATGCCTCACATTGCTGTAGGGCAAGTTCTTGGCTGAGTTTCGGCTTAAGCCCGTTGACGGCATCACACGCCAAGTCAGGAATTGCAGAGATGCACCAAGCCCTGCACACAGCACAGCCCAGCCAGAACCAAGAGAGTGAATTTAGAAGTGAATTCACACCAGGCCTCCAAGTGAGTAAGAATGTATGGCTTGGCTTGCCCAACATTCAGGCAACCAGGGTCAGAGGCGAGGCTAGGCCGCTCAGGCCACATGGCTTTTACAACACACCCAACGAACACAGCACATGGTTGAGGTTTCCAGGCGCAAGCCGAGCAGCGAGTCAAGATAGAGCCCAACTCAGCGAATTTGGCCAAGTCGTTTGCTGTGCGCAATAAGCTCTGCGCTGTGAGCGACGGCTTGGACAGGCAAAGGCGGTGAGCCGCGCTTATGCCGGGCTTGTGTCAAACTGGGTGGCGACCCGTTCGGGCGTCACGCTTATTAAGACATGTCCATTTGGAAGTCCAGGATGGGCGTTCTTTTCTTTTGGGACCAGTGAAGCAACTGAAGTGGGTGAGCCATGGGGGTTTGAGGTGCAGCACAACATGTGCAGAGTGACATGTTAGCGTTTGTGCACAGCAGAGTGTGTGTACATGTCCTGCAGCGCTGGTCCAGGTACATTGAAGGAAAATTCTTGTACCCACCCTCCCCACCCTTGTGAAGTTAATTTCCCTCTGCTACTAAGCAGGGTCTCTTCGAGGTAGGGTCCCTTGCGGGTGGGCTAAAGGCAGTCCCACCGCTTGGTCCGCATCACGGAGTGGACACCGGAATGATGCCAACCACGAGGGAAGAAAGTGAAGTCCGAGTTTTTGCTTCTTCCGAACATTAGCGGCGCATGTCATGGTTTGGAGTGCCGAAGATCCAGCCCATGCATGGGGAAAGATTTGGACCCAGCCTTTTAAAATCAAGTATGCACTTGTATTTGCCCAGGCGCGCCTGTGCACCTAAACGTTTTTCACCAAATCTCTTGAGCAGATGCCATGCCTTGCTTCCCAATTGTGCATGGCCGTGTGGGAATTTGTTGGGCAAACGCTGATTCCCTGATTTTGCCCGCCCCGGTGTTGGGCTGGATTGCGGGCCAGCATGCAGCAGCATGTTTAACTGGTACCACGGTACCACATGCTTGCTTGATTGCGGTTCACGTGTTTCCTGGACAGTTGCCAAGGTGGATTCTGGCAGAGTTAAATGAAAGTGAACACCACGGGACAACAACAATCCTATCTGTTTTCGTAGTGTCCCACTCATGTTTTTTCCACGCGCATGGTTGTACATGTGCAGTGGTTTTACATGGCCACTTTTTGTGAGCACTTTGGTCACAGACAGCTGCAGATTTCCATAGAACCCTACGGGGTCCCTTCCAGAATGCATTGGGGCGGCGAAAACCTTCTTGTACAACAAAGTGGGTTTTGCTTCCTGTTTTTGGAATCTCGTTCTGGACAACCTAGCCTTCAGGTTCCGTGTCAATTTGTGGGGGGTGGGGGATGTTTGAGGGTCCTGGAAAACTTTTTTTTGTTTGCCCTTTGGTAAGTTCCATGTTCCACTGGGTGACTTGCCACAGGTCGCCATGGAGGACGAGGTTGTGAGGGACCTTAAAAAGCAGCTGCAGCGCCAAGGCTCGAGTCAGGCCCGGATCGAAGCCGGCGCTTGGGCCCTAGCGCTTTGCCCCAAGAAAAAGAAAAGAGTTTGCCAATTTGCAGACGTGGAGTCTGGTTTTCTCGGCATATTTTCTCAACTTCATAGTCCAGGCTCAAAGAGTTAAGCAAAGACTGGCCAGTCACAGCCAGGAAATGGATGGCAATTGTGCCACAAGACGAGCAACTGAGCCAATTTGCGGCCTTTGAGCAAGCAGTTCATTGTTCTAGGGAGATATCCAAATCAGATACATGGGCCTTTTCCCGCCAAGCTACCACTTCTGTTTTTCTTCGCGTCTTGCGGCCGGCGAAGACGTTGCCAGGCGCGCAGCTTCCTCCATGCCTGCGAGGAAAACAAGGTGATGCCCCGCGTGAGCAGTCACCCGCTCTTGCAGGGCCCGCCCATGCATCCGGACACGGGGAAGGGGGGAGGTGAGGCTGCGGAGAACTGTGCTGCCTCCCACCGAAAAGTTGCAAACGCCAAACATGCCAATTTTTTGCTCGCCGTCCCTTGTAGGCTCAACCCTCCGATGTTTCCGTGGATTTCTTTTCAGGGCAGCCAAGTTGCTTCCAGGCCCGAGTTTACTACTCAAGAGGGCCAGCTCCTTCCAGGCAGTTGTTTCTTTTGGTGAGGTCCTTTGAGCTTCTGGATCAACCCTAGGGGCCTTCATTGCCAACTGCTTGCCCAGTGCCTATTTTCCGCTTCCTCCTAAAGTCGGCCAAGAGGAAGGCTGCCCTTTTCTCCCGTGGCCAGGACATCGGGCGCGCCAGCGACCTGGCGCAGCCGGGGGGCTTCCGGCGACACCACGTGGGGAAGAGCGGGAGGGCGGAAACGCTGCCGCTCCGCTGAAAAGATTTGTTTGGTGTGCGCGTGTTGTTCTTTTTTTTTGTGCGTTCAAGATTTGAATTGGAGAGGCGGAGCTGCGCTTTTGGTTGCTTCAAGTATGAAAATTGTTTGGGAGAGCATGTTTTGGGTTGAGGCTACCTTGTTGGGGTTATTTGACACCAAAGGAGTCGGCGATGTTTGGCGCCAGTTTGCTTTTCGCCGAAATATGTCGCAAGGGAGGCCATGGCGCTTGATTGGAGCCAAAGTATGTTGGTACCTGTGTCGTTTTCCTCGCACTTGTTTTTGGTGCTTAAGGGATCCGAGGCATGTCAGGATCTGCTTGCAACTTGTGAGGGGTCGGGCTCAGCGTACCCCTTTGTGCGGCTGTTTTGGTACACAAGGCTTTGGGAACCGCACGCTTCCACTTTGGTTTGGGACGCCTTGTTTGGGCCGATTTTGAAGTGAACACGAAGTAAGGAATGCCATCCAGTGTTGAGTTGCCCCCCGTTGGAGCAACCCCACAAAAAGCGCAGTTTTAGCAACCCCTCTACATCCATCGTTTATGGTGCAGTCGCACACCTGATGCGCAAGACTCGTTTGAGCGCGCATTTCAGCTTGCCTGCAGGGTCGGCGTGACTGATAAATGGCACTTTGCCCACAGAACGTCTCGGAGAGTCTCGGACCTTTGTGTCCAAAGACCATGCCGTGCATTATAAACGAACCGTTTTTGGAAGTGTTTCTTGTCTTCACAAACCCAAGTGAGTCTTCGCATTTTGGGGCACGAGGCCGCTTGGTGTGTTCCTTTGCGCAGGTTGAACCGGCTGCTAGACCCGCGGTTACAGCTCTACTTCCGTCAGGGCGTGCTTCCTCGCACGTCCGACGACGTGGGAGGCTCTTCCAACTTCAACACGGTGCTGCTGATCCTGACGCTCGGACCAAAATGGCTGTGGGTCCAAACCCATGGTACCATTGTGGGGTAGGTGCACCACCATTAGTAGTCTCTCTATTTTAGTAGGGATTGGGATGTTTGCTGTGGGTACAGCAAACCGTCCAAATTTCCGTTCGACCGAAATTGCCCTGGTGTTTTTGCGGAACGTTTGCATTGAGCTCGCTAGTCCACTGGCCGACGCCCTTTCGCCAAGGAACAAAGACAGCAAAAGCCCGACGCGGAAAAACATGGCAAGGCCACAATTGAGACTGAGCCAATGTTTCCCGTACGTGCAAGACTGACTACTTGAGCACAAAGAGAAAGCAACACGTTGATATTTGTTGATCAAATCCTTTGAGACCCATGGAGATTCCGTGGTAAGGACAAGTTGTTAGATGTTTTCGGACAAATCAGCTGACACCCGACATCCATGGAGAAGTCATCGAGCTGGCCCGGCGCGGCGGTTGGTTTGCCTTTTCCAACTAAAATTCAGTGCCTTTGTTGCCCCCCTTCCCACCCTAAAAACAATGGTGTTGAATCAAGCTGAACAGGTTCCCCTCAAAGCAACACCCACATCTTCTTCTTGCTTTGGGGGCTCCTCTTTGGGTGACTTTCACCGGATCACACAAATGACAGGCATTTTGGGAGCCGACTTTCATGAAGCCACTAAAGAATGTGCATGTTCCTCTTTTGCTGTAGCTTCCCTTGACACGCTGAACAGGTTACCAACAAAACATGGAACCCAATCTAATTTTGGAGGTCCTCCAATTGAGATGAAGACACCCATTTTTAGCCCACATGGGTATGACACTTGACCAGAGGAAGTGTTTCCCCAATGTTTGGACATACAAATCTCCAGGTCCACCAAATTGTCCCAAGCTGATCAACTCTCAATCCTAGCAGTCCAGAGCTCCATTCAGGCAACCCCTAAACTGGTGGTTTGGATTGGTGGAACCCTGGTCCTTGTGGCCCCTTAACCACCAAACCACCAATCCAAACGACCAACTAAGAGGAAGATGATATGAATCACTGCCGCTATAGCAATTTAGAGCTCCATTTTTGTTGGATACAGACGCGTCTTTTTTTCCCCTTGTTTTTTTCAGGAAGTCCACGGTGGGCGGGACCCTGATCATCATCCCCGGGGCCTTCTCTGAGACGGGGCTGCTGTTGGCCCCGCTGCTTCTGCTGCTGGTGGGCGGCGTGGAGATCTACTGCCGCTCGCGATTTGGGTCATGTCGGCGCGGCGGGTGTCTCAGGCCCCAAAGGGACACCACCAAGGGAAGCAACCAACAATGGGCGGCAATTTGAAGGAGACATGGGGAAAACTCGCTTTTTGACGGCTTTTTTCGAGGTGGCGTGAAGCAGGCGTACTAGGGTAGGAGCTGGGGAGAGTCAGATGCGAGGCTTGTCATGAACAGTATGTTGATAGAAGGTGATAGAAGCAGCGCCCTCAAATTCAGTGGGCTTGGTTCGGGGAGTGGGACATTGAGCGGAAAGTTGCCCAAGATTCTTAGATCAAACTGGCCATGGTTATGTGTCCCAAAGGCATTGGGCGCTGCCCCTCTTGGCTACGTAAGTTTGTGTTTCGGTGCCTGAAAAGAGAGGGCTCTGCCAGGTTATGCCAGGCTATTTGCGTGCGGAAACGCGAAAGGTAATTGGCACAAGCGATCCCATGTTGGGATGATGTTTTATCGAGTTGGAGACAACTGGTCATCATACCGCTTTCTGCTTGACATTGAAACAGCTTGATGACCAGAACCATGCTTGCACATTATAGTTGCACTCTATGTCAAGCACGAAGGACACAAAAAGCAATTGGCAACGGGTAGAACGTTCAGCGTTTCACTACAACCTCCAGCCCCAAAATCCAAGCTCCAACCCTCCCCCCCCCCCTCCATCCCGAAAGCAAAAGAAAAAGAGAACACAACAAAAAACTCCCCCCCCCCCAAACCACAGCGTCAGCCGCTAGGTATGGTTCTGCTGGTGCAGTGCGTGCGGAAGGCCCGAGGCAGCTACGGGGATCTGGCCCAACGGGCCATGGGATCTTTTGGCAGCGGCCTGGTGGATGCAAGCGTTGCTGGGCTCAAGCGGCCATTCTTTTTCATTCCACTCTTCCATTTGCTCCAGGCTCTGTGTTATTTTCAATTCACGACGGGAAGTATTTTCTGTCCAGGGGACTTAAAGCAGATGGAAGCCTTGCAAACTTGTGGTTTTCCATGTTCGGTCCATTTCCGGCGTGTTTTTCTTTGTTCGGTGGCACCCTCAAACCCAAGAAGGCTTGCCGTTTTCTGCTAGGGTCGCTGAACAACTGGCATTTGTTGTTGAATACGGGACACCCTCGCAGTGGTTGGCGGTCCTAAACTTGCAACAAAGAGTCCAACTACAAATAATACCCACGGGATGCTTTTATTTCTCCGATGCTTTCAGCATTACATTTCGGAAGAATGCCTATCTTAAACGACTATTCTCTGGCAACTCTAGTTGGTGGTAAGTTGTAAGCCTCTCGATTGTAAGGGGACACCTTGGGGGCGTCCGTGCCCCAACCATAATATGGCCTTGAATGTAGCGGTGCTAGCCTGTATATTGGAATGTGATATTGGGTGCTAAACAAGGCGTGCTCGGGCACGTACACCGCGGGCACATAGTTATATATTCCTTGGGTTGTGAAGTATCCGACCTCGGTGATACCAGGGAACTGTTAGCTGCCGCATTTACAACAGAGACAATGCACAACGTGGATAATGAGCTTTCGAGTGGTATCACGGAACAGGGTCATCACACAAATTTGCCCCCGAAAGATACTAATTGGGGCATTATTGTCTTTATATACCGCTTTGCGTGGTGGGACATATGCTGTTTGTATTTTTGTTTTGAGGCAGGGACACTTTTGAGTTTTGGCAGGTTAAGCCTAGCCATCCGAGAAGGGACATGCATTCCTCCCCTCACCCAGCCATGTTTTCACCTGAGCGGAGCCGAGGTCTTCCTGTCCCAGGCGGGCTTCGTGTGCGCGGAGATGCTTTATGCGGCATGCTGCAACAAATCGCCGTACGTCGTGGGGGCAAGAGGAAGTGGTAGGAACAACTGCAAGGCTTAAAGGGCCGTGGGCCGGGATTCTACAGGGAACGTTGGGGTTCAACCAAATGTCGGGCTTGAACCCCAACATTCACAGCTGTTTGGTTTTCATGTGGCTGTCCGCAATGCAGATGTGGGTGATTGTGGCTCCTTGCTTGCAGTTGTTGGCAAATCGCCGTGCGGTGGCAGCAAATGCCGGCGCCAATGAGCCAGGAATGTGATCTCTTGATTTCCGTGGATTCTGGAAACGTAGGGCCAAAACAAATATGAAGGCCTGCGCAAATACTGTGGGCGGTGTTACTGCAAGCACGCGGAATCATGTTATCAGTGAGACGCAGACTGATTCCAGGCTTGAAGAAGGCAGCAGCAGAGGCGTGTATGAATGGGTCTCTTTGAAGCAAACGCAAAGTACACAGAACCACCTCATGACCCCACCTCCTGTGCCTTGCGAGGGAAAACGGGCAGCGTGAGTTTTTGAATGGAATCTCGCGGATAGGTTTACCCCAGCCTGCAGATGAAGTTGGCAGAGGAAGGTGGCCTCAATCCTACCTCCGCACCCCTTCAGGGAAGGCGTTTCTTAAATAGAGGCATGGCATGGACCAAGGGATACAATGCATGGAATCAGGCCAGAAACAGATTAGTAGTTTTGACTCACAGCTATACAGGGCGTTTGTCAAAACAACAGCCCCAGTTTTGTGGCATTGAATTCCTTCTTTTCGGTGACCGAACAGGCTATGGATGGTGCCCAAGGGTAAGGGAAAACAGCGCACGGCTTTCCCATGGCATACTCTGGCTCCGGCTGGCTGAAGGCATCCGATGCAAATGCCAAGTCCACAACACGTGTCCCCACCAAACTATGCAAACCAACCAATGCACAGCACACCAAACTTCAAACAACTTCAAACACCAGTGGTTATTTTGTGTAATAGACAACCCCTAAACAAGTGGTTGTTGAACAGAAGTCTCACCCAAATGATCTCCATCAGACAGTCCTCAATTCACATTCACATTTTTGTCTTTTCCGAGTCCGAGTAAACGCTCCCTTTGCAAAGATCTCCACCATGCCCGAGCCGCTACCCAGGGAACAAATGGGGAGGGTTTGCAATGGCCTTACAGCTATACAGATGATACACAGACCAGCCAGAAAAGGGCAATATGGTGATGGGTCAAAAGCCCGTACCCCCAGTGAACATCCCAATCCTCACTAAACTAGGTTCTAACGGGTGGTGAATTCACCTACCCCAAAATGGGATCCCATGGGTTTTGAGCCACCGCCATATGGCGATGGAATCCTGGACTCCTGTCGGGTCGGAAGCTGACCCAAGGTGGCCAAGAACTGCTCGGGCGCGCTGCGGGCCTTGGGCATCGGCGGTCCATGGTTCACCGCCCACTGGAGCCAAGTGGTTTCGGCGGTGTTTGGTTTCCAAAGGCGAAGTATGGCTGTGGCACAAAATTCGGGTAACCCCAAAATGGGTTGCCCTGGTAAATGGAACCAACAACTAAAACTTGCGGTCCAATTCCTGGTGGCTTAATTTTGACCCACACCCGTATGGTGTTTTTCTTCTGGCAAAGGCGACGCCCATTTGCTTTTTTTCTCTGGTTTTTAGAGGGAATCTATCACTACTGGAAATATTTGTTATTGTGCCACGGGGCTTAATTAAGCAAATGGAAGGCGATGCATGATGCATTTGTTGCTTGCCCCAGGCCTAGATCCATAGTATAGCACGCTGCTTTAAATTTGCTGTGGCCAATGTCCTTCCCGGTGGAATGGAAGTGTGTGGTTCCTAGATTTCGTGATTTCCAAAGCTCATCGGCCAGATACCATGATTGAGTTTGTTTCTCCGTTCTGAATGAATTGGCCGTTCAAGCACTGCGAATGGCTCTGGCAGACGTCTAAGGAATCCAGTATCCTGCTGTTGCAGCTTTTGGTGCCTTGGCAGAGTTGGCTGCTGAAACTTGCCCACAGATTGTTTGCGAAGTTGGCTTTATTTTCCATGGGTTTCCCTAAGAAACCATCCAGAAGGGGGTTCACCCATTCGAGAAACCAGTTTCAGCTCTTGTCACAGTTGGTCCATGGGTTGCACGAAGCTGCTGGAGGGAGCCTCCTTGACAGGTCCGTTGAAACGGCTGTTGTTTGCCAATTTCCTGCGGCAGCTTGGGCCGGCCAAGCCCATTTGGATGCGTAAGGGACCAGGCCAGAGTGGAAGGTTCTACCATGCTTGTCGAAAGCGTGTCAACTCTTTGGAAGATTCCGCAAGATGAGTTTACTTTTCTCACAGCCTAACACAATATAGTATGATGCATTCACGGTGCATGTGTCAAAACTGCAAAAGAGTCCTTGGGGACCAAATAGCCGTTTTCAAGGTCTCATAGAATCCTCCAGCAGGCGCCCAGCTGTATGACATTTTTGTGGTCACACTGCTTCCACATGGGGCTATCCGAACAGGGAAGGTGCCTCGCTGCCTGTGCTACCTGAATTTTGACACTCTTCTGCAATCCGCTGTAGGCAGCTTGTGTCATTTGCAAGGGTTATGTTTTGGACCTAGGGATTGGGTACCCTTCCGGTGATGCTTTTTGTGAGAGGCATCCTCATTGGTACGTGAGCAATCTTGTTAGCGCACATACTTGCGATATTCATCGGCAGGCCTTTCAAAGTTTCAATAGGCCCCTTTTCGCCTCACCGGGGGGGGGGGGGGAAATGCGAATGTAACCATTTGTCATTGTTTGACACTATGCCTCCAAAGCCTTTGCCAACCAAATCATTGCACTGCGAGGTGGTGGTCCCTATGTCCTGGATCAGGGAGCTGAAGTACTTTCAGGCCGCGACTGCGGAATGTTGACCCCGGATTCAGCGGCCTGGTGGATCATAGCGTATGGACCAAGATCCTTACACCGGTCGGATTATCATTTGCGGGGCTTCCCCAAGAGGGAAAGGTTCCCTCTAGGGAACCACCCTCACCCACTTTGCCACGGGCTTCCCACAGCTTGCTTTGGCAAACGCCGGTGACACCCTGCGCCCTTCACCAAACCGGGACCGGGGTAACTTCCCTTCCCCGTTTTCATGGATTTCTGCAAAGCCCGGCCAAGGAAAAGGCTCGGGATTGACACGAGTGAATGGGCAACCGCAAAAAAGAGTATGACGTCATGTTCAGAGAACGGTCGGCGGAAGGGTGTGTTGCCAATGGGGAAGCACATGTGAGGTGCGCTCAAAATTGCCGGTCGATGGGTCATTTGGGGACATGGCGGACGCCACATAAACAGGGGGTGCTCATGGAAGTGTCATAAACACCCCATGTATCATGTTTCTTCGTGGAACAAGTTTTTTTGACTGTCCTGATCTGAAGTCTGGAGGCTGACCTGAGGCTGAAGGAAGCATGATCATGCCGTGATTGCCGTGTTCGTGATTGCCTGTTCGTGGGTGTGCTCCATACTTTACTTTCCATGTGGAAAACCAAGCCTTGAACAGACGGATGCTTCATGGTGTTTCCCAGGCAAGGCGTCCCCTAACTATGGGTGTCAATGGGTGATTTCCAGTTGTTTCCCGTGAGCTAAAAAGTTTTGGGCGAGCCCACATGAAAGCTGCTTGCTCAAGTGCCTTGTGCTCCCTTTGGCTATGAGCAGGTCTCAAACTTCATTGCCAACATCACGGTGGCGGCCGCTTTGACGGTTCTTTTGAGCTACTCCGCACCCTGGCGCGCAATGGAACGCCAAAATGAAAGCCAACTTGGGCAGGGCGGGCTTTATCCTTGGAGTTTGGCGAGCGCTGTTTTGGGGTGCCTTCTCCAAGGGAATTGCTTGAAAGGGTTCCTTGCGGTCGGTTCCTTCACTTGATACCTGATACCCCCTTTGTCCGTGTGTGCCAGCCATCTCAGGTGACTGGTTTGGTGGTCCAGGGCCCCGGCGAGGGAATTCAGCTTGCAGGCAGGAGCTTGCAGGAGATCCCCCCTCATTTCGTGAAGCTTACCACTTACGGCCTTCAAAAGCCATTTGTGATGTGTTGCCAGAAATGCCCTAGCCAGCAGGAAGTCCAAGCACGAGTCAGCCGCAAAAGATTGCGCAGCGGTGCCTTTGTAAGGCTCTTCGTGCCTGAGGCAAGGCTCTTGCGGCCCCACGAGTTCATAGAATCCCCGCCCATTGATCCCGGATCAATCATCGACCGGCGGAGAAAGGAGGGTGTTCCCCGCACCTCCCATCTATAAACCATGGATTGATTAATCCTGGGTCCCATGGGCTCGATGTCAGCCGTGAAAGGAAACATGTATACTGCGAAATGTTCCCCCTGTCGAAGGGATGCTTCCGGCGTTGACTATGAATGTAAAGGGGGAAAGGGTGAATTCATGAATTTCACTGAGGAGCGGCAGCTTTTTTGAGTTGGCAAGGGCTCTCTCAACATAGCCAACAGCTATGTTGAGATAGCACTTCAAAGGTTGACCGCATGAATGAAGAATCCCGTGCGGCGGCATGAACTCCTTTCGGGTGCTGCTTGCTTGTTGGGATGGGCGGTATGCATGCAGCCACAGGCTTGTGCGCAATATGACTCGTGGATTTTCTCACGAGTTCCTGCGCTTGATCTGGGGGATGTGCCGTAGGCAGGTCGGGTCCGGAGGCCCGCATAGAATGAGTACATGAAGCATCATGAAGCCACAAATCATCAGACTTACCAGGCGCACCATAGATACCTGGTTGGTCACTTCGAATGCAAATCTTTTTCATCCTTTCGGACAAGTTCCACAGCTGCAAACCTCTTGACAGCTTTGAGACAAAATGCAGTAGCCCTAGGCAAGTCTGTGGGGGTATTTGATTTTTGCCAAGAGTTTTGTTGCAAAACAGCCAGTCCTTCGTCCCTTTTGAGGGGCCAACTGACATGTGGCGCTTTGAACCAGCAATCTTTGTTTGAGGATTCTCATCTTCAAGCAGGTTGTGAATCACCTCACTCCGTCAGTGTCTCTTTGCCACATGGCGTGTTTTACTTTGGTTTTGCCCTGTTTAAACTTGCTCCCCTTGAAATCGGCATGGAACCTAACAAGGCACCCCAAAAAACAAGATTCCTCTACAGGGTTGGATCGCCCCAAGTCTTAGCGCCGAAGCCACCCCAGAATTCGTAGGGCCGAATTGGATGGTCTTCACCGGCACGGTGGCTTTCTCCTTTGAGTGCATCAACTTCGTGATTCCCATGTACGATGCGCATGAGGACTGGCCTGGAATCTGTTTCCCGGACTGCAGGTCAGATAGCTGATATATGGATGTCTATATACATACATTGTTTTGCTTTCAAGGCCTACAATATTGGGTTCAACTGCAAGACACCTAGGGACCTGGAATAGTAACATGGAGTGGCAGACACTGGCAACAACTCATAATTTGGGGAGGAAGGCCCATGTGAATTTGCCTGGAGCCATGCAGGATTGCTTCAGGCGTAATACCCTGATATCGGACCAACAACACGAAGCCAGCTGCATCGGAACGCAATGATGAATTGATCAAGAGGGCTCCAACACACCCGCTGAACGTTTACTTTCACGAGGTCCGGCAACCCGTTCAAGTGCCTTTCTTTCTTGTGCGCAGAGCAGTTTCTGCGATGGTTCCGGGCCTTTGTCAGAAAGGCATCGTTTGCTTCAGGGATCCGGAATGTCAACTTGTCAAACTGGCTTGTACGCCAATTTTCTGGGCAACCGTACTCTCCCTTCGGCTGTATGCAATTTGTACAATCTGGAGCCATTAAGAGTACACGCTTAAGGATGAAGGACAAGAGTGAGCTTCGCAGTTCCAAGTGCCCTTCTTGGCACACGGCCTGCAGGACAAAGACAGCTTCGTGCCGATTTTGGTGCCTTGGGGCTGTACACCGTTTAAGATCGGCAGTGGGATCAGAGATGGCCTGGTCCATTGGTCAAAAATCCAGATGGGTCCCCCCAAGATCCTTTCCAAATAGGTCTCTGAAAGCAGGCATCATCGGTGAGGGACCATAACAATCACCTTGCAGCAAGTCTTGTGTGAATCGCAACCTCGAGCGGGCATGAGAGGCGATTGGTTAGGGTGAACGTGGGTTTTACAAGGCTCGCAGGCGAAAGTGTTTCTTCACTCGTGCGTGTGCTTGCATGGCCACCGTAAGCTGACGATTAGACTGACACATTCGCGGTCATGCAGTTGCCAGCTTCGTTGGCCAGCTATATGTTTAGCAGCTTTTTCCAATCCCCAAGCTGCTTTCTGCAAAGCACAAGCCAGAAGCCCCAAAGTCACAAGGCACCCCCACTCAACCGTGAAAGCGTTGCCTGGCTGAGTCAGACTTATATGAAGCTCTGACTCCAAAAGCCATCTCAGGTCCTGACACTTTTTGGCGTGTGCGGGCTGTTCATCGTATTCGGTGGGGTGAACTATGCCTTTTACGGCGACAACACCCAGCAGGTCATCACCCTGAATATGCCGCAGGACCAAGCTGGCAGCTGACGCAAGTTGCTGACCACACATGTTCAAACTATCATGGTGGTCCTCTAGACGACTTATCTTGGGCAAGTTTGGCTCCGTGCCTTTTGGAGATAGGCCGAACTTGTCTTCAGAGGAAATCATGGCTCAGGGCCACGTTCTTTACGCAACGTTTTTGTTCAGTGGCCCACTAAAGTGGTCAACCCAAACGCGGCCCCTGGAAGAAACTGCATGCCCAGGGCGAGGAGTCCTGACTGCCACTGGCCTTCGCCTGTTCTTCTGGGTGCTAGGCAGCCACAGTCATGTCGCGCAAGACGTAATGAGGAACTAAAAAATATATATCCACATGAATGTACACGCACATATATAATATATATATATATATATCATATATTGCTCACCATGTTCCACCCCTTATTTTCCACGTCAGCGTTGAAGTTGCGGAGCAAGCCGCTCGCAGAACTCGCAGCTGGGAAAGCTGGTGCCTTTTGCCTTTGCGCTGGCCTCCTTGTTCAACGTGCCGCTGCGCCTCGTTGTGAGACCGAAACGCCGGGGGGAAAACGAGCTAACGCCCATGAATGCACACTTGGGGCGTCCCAAGTTTAGGTTGGTGAACTGTAGTTGTTTGCCCAGACCTCCCAGAAAGTACCATGGGCACGTTTGAATTTGAAGCTGGTGCCCTGTTTGAGGTGGTTTCAATGGGAAGCCCCGAAATGGAACATGCAAATTTATTGAGTGGACCTCTTCCCCCCAAAACGACAGCATTTTGTGCAGAGGATTCTCCTTTTTAGGGAGCCTTTGCAGGGTTCCATGTCTCACTTTTCAGGGTGCAATCCCTTGGAAATCCGGTCACGACAAAACGAGCTCCCGCCCTAGCCCTAGCCGACGGTCACTCACTTCATACTTCCGCCAGTTTGCTTACGGCTGACCTCCCGTGCCAGGGTGGGGCAGGATGGGCTCATGAAAAAAGTGCACTGCACTTACCGCAACGACTAGGGTCACAAGGCTGTGGTATTTTCCAAAAGTATCTTCAAATGACAAAATGAACAACGTTCTCCTTCAGCTCTTGCGCCTACAAGAGGAAACAGTTGAATGACGCTTGTTACAAGCGGTCATTCGGAAGTCCTCCTCCCTTGCGACTCTTCAGTCGCAGTCAAATTTTCCGCTTTGCGGCGTGTCCAGATTTCATGAATTTGCTTGGTGCCCGCCAGCCTGCTAGCGTCCAGCGGTCAGGCTGCAAATGTCCACATCAGGCTCGTGCTTTCTGGTTTAGGGTTAGGTAGGCCTGTGTCAGTGCCTGTGTCGGTGCTTCACATGTCTGTGAAGTTGCCAACACGTGTTCCAACATCCACAGCCCACTACCCACCCCACCCCACCTCACCCGAGGGGCCGTGTCACCTCAAACAACCAGTCCCTGGACTCCGGTTCAAAGCGTGCATTAAGGGCTAAGGGTTTAAGAGTTTCCAAACACCTCGTGCTGGGGCCAACTTTGCCTGCCCAACAGCATGCTTCGCCACGGAGCAACGCTGGTACTCGTTGTGGCATGTTGCGGAAGAAAAGGACCCTTTCGGGGGCACTGCAAAAACACCTGTCCTGAGTTGAAGTTGGAAGGCAAAACACATTTTGCGGGTGGCTGACTGTGAACCAAACTTATCTTCATCTAATCATGCATCAATGTATATTATTTGGGCCGCCTGTGGCATTTGTTGCTGGCCATTCTTGGGGGCTCTGGCCACAGCGGCAAGCTTGCATCGGTGTTGGGCAGGGTGCGAGCTGGTGTTAGAAGAAGGCCAGCAAGGACTTGTTAAAGCCAAACTCCCATCAGCACAGACCACCTTCTGAAGACCAGTGTGTTTGCTTATGGTACTGCAACCTGTCTTCAAATGCGATGCGTCTAAGGCTTTCAACCAGTGTTCATTCCGAACATGAGCTGTTTGCCCTTGTTTTCTGATTTTCTGGATAGACTTAGTCATGCTTTAGCTCTTGCACCTTTCACGGGGAAGCTGAGGCTGAAACTGATACAGAATATAACTTCGATCTGAGGTTTCTGTTTCCAGCTGCTCTTCAACTGGAGGCCACGCTTGTACAAGCCGATGCATCCTGGCCCAAAGGTGGCCTGGGACAGTCCGTGCTTTGCGACTTTTCTTGGCGCCTTGCAACGCATGGCAACGGCTTTGGAGCGAAGCATTTGGTTGCGCAGGGCCTGTCTCGCAGTTGTCAAAAAAAGGATCCTTATCACATACGTGTTTTCTTTTGGATATTTGGAATTGGGTCCCAAGGTTCACCTTTTGGTTCCTGGTGTTTGGTGCAGTGGTTCGGACAGGCTTGCGGGCGACCAATCGGCAAGGGCCCGTGGCCAAGCAAGTTTCCTGGTAATGTGGGACCCTCTTTTGAATGACAAATCCTGGGACAGTGGCAACAGTCACAGTTTCTCTTTAGGCCTTGAGCATGGGCCTGACGTTGGGCAATGCTAAACTGTGTATTGGCAGTATTGGCAATACCAGTACTAATAGTATTGCAAACTTGAAATCTAGAATTGCCAATATATACGTAACTCGTTGCCAGTACTTAAATGTGTATTATTCAGTTGGGTTGTAACATTGTGCATGGGCTCGAGTTTTGCCAGTGCACAACTTGTATTGCCAGTCCTTCACCGCGCGTTGCTTGTGCAAAGCGCCCCAGTCTGAGGTCAAAGCCTTTGTCTTGGGAAGGGCGAAAGCGAAGCATCCCTTGCGAGAAGCTATGCAAATATTTCGAAGAGAAATGAGGTCTGAGTTGGCCGCAGCGGGCGCAAACTTTCAAAGATTCCGGACAACCCGGACAACCTTCTTATATGATAGCGCGCCCACTATTGGCCCAATGTTGCCCAAGAATATTAATGAATTGAACACGGGCTTGAGAGGGCGATTGACCCTGGAATTCCATTTCGCCTTCGGGAAGACTGAAAACAGGGAAGGTCCTTCATCTTTGGCTGCTAAGTTCCCTTTCTGTCAAGGAAGCCAACATGGATTGCATTTGCTTTCCTGTCCTCGTATTTAGCCCGCAGACAAATTGAGGACATCCCTTGGTCCTTTGCAAGGTGGACCCTAGAAACGTCCCCGAAAAGGTAGAGGGATTTATTCCAGGCGGACACCCAGGAAGGTAGATGTTTTCCTGGGTCTTGGCGAGGTACGGAATGGGAACTTGGAACCAAAAAGAGGCTTCTGTTCTTGTTCGTTGCGGTCTAAACCATGTTTAAACCAAGTGTTCATGGAAGCGCGCAACCCTGCTTGAAAGGTATGGAAGGCCAACTGCATGAGGGCACTTTTGACCTGCGCTTGTGCCTTCATCTCCTTGGTGGGGAGAGACTGCATCGACGCCTTCATCGCACTCATCGGGTCCTTCTGCTGCGTTCCGCTGGCCTTCATTTTTCCGGTCATTTGTCATACCAAGGCCAGGGTGAAAACACACGTGGGTATAATTGTTTGCTGCACGAGGGAGAGAGAGAGAGAGAGAGAGAGAATTGTTTGCTGTGCCGCTTCTGCTGGTTTCCCCTTCGGGACCAAACTTCTGCCAGCTTGTGCCGGGGCTTTTGAAAGAACTTTACAGCCGGACAGTGGATCGAGGTGATCTAGACACCAGCTTTGCCCTGCCCGTGGATTCCACTCTTGGTTGCGCTCTTTTGGCACTCAAAGGTGGAAGTCACATGCGGGCATCCAAACACGTCAACTGGAGGTGATGTTCCCGATTCAGGGCCTAGTGGTTCGGGGCTGATGCCCAATGTCTTCTCTCTGTGATTTGAACTTCCGACTTTTGGGTTCAGTTGGAAGCGAGGTTTCATTGGCTGGAATGGGTGCGTCCAGAATGGGGTCACCTACACTGCCTTTTGAAGCATAATCCAAACGTGGCCCCCCGTCATTTCATGCAAACCCAAATTCATAGACAGGCTACATGGTGGTTGTCTATCCCAAACTCTCCAGTTCATACATTCACACATTCTGCCTATTTCCTAGCGAGCTCAGCTGCGGGTATAACGAGCTCAGCATGATAAAGGCCCCTCTCTTGAAGATCCCTGAATTCAGCCCTGCATGCGGGGAGCCGCCTACCAAGGGCAAACATCTCATAAAAGAACATCAAGAATCTAAGGGCGGAAAGGCGCACCTACGGTGAATGCCCTAAAAAATGTAAGTACACCAATCACTCTCAATCCCAAAACCTAGATTACCATAAAATAGGCGAATCCGTAGTTGCTTTGCTTGCAATATTTAGGGCATTCACCGATGGCTCGCTTCGCTCGCGCAGATCTGCCAACCCGGTTGGAAGTGCGGAGTGGTGAACTTTCTGGTGCTGCTCATGGGCTGCGTACTCTTTGTGTACACAAGCTTATCCGCCTCCCGGCAATAGTTGGCAGCACTTTTGACCTTGCTTATGTTTCTGTTTCTAGTGTTCTTGTTTTGTTTGTCTTTGTTTGTTGCTTGTGTGCTTCTTTTTTTGGTTTCTTGGTTTGGTCGTGTGTTTGTGTGTGTGTGTGCTGTTTTGTTTGTTAGGTTAGGTTTGTTGTTTGTAAAGTAAGTGTTTATTAGTTGTGTTTTGCTTGATTTATGTTTGTGTTGTGTGTTTGGTTGTTTCTTTCTTTCTTTCTTTCTTTCTTTCCTTATTTCTTTCCGTTTCTTTTGTTCATTATCTATTTATTTATTTAAATATTAATATCTTTGTTTGTTTGCTTGTTTGGTTGGTTGTTTGGTTGCTTGTTTGCTTGCTTGTTTGTTTGCTTGTTTGTTTGCATGTTCGTTGTTTGTGTGTTTGTTTGATTGCCTGGCTAGCAGTTTTCTGTGTTTGTTTGATTGGGTGGTTGGTTGGTTGATTGGTTGGTTTGGCTGGGTTTGGTTTGGTCTGTTTTGGCTTGTTTTGGTTTGGTTTGTTTTGGCTTGTTTAGGTTTGTTTGCTTGTTTGGTTTGCGGTTTGATTTGTGTGTGCTGCGATTTGGTTTGTTTGTTTGTTTGTTTGTTTGTTTGTTTGTTGTTTGTTTTGCAGTGCTTGTTTGTTGTCTCGGTTTGGTGTGGTTTGTTTTTGTTTGGTTTCTGTGTTTGCTTGGTTGGTTTTGTTGGTTTGGTTTGGCGTGGATTGTTGTTTCGGTTGGCTTTGTGTGTTGTTGCTTGTGTGCGAAAGGTTTGGTTGGTTGGTTTGGTTTGGTGTGCTTGGTTTGTTTGATTGTTTTGCTTGCTTGGTATGCTTTGTTTGCATGTTAGGTGTTGTTGTTTGCTTGCTTTGCTTTGCTTTGCTTGGCTTGGCTTGTTTGCTTGTTTGTTTGTTTGTTTGTTTGTTTGTTTGTTTGTTTTGCGTTCTTTGCGTGCTTGTCGTTTGTTTGTTTGCTTGGTTATGGATTGGTTTGGTTTGGTTTGTTGGCTGGCTGGCTGGCCGGTTGGGTTGCTGAGTTTGTTTGTTTGCGTGTTTGTTTGTTTGTGTGTGTTGTTTGTTTGTTTGTTTGTTTGTTTGTTTGTTTGTTTGTTTGTTTGTTTGTTTGTTTGTTTGTGTGTGTTTGTTTGTTTGTTTGTGTGTGTGTTTGTTTGTTTGGTTGGTTGGTTGGTTGGTTTGGTTTGTTTGGTTGTTTGGTTGTTTGCCGCAGTATCTAAGCATTGTGGAGCCGCCGTTGGTTCAACACCCCCTTTCTGTTCCCATTGACAAGGGAACAGGTGTTGGTTGTCTTAACAAACTTTGCCCTGGCACATGGACAAACAAAGCATCTTCTGAAAGGACCTGGCAGGTGTCGGGGTTAAGCTAATTGGTGGATTCCATGCTGCGGGACCTCCACACTTGGTTTGACCTTCTACCTCTTCCACTTGGAACATGGCTTTTTCTCACAAACGAGTAAAAAAGAATACGACCCATGTTGGGGACCAAACATAGACACACCCAAATGGCCATGGGTCAAAATCCGGTATCCCAGTGAACATCCCAATCCCTGCTAAACCCCACTAAAATAGACTAAAATGGGTGGTGCGCCTACCCCAAAATGGTACCATTGGTTTTGACCCACAGCCCAACAATTAAATGGCCAGTGAGCATCCCAAAGTGGATCACAGGCAGTACAGCAGATCGCCCTCTAGCACTCCGGGGTCGGCGAGTCGCTGAGGGCTGGCGCACCTTTGGCAACATAGCACAGCTTTCGCCGTGAGCGTTGTCTGAGGGGTAAGTCAGGTGAAGGGCCCTTCTTCCTGTCCAACCTATAGGCCAGGGTGACGTTGGGAATGGTAAACTGAGGCCAGACTCACGACCGCACGTTTGTCAGCCCAACGTAATTCGCTTGGGCGAAAAGGCCTTTTTTGACAGCCTCAGGCCCGTGCCGAACGAGCGGCGTGCCTCCTGGAGGCTTGGAGGCTTCAGGCAACCGCCGAGCGCCCACGGCCAAGGGATTCGAACCGGCGTGTGCGTGTCCCCAAGGCCCAAATTGCGTTATGTGTCAGAGGAGGGTTTATCCCTTTGTCCTCAAATCAGCACAGGCCCGGCTCGATCTGTTCCATTGAATTCGTGTAATCAACTTGAAGGGGCTACTCCAGGAAGCAACGCATTGCGCGCATTAGCGCAATGTGGTTGCACAAGGGCATACGCACTCATCGGGTCACGGTCCACGGCAGGGGCCGCAATGCAGCTTCCGCCGTTGCAACGTAGGTCGATCAGATGAACTCGCTTTCCCAAAGCGATCTGTGATACACACACATTGCCTGTTGATCCTGGATCAACCTTGGTTGTTGCGGCGATGTGTGGAATCATTCCCTTTAGAATGGAGCACCCCCCCTGTTGATCAACCAGGGATTCATGAATCCAGGGTGTCCACTGGTCGTGACACAAAAGGTGAGTTGGCCTTCTTCCAGTTCGGGGCAAGTGAGCACTCTTGAGAATCAGACCATCCTTCAGCAAGCCAGGGTTAGGGTTAGGGGGCTAAAGTCACCAGACTGATCAACAGACCTTTGCAGGGCTTGTTTTTTTAGCTTTCATTTGCGGAAACTAAAGGGCCCCCACCACAGTGGGGGCTGAAAAGGCCAACCTTAGTCTAAGCCAAGCCAATGCCCGTTATGCGGTCAGAGGCGGATCTGACTGCAGCGGCTTTTGTACCCTCCCAACAAATCAACCACGGTGCAACCTCCCCAACCCCCTGATACCTAGGATTTGCGGCACACGGCACCTTCATTGATTTATGGTGCCCTGCTGGGAGGATGTAGATGCGTTGTGAAGCCCTTTGCAGAAAGAACATAACCTTCCGAAGTGGTTGTGCAACCAAGTCATGCCTTTTGGTCGTTTTGGGAAGTCGATGCTTTGAATGCTTTGTATAGCAGGTCGCATTGGTCGAATTCAGCCAGGGCAATTTGCGGAATGAGTGAGACTGCCACGAGGGGCAGGGCCAAAGGCACATTTGATCATTGCTCTTTTTCCGGAAAGTAGAAAACCTACAGTCGCTCTGCAGAACTGCGCAGGTTTAACCACGAGCGGATCGATAGTTGCTTAACGAGTGCAACTTTTTCCATGTTCACTCAGGTGTTCAGTTGTAGTTCCTGGATTTGCCTTGCACCCTTCAGTGGCGTGCTGCTCCTCATTCCTCGTTTGCTCGGGTCATTTACTGAGTGGCCAAAAGTCAGTTCCAGGTCAGTGTTTTCGCACTGTGTTGATTGCTAACAATCGGGACACAAATTGACTGGGTTGTTCAGATTCAATCCTCACTCCGTGTGCTAGATGGCAGTCGGACGAGGATTTGGAATCCCTGTGTTGAACAACCCGGCGAGAAGGTGGCAACTGGCAACTCAGCAAGACTGCTGCTGAAATGCAGCAGCAAGTCTGTCGGGGCTTACTGACCTTGAGGGTCAAATGTATTTTTTTGCGAAGGGGCGTGGAACGAGTGCTTTCATTGGAAAAAGCCCGGCTGCACATATTACAGCCAAACTTGACGACGTCATACTGGGATTTGAATGCTTGATCTTTCCTTCAGACATGAGTCTATATGGTTCCGTCGCTTTCCGGAAACATTGGAGGGGACTCCCGTACGGCACGATTGGGCATGCCATTGGTTGATCACAAAGTTCAAATTGCAGACCTACGACCCTTGGAAAAAGGAGAAGACCTGGAGCCTGGAGTCCACTTCGAAAGTGGAACCCAGCTTTCCTCCAAGATATCGTGCCTGAGTTCTGGCTGAATGAGTTTGAGAAGGTCTAGGTCTCGCTTGCTAGGTCTTATCCGAGCTATGCCATATCAACATGCCATGTGGAGCAATTTCATCACCACAGTTTGTTCAAACTATCAGAGTTCGACAATCTCTCAAAGGGCAATATGTACTCCTGTTTAATCATTGCCCTCTCTCCATCGAACATGCAACCTAATTTCCGTGCAGGTTTGCGCATTGCAGTCCTATTGGCCGGGAGGGGACGCTCCAAGGGGACGCTCCAAGAGGGGACGCTCCGTCAGGCAGTCCTCGCCGAAGCCCGCGCCGGCGCTCACCGCCCAGAAACCGCTCTCCCCGCAGAAACCGCTCTCGCAGCAGGAAGAAAAGCCGGAGCCGCAGCATGGCCTGACTTGGCTTGTTTTTTTTTGTTTCGGAGATGTTTGTGTTTTTTTGGTTTCGATGTTATTTACTTTCCTTTTTCAGGTTCCCTCATTTTCAGAATCTCAAACAAGCAAACCGTGGTTTTTCGTTTTCGAGGGCATCAGATCCGTCTGCCCCAGGCAGCAGGAAGAAGAGCCGCAGCCGCAGCCGGCGGCGCAGCCGGAGCCGCAGCAGCTTGGCAGAAGTGGTGTGGTGGCCACGTGCTCAAAACCCTTTGGTAGATGAAGGTTAGTAATGTTAACCCGGATTAATCAACCCCTGGTTGATTAATAGGGAGATGTCCCCTTTTAGCGGGGATTGAGACCGCAATGGAGGGAACACCCCCCCAACAACGGGAGGGGTTTATTTTAAGGGGCAGTCCCAGCCAGAAATAGTTTCGGATATCCGTCTTCTTAGTTCTTGAAGCATGGTTCTAGGATTACGACCATTTCAATACCGGGTTTTGATTGTGGCTCATGTCTGAGGTTTGGTGCACACCAGTACAGCAGCCTATGGTCCATTGGACCGAGTTTCCCCACAAAACCCGGAGGACTCACTATACAGGGGACCAGCCCGCTCCAAGGCGACGCAGGGGGACTCACTAGTTTTTCCCGGTGCTTTCGGAACAACAAGAAAAGACAAAAAACAAGTGATTCTGACCATGGCTCATGTGTCATACGAGCCACTGACCAAGTTGCTTTCCTGTCAAGACTGTTCCCAAGACAGTTCTTGCTTCTGTGACACAAGGCCAAGTCATGGCAACGGATGTAGTTATCAAGGACCATGACCGGACTGCTCCTATCCCCGCCTAGGGCCGAAGCCAACATGTTAAGTCTTGGATGCTTGTTACTTTAAAAGAAACAAGGAGGAAGCTGGCATCTCTATTGGCCCACCCACATGAGAGACAACACCTCAGCACCTTGCTTTGAACAGATCGCGTGCATCGCTTGCAAAGGAGACTCATTTAGGGGAATCAAGATCGTTGTCCAAAGCGCATGGACGAAATCCGACCTTTTGCTGACTTGGCTTTGAGCCATGTTCAGACCCAAAGGATTGCTCGATGTCCGGGCTTGGTTGACCAAAGCAAATTGACCTTGGAACCTTTTTGGCTTAAGTTCCCAGTGTCCTGTTTCAGTCAAAGTCCGAAAGGGTAACATGTTGTTTTTCCAGTTCCTTTGGGCCAGCGAGTCCTATCCCTTTCTGCCACAGGGCTGGTTGACTTGCACCGGCCACGGGGCGCTTGCTGTTTTAAAGGCCAACGCGGTGCCCCAAAGCGGATTCGAATACAAACTGCTGAAAGGATGGCGTTTGTCTTGCGATGGGACACGGCTCCCGTACCCATTCAAGGTGGGTTTCCGCAGAGATGATGTTTTGAGGGGAAACGTGGTGAACCTGTAGTGCCCCAAGGGCTGCGGCTTCGGTGCCAGGTCGAAGCGTCAAGAAGCCACGCCACGAGCGGTTCCGCCGGGCCGCAGACTGTCAATTGATCAGTGGGGTTCTGGCAACCTGTGGTTTGGATTGGGGATTTGAACCACTGGTTCTTGAGGGTAAAAATGGGACTCCCTAACCTCCAAACCACCAATTGGGTGCTTATAAGGTGCGGGGAGTCATGCTTCTTTTTTCGCATCGGGTTTGCGATGCGGAGTTTCGAGATGCTTGGCCTGAGTTCCCTTGCAGCTTTGACGCCCGGCCTGGCCGCGTACATGCCCATGGCTTGATTTAGTTCG
The DNA here is from genome assembly GCA_963377175.1 of Effrenium voratum. Taxonomy (NCBI): domain Eukaryota; class Dinophyceae; order Suessiales; family Symbiodiniaceae; genus Effrenium; species Effrenium voratum. Next base: position 1,092,190 of record CAUJNA010000191.1, on the reverse strand, counting down.
GGGCAACTGGGCCAAACCCACCACTTGTCATTCCTATGCAGATGCAGCTCAGTATTATTTTGCCTTAGGCAGATCCCAATATGGCTCAATTTTCATGGTAGCCCAGCGTTTGCTGTTTGTCCATGTTTGTAAGCCGAGCGAGTTGATGACACCTTCCCGCTCATTGCCAGCAACTGGGCCGAGAATTGATCTCTTTCAGCAAGTTGCCAGGGGAAATGCGTTGAAGGCTTTGCACGCCTGGAGCAATGGCAGCTACACATTGCGGGCAACGTTCAGCACTTCCTCGCCAGCAAAGGGCCGCCGGTTGTCTTCAGACGTATTGAGACCGCACTCTCACTCCCGAGGGGCGGCTTGAGCACCAAGATTCTGGCCGTCCACCAACACTTCGAACAACAAACACAATTTGTCTCGTATGATATCAACCCCTGACTAAACAGGGAGGTAGTTACTTACTGGAGATGGTCGTAGAACCTACATCCTCCAAAACTGTGACTGCAGTGGGGGTTGCAGAGGAATCTTCTTTTGGGGTGGCGGCCCCTTTGGGGTTCCACGTATGTTTGCCGCTCCGTGGGCAAGGCTTCCTGCCAGCAACCAGCGGCTTCGGCGCCGTGCGCAGCCCCAAAGCGGTGTGCGACTGCTTTGGCCCAGGGTAGAAGGTTGTCTTGTTTTCCTTTCAGGGACCGAATTTGCACCCAGGAAACAGCATGAGGCATACATGAAGAAATTGCAAACACCATAGATATGGGGCGAAACTAGATCCCTGCGCTATTTTGTTACGTAAGGGCAGGTCTCTCAACATGTTTTGAAACCCTAGAAGCCATGAATGCTGCAAGCCAAGGTTGCTGCATCAGACATTTGCAGGGCCGGATTTGAGGCGAGAGTCAAACCGTTAGCCAGCCGACTAGCCGATAGCCAATTAATTCTGTCCCGCCATGCCTAACCCAACCAACTCAGTACCACGTCGATTTTCTTGCCTTTTTCAGCCTTACGAGTGCGGCCAGTCAGCAACTTTGCGTACTTTCGACCTCTCACAGCGAGCGTAGCATCAAGTTTCAGACAAAAGGCCAAGATCCGATAGGGCACAAGGTCGCTTCGCCCTGGCAACGCCCTCTCGAACTCCCGAGGCCCTCGCAAGGCGCCGTAGCCACCATGGTTTTTGTTTCAATGCAGCGGGCCTTCTTTGCTTTACGGCTATTTGGTTGGATCTTTGGACTCTAATCTTTGGGAAAGTGGATCTTCCATCGGGTTAAGCTGTTTGCAGAGGGGTCAACAGCAACGAAGTTTGGTCCTTCACTTCACTTGCCCCTCCCAAATGGTGCATCGCTGCGAATTTCGTGCGAGCTTGTCAAATGGGGGCCAAGTGGGTGTGGCTCAAAATTTAAGGGCTAGGGTTGCGCAGGTGTTAGTCTTCGGTTCTATTTACCAAGGTGCCATTTTGGGTACCATTTTTTGGAGCTACCGCCATATTGACCACACGGTAAGCACTGCCCCGTTCCCCAGCCATTCCTCAGGCTCCGGCACCAGCCTTGGCTGCCAAAGATGCAGCGAGACCCGAGGCCAGACTCGTTCTGCAGATTGAGATGGAACCGAAATGGACGCCATTTAGGGGACCTCTTTTTGGTTTCATCTTAATTTGCAGGGGAGTAACTCCCTCAGACCTGCAGTTGGGTGGAAGTAGATGGCGCAATTGCCCCTCAGATCTCGTTGAGCTGCTCGCGAACCACATAAAACCAAACCCTTTGCCCATATGTGTGAGTTTTCGGCTTTCCAGCCTTTCCACAGTTGGTGTTTCACGGAGCCTAACAATCACATTATATATCAAGCATACATGCACATATATATATATAAATACATAATATATAAGATAGCGCTTGTTATGTGAACACATTTTTGGAGGAGTCTCCTCGTGGACCTTTCTGGGTTCCATGGTCACCACTCAAAGTCGAGCCCGGGAAAGGAGACCAAGGAGCCTCTGAAGACCGTCGGGGAGCTGGCCCGCGGCTTGTGACCATCGGTTCGAATCGCCTCACGGTATCACGTTTTTCGTTTTTTTTGGTGCTGGTGCTCAGCATTTTATTTTTTTGGCTGGTGCGATAGGTCGGGAATGAGAATGGAATGGTTTTTATGAGCGCCATCCAACTGGTGGTTTGCTTTCAGAATGAGGGAATGAACCGGGGGATTCCCTGAAAGGAAGCCACCAGTTGGATGGTTGGGGGGGCATTCCATTTCTCATCGCCTACTAAACCGAAGGGAGCACCACATGTTTGTCCTCTTTCTGTTTCTTTTTTTGGGGGGTGGGGGTAGGTGGGTGGGTGATTGACTTTTTGAGAACCCGAAGTGGCCATGGCTTGATTTGACCTCAGCTTTCCAAGAAAGTTTATCCAAGCCTTTGGAAGTGCAGAGGGCCTCTGAGGGCCTTTTTCATCAATCAGACCCCCCCCCCCTCAACCATCAGTCAATCCCCCGCAAACAATGACCAATGACCACTCACCAAATCAAGTGAGTCGGGTAAAATTGCTGGGCCAATTTTGAGTTGCCATTTCATGTTGTATTGCTGGGGGTTTCTTTTGAGCTGGGATATGAGGGGTATGAATTTTCATTTGGTTTAGTATTGCTGGATTCGATGTTCCATTTGATATAGAATTATGTGGTCTTTTTGTTGGAGGGAGCTTTAACAAATGCTTACGGATTACCCCTTGAATACTTGTCTTGTTCTCCTCAAGTACTTAAGGCTTCGTTTTACTATGAATCAATTCGAGTTTGGATGATTTGTCTTTGTTTTGCGGAATCTGTTGCTTTGACTTTCATTTAGTCTTTCTGTCAGGGTGGAGTTTTTGGGCTTGACGTTTTTCACATGCCCTGTTTGTCCCAGTCATGTTTTCTGCAACATGAATTCACGTAAAGAACATCCTACGTGGGAATTAGAACAACTGAAGCTGGAACGCTCTCAATTCTCCGTCCGATTTGGTTTATCCGCAATATTATGAATCACATTCTTGAAACATGTTTTTAAAACCGACCCCCTTCTCTTCTACCTGAGGTGCCGTCTGCCGGGTCGTGCGCCAAGTGGCTCTCAGTAGACACTGACTTCCCAAACAAACACAGGGGTTGAGGTCCCCAGGTGGAAGGGGAACCCTGGGTTTGAAGTTCGGTTCATCAAACTGGAACCCTGTTGAGATGGCCGCGCTGATCTGTTTCCGGCCGGTGTCTTGTTGATTCCGCTGGGGTCCTGTGAGTTTGCAGGAAGGGCGAGCGAAAAGGCTGCAGCTGCAGCTTATATAGCATTGCAGAACCTGAGTTTTGCTATTGGGCTGCCCGTCTTAGTGGCCCTTCAATCGAATAGTGCTGAAGCGAGTGATCTTGCAACTCTGGGGGTCGGTGGCTGGACAAAATATTTCTTTGTATTCCTGTTAACTCTAGGCTGAATTACACCTCCAAACATTCCCCTCAATTGCATTTGGTCCCTGCTTCCTCCCTCCAAGCCAGAGCAACAGAGAGCGGCTGTGGAGCACAGTCAGTTGGTCAACCCGAAAAAGGGAACTCTCTACCCCAAAAAGGTCACCCTCTTCCTACCAACATCACTGCGCAGCTGAGTGACACTACGCTTAGCTGCATGTTTGCGAGTTGCCCCCGGGTAAACGTTGATGCTCAG